>OY284472.1:29680734-30280734 GCA_958336335.1 Dilophus febrilis
TCCAATTTATTATTCAGCGCCCTTAATTTATAAGTATGCAAATTTTAAGGCCGATCCTATTCTTGTGTGTGATAACACAACCGTAAAAAACCAATCGCTTTGGTATTAAATTCTAATAAACCTACTAATATATAAATAATTAACTTCTAATTTAGATCACTTCATTGAAAATTCTACTAATTCACATAACAACTACTTATAAATTTTAAACGATGTTAAAAGAATTCATATATATAAAATAATAATTATTGTGTTTGGCCAGACCCAGAACTAAGAACATAGGAAAACTAAATTTACAATCATTACTCTATTGTAATTGTTTTTGTTCATTGTATATACGTTCAGAGAACATTAAAAATGTTTTTAAACAAAGTTAATAGATGGTTTTTGCGTGGTTCTTATAAATAAAATAATAAATATATTATGTTTTTAAACTCACCGACCAGTTCCCAACAACATATGAATATGTTTATGTAAAATATATAAAGTCTTGCCAATAAGTTATGACAGGCCAATGTATTTCGTATGCATTTCAAGTGTTGGCATATTTTGTATGTAAAATAAAAAAGCACTTTTTAAGTATCTGGGGGTAAAATTTTGCAATTATATTTATAATATAAACAATAGAATATAATAAAATGCACTTCATCTATTAATTTTTGATTAACCTAATAATATTTTTTTTTGTTTATCTCTTCTAAATTTGTATATATTTATCTAAAAATATTTTTTCTTTACAAAATTTTCATCCCTTGTTGTACATTTTTTTATTTATACATAGATGCATAATTTATTTTGTATTTAAAGATAATGCGAAATGAAAATACATCCCTTTTAATCTATAATACCTAATATCAATATATACCATTTTCAAAATATATTAACAAACAAAAAATACTTATATATTTTAATCTAATACCCAGACACATCACAAACATGATAGATAAATCTATAAAATACATTAAATATACAACATGTATTAATGTATACATATATGAATAATGCAATATACTATGTTCAAAATAAAAACATTAAAATAAAATAAGGGTTTTTAAAATAAATGCAATGCAAAAAAATCATAACAAAAATTATCTTTTATGCATATGGTTATGATCATTATATGATCATCATAACCATATGCATAAAAGATATATTCTATTTTTATATACGTATAGGTATAATTTAAACATTTGTTTTTGCCTATATATGGAATATTTTCTATTCGTATACCATATAATAAAATTTTATAGTTATAAAACTACACGTAAAATATTTGAGATATAAACTGAATAAAATTAAATATCTATAATTATTCAAATAGTATAATGTTATGTGTTAAAATGTTGTGCAAATATATTGTGCAAAGTTAACGAAATTTCTTCATATACCATATGCAATTATTCGATTTTCCTATATACCATATATATGTATATTATATATAAAAAAATATATACTATAGATAAACCTATTAAAGCTTATATGTGAATCGTATATTTATAAACCATATATATAGAAGATTAGATATAAATATAGAAGAACGTATGAATATAACAATAATTTCATTTCAAATATATTTGTTGAAATAATTTCTCTCTTGTGTATAATCTTACATCTTTATACGATTGTTTGAAAATTCGTATAATAGGCCATTTCACATTCGTTTGAATGCACATTTAAATTTTATTAGGTGTGTATATTATATAGAGAGTTTTGTTATATATATAATATATATATATATATATATATTGGAAGCAAATATTATTCATTTTAAGGCCCTGTATTTTATAAAAAAAAATCTATTCTTGCAACAAAAATCCAAAATGATGTTTGTCCCATGTAAATTGCTGGTTATGCCAAAAATATCTCCTAAAAATTGATTTAAAAACTACTTTAGCAGCTTTGTTAAAGTATAGTCGGAGGCCATCGCGTCCGGCTGTGATTATTTCCACAATAAAATATTCAAAATATTACTTTGTTTTTTTAAACCTATTTTCAATCTGTTCAAATAAAATCTAAAGTCACATATCCACATTTTCGGTAAGCCGCCTTTTTTATTTTTGTAATATTTTTTGGTTTTATTTCATATAATATAAAAGGTTAAAATTATAAACAGTCAATAAAGATTGTTTTTCGATTTAGGTATATGGTATATGTTATTATAATAAATATTTATATGGTTATTGTTATGTTTCATATATACTTTGAATTACGTGATAATGGTATAGATAATTTTATTCTTATATTACAGTAAATCGATTGCGATTGTAACAATTCAACCATAATTTCTTTTTTTTCCATTTTTGATTTGTATTGTATATAATGAATTGTAAATTCATTTAGATGATGAGGATCGATTATGAAATTAATTTGTTGATGTTGAAGGTTTTAGGATTCACATAGATATTAGATAATCTTTGTCGTATTAATAATGTTATTTAAGATAATTAAAAAATAATAATAAATATATAAACTTATCATTTCCATTAATATTAATTTCGTTATTTATGTATATAATTTTAAAATGTGACATAAAATTTATCATAGTATACTTTCTAGAGATATTATATAAATCATATCTAATCAATATCATTATAAATATCAATTTACATATAATATATATTTTATACCCACGTACTCACATAAAAAACACATTTTCCTTGCTTATATTTTATATACATTTTCATCGTGTATATATATAATAATAATTTTATCAACCTATCAATATATATAAGTATATGTATATGTTTATATATACGTCTTTCTTGTCTCTTATATAAATGTCGATACATATCAATATATATATAAATTTAGGTACATAAATATTATGTGGTTATTCGATGTAAATATACAATATATTTTATACATTCACGTATTATATTTGAATATATCTATATATATACTGTATGCGCATATAAAACACCTAAAAATATGAGGTTTAGCTATGGGATTTGAATTTAGTCTCAACAGGTTCTTGCACTTAACAAAAAATTTTATGCATATATAAATAATGTGTGATGTGTATATTTTATGGAAATTGAAAAGTTGTAAATTTCTTCGATATCTAATATATATAAAATTTAAATTTAATATATAACTGATAATGAAAAGTCTATATATGTAATAATGATTATTGATGTATACGTATATAAATATTTATTTTATTTTGCAAAACATATATGAGAAAAATTCATCCTTGTATAATTTTATTTAAGATAATATATATAATTAAATATATAAATAATAAATTTTCAATTTTCTTTATCGGAAAATTTCTTGGAATATCTAATACCAAAAATATTACAATTTTATTTAATATATACAAAAAAAAATTTTTCAATACCACCAACAATCGGTTTTAGCGTTCAACAACAGTTTTCTGTTGTTCGTTTCTTAATCTGTGGCTATTATATGGTGCCGGTAATTAACCATACGACCAATTGGATTGGAAAAATGTGCAACTCTGTATTAAAATTCAGTTTTCTGTGTTCTTATTTAATATAGATATTTGAAAATACATCAAAAAAGATAATAAAAATTGCCTATATATGAAACGGATATTAAAAAGAATGTATATTATTTTTAATTCTTTATCGATGAGATCACCCTTTTTTTTTGAAAATTTCATAATAATAATAAAACGCTGCACTTTTTTTTTGTTTTGTATAACTTTTATACTATCTTTATGATACTAATCCTGATTAATGGATATATTACACATGGAATTATTATTAATTTTAATCCGAAAAAATACATGGTCTTATTTTTAATATTGTTAATTTTAAGATTTCGTTAAGATAAAACTCTCTAAATGGAAAAGGATTAAAAACAAAATAGAAAATGAGTTTGTTCAGGAGGAGTCAATATAGTATATAGAAAGAAAAACATAGAAAAATTTATATAATCATTTAAAATGATAAGTTTTTTTTTATTCTCCCTTATCAGTATAAAGAGTAAATATTTGAGGGGTAGATTTTTTTCACCAATATATATCCAGCAAAGAAAAAATGATTTTTATAAATCGTGTACACACAAAAATAAAATATCTTTTGTTTCCATTATATCTTATATTCGTTTAGTTTAATTTTAGTTTAATAAAAAAACGGTTGGTCAGAATAATGCGAGACAACAAAGGATAATCAATTAGACAATTTTTGTTTAATTGTATAATCATTTTTATTTGTATTCGATATATTTGTATTGTCTGAGTGAGACATATTAAGAAAAATATGAAAAAGATTTAGGAATTAAAATTTTTTAGAAGTTGGCGGCATTAAATTACCTAGTAACGATTATAAGGTCCTCAAAAAGGATATTTAATAGAGAAGCTTTTTTGGGAAACTCACATCCTATATTAGTGGTTATTGATTTTCAACTATAATTTTTCTTATATATAGATAAAACAATAATTTAAATTATATATTTCTTAATCTAAAAATGTTTATGAAATTTGGTTTATTAACGCATATACATTTTTATTAAATATAAAAATAACCCTTAATTTCATTATATAAAGCTATGTACAGTTTTAATTTAATCAGTACCAAAATTATATATGAGATTCCATAACAATAGCCCCAGTGGAATAAGCTAAATTTTACCTTTTCCTATACTATAAATTATAATTGCATTCATTTTACCATTCATATTATATATAAATATAATGACACCATTTTTCGATTCGTAATAATAACCCAAATTCTAATTTTTTTTTACTAAAGTTTTTAGGCAATCTAGATAATATATATATATATATATATATATATATATATATATATATATACAATTGATAATCCTTAGAGACGAAAAAAAAATTATTTGGAATACATGCCCCACATTTATATATAAAAATTGTATATATTTTATATGTGAAATTATTCAAATATAGACTATAAGAAACAAAGGTTTCCTATATATCAATATAAATGTGAGCATATTAGAAATGAATTTTAATTTCTAATCGTATATTCCATATATTATATTGTTATTTAAAAACGTTATTGTAAGGACATTCTATAAATAAAGCAAAAATTTAAAATTCAATATAATTTTTTAAAGTTATAGTGATTCAATTGAATTGGTTTATCCCGGTTGATATAGATTTGTTATTAAGTTGTATATTTTTATTCAATCATTTATTCGATTATATTTTTCTTTTTTCATTGTGAGAAAGATCTATATATACATATGTTAATTGCCAGGAACAATATTAATATTTTCCATATTTATGTATAACATAGATATACTTATATATGATATATTAACAAAATTGTATTTACACTATATGCTCTATAGTTATTGTAATTTATACTCACGCTATGTAAAATATACTTCATGCACGCGGTATAAATATAAAAAATATTGATATTACAAATTATCCATATATATATCATATAAAATCCATATTTACAAATTGCCTTTGGGCGGACATCTGTTATAAAGTTAAATATATATGTATGTTATACAAATTAGAACCGCATGCACAAGTTATATATGGATATAAAAATAAATAGGTAAATTGAATTTAATATATTATAATTGGAAACAAATATATGATGTTGTTGTTATTTATATATATACTGTACTAACAAATTATAATATCCTGCACGAATATATAATATATATTACAATGATATGTACTTGGTAATGGTAATGATCCACATCTTACAAATCTATATATATAGCATAGATGAATATATATAGGGTGAAATTGGTAGTACATATAAAATAATTTAATTTCATATTATGTTCATGCTAACAGTTTTGTACAATAATATTTTTATAGAGACCTATTCATATATAATAAATATAAATACATCAATTTACATTCAATTAAATGGGTATCTTAAAATGTATATAATAGAAGAGAATTAAGAAAATTTTCAAAGTTATTGTAAAGAATTTGTGTTTTTTTTATATGTACCGGCGTATCTTTATATATAGACTTCTCAATCGAAAAAAAATTAAAAAATAAATCCTAAATATAACATTTAAATTTAAAGGTCCTTGAAAAGACTAATCTTGCACTTGAATAAAATGAATATTAATCCATATATAAAAAATATATATGTTCTATATAAAATAAAAAGTTTATCACTTTATATCGAATTCGAACAAAAAGGAAGTAGTACCGCCGCGCCTCGTAAATATAATATGATGAAAAGGCACACTTTTGTGATTAGCGATAATTTTAATTTCCAAAATGTTATTGTATTTTTTGAATTAGATAATGTTTTTCTATATATATACAATACATCTATATTTAGTCATATTATAAAGTGCATTGAACGCTATTTTCCTTTTAGTTAGTTTATATATGAATGTTAGTTTATATATGAAATTTAAAAGTCCTTTTTGGTATCTACGTAAGAATATGGTTGATCAAATAAATGATGAAATTTGTTTAGAAATATAAAAAAAAAACAAAAATTCCATTAATAATACTACAACCAAAAAAAAACTATTTACTTTATTAGCATAATCCAAATGTTTTTCTTTTTTTGGTTGTTATTTGTATATACATAGTTTTTGCAATATGGAAAAAGGCGTAATAATATAATAAAAATTTATATAACTATATAGAGACGGGGCGATGCGAATACAATTTTGTCTATATTTTTTCAAATACACGCACAGTATCAAATATAAATATAATCAGATTTTAAAAACATTTAAATTTGATGATTTTTATCTTAAACACGTGACGGTCACGTGTGTACCAAACCAATAATGCAAGGAAACCACGTGCGAATTGATTAAGGATAACTTTATAATATAAATATATATCTATATTAAAATTCCCGCGTATTTGTTTTTATTGTTGTTATTTAATTTTTTTTTTCATTTATATATAGATTTTTTTACTTATTTTTTATATTTATGTTATATTTATACATGGAAAAATATTTATTTTCAAAATATACATATATAAAAAGGGAATAAAACTAGTTAGGAAAATCTACAATATGTATTGTATTTAGAGGTACTTAATAAACACGCAAACAATCAATATGTATATTTATATATTATATGCATATGTAATGATGAGCTTTTTACTAAATTACAAATATACTGTGATGTATAATATTAATGAAAAACTATATCATGTATATTAGAAAAACAGAATAATGAAAAATACACACAATTATTATTTTGTTGACCTTATATTTTTTTTTGTTATGCAAATAAAGACAGCCGTTGAAGAATATATTTGATTTGATTGAAATCTATAATATATTGTATTTGTATATTGTATAGGATTATGTTTTGTAGAATATTTATAAATATTTAAATACGTATATGAAATCTAATTATTATATGTTATATATAGTATATGATTTGATGTATGAGAAAAATAAAGGAAAGATTAATATTTTGTAATATAATGAATGTGTGACTTTCAATATGAATGAATATGGTTATATGAATGATGGTATGAATAAGAGCAAATATATATTCTTCCTATTTTTGAAATCGATGATTTTAGCGACAAATGAGAAAGGAAAACTTGTCATCCCATAGAATGGTTTTTTTTTTCGTTATATAAGAAACTTAGACAATTGTTAACCGATTTGACATTTGTTTATACGCAATGTGATTTCGTGTGATCTTATGTTACGAATTTTTATCAAATGTTTAACCTCCATTGAAGTGAAATTACCTGGAATGAATCTTGGTCGTTTTTCTAACCAAATCTATAATCTTTTTAAATTTTACCATACATATATCCTGGTGGATATCCAAATCATCTCGTCGTCCGTACATAGACGATTAAAGTTGCGTTAAAGAATTCAATCCTCTATGTAGAACATTACCTATAGAACAAAAAAAATGTTTATTTAAAAATGTAATGAACTTTGTGACGATTTTTGTTTGTTTTATAAACTATATCATAAAATTGTGTAAATGAAAAATGAAAGTAATTTTATATTTCAAAGTCATCAAGAATAGTGCCGTGCTGTTGTTATTTACATATATATACATAAACGATAGATTCATAGATTAAAAAAAAAAATATTGAAATTTACTGAATTGCACTTTTGAATCATTTCATACTAATCATTCATTGTATAATATACAAATATATTTATTTATATATATTTTTTTTTGGTTAAAAAACTGCCTGGAAAAACACTTTCTCCAATATAGTATATATCTATGTATCACTTGATATATACGTTTTCCTCTACAGTACTATATACATTAATCATTCTGTTATCATTAATATGTCATTGAGCCGACGTGATCATCGTTGTCTTCGTAGTCATTTTGTTACCATCAACTTATGGTAATCATTTATACCAAAAACTCAACCTCATATCCTTCATCATCCCCAAAATAAAAACCCCATGACACTGAATATTTTTTGTTTGTTATTTTTTGAGGTAATCATTTCAATTTTATGTGTATTGTAAATAAACAAAACTATATATAGATGTGTGTGTAAAACAAGAATAGCTTGGGGATTTCAGCCATGCTGTGGGGACCAAAGCGCTTTCTCTATATTTAAAAATATACCATATATAAATAATAATATATTACAAATTTACGCATACATCGATGAATTTTGGTTTTGTACAAATATTATTATTATTACGTATAGATATTGAAAGCCTTTATATGAGATATTGGGGTAAATTCTCTGTATCGGTATTTATTATATTTATATACACTTACACTTTACGCTTTCACTTATATCAAATATATACTTTTTATATACAAATAATAAAAAAAAATAAATGAAATTTACAATATTCATACAGAACAAGCATTAAATAACCATTTAAAATTTTGGTGGAAATTCGGTTATAAACTTGAATATTTATTTTCACTAAATTTGTCAATCTTTATGGCGATTTTCTTTGTTAATGTCCATAAAGTGCTTTAGGAATTATTGAGATATTATAAATTATGTGTGATTATTCAATGAAATGATGGAGACTGTAGTATAACCAATACATTAATACAAATTTTGTTTTCCATTTCCATGACAACATACATAATGTATATAATAATCTTTAATTTACAAGAACAACAACGACAACAACCGATTTAACCCCCCAATGATGAATATTTCATATGTATTACATGTATAAATACGTGATGGATATGGTGGAAATGGTGGTGGTATACATACAAATAATACAAATGGAGGCATTGGGATTTACGCCATGCTGTTGGGACTCCAAGAATACAAAAAAAAAAAATAATAAAAAATAGCATCATGTAAATAGTATTAAAAAATTGATATATAAGATAAAATACTTTGTATATATATATATAGATATAATGATGAAACAATTCATTCAAAAGGTAATATAAGTGATGAGGTTATAGATAATTATTAAGTATAGGTTGGGGTTTTTTATTTATTTTTTATATTTATATTAAATTTTTAATATAAATGTTTTATTGTAAACCGATTATTTTTCTTAAAAATATAAGTATATATTAAATAAAATGCATGTTCAGTGCGATGACGAACACTTGTGTGTCATATTATCATATTTTAATTTCTAAAAATATATCGTGATTATTTGCATCATTCATTATCTATATATAAAAAGTACATGTATGAAGGTTGCGTGCGTAAAAGTATAAATATAATTATTTATTTGATTGCATGCATGAATAAAGAAAAGTTATAATCGAGTGAATTAGAAGTATTATAGCATCTTTGTATATAGGTATATCTTTAATATATATATAAAATTGTACCATTTTGTTGTGAAAATAATATATATTTTGCAATGAAAAGTTATAAAGTCATGAGAGAAGGGTAGTTGCGTTGATTAGGTTTTATATATACATGTACGTATATACATATTTAGTTATATATATATATATATATAAATTTTTATCTCATGGGGATTTTTCCACAAAACGCACTCTTTTGGAGGAAATATTGAGGGTATATATTTCAACTCCTTATATTGGTGATATTGATGTGTTTTATTATTTCCAAATTTCATATACTTACATGTATGAACTTACATTTGTAATTCTTGTATACTTCGTTTTCTACTGTTTAGAATGTGTGTGTGTGTGTGCGAATTCGATGATCCACAAATTTAAATGGAACTAACAAACAGGTTAATGTATAATCGGTAAATACACATATATTGATTCTGAAACGAATTTATGTATATACATTTACGACAATATGTTTATGTGTATAGAAAATATATAGATCTAAATATCTATATCTATTGGTATTACCCTTATATATAATTAATTATTCATAATAATTAATACTTTTTCTTTTATTAAGAAATATTTTGAAATACTTCCATATGACTTTGTCCATTTTTGAACGTTTATTTTTTGTTATAAGGATTTGCTATATAACGTTTTGTTTTCTCTATATCAAATACTATTATTATTAGCAATTTTTTAAATGAATTTTAAGTTAAAAATTGAACAAAATTCTAATATATTGCTATTTTTCTATACTTTTGCATACCTGACTTGTATCTCTATGGCGATTCACATCATTCTAAAAGGATTTTTGCATTTATATTGAATGTAATTTATTATCTATATATAATTTATCAAAAATAATTATATTTTTATAAACATTTTTTTACATTTTTTTCTAATTATTTTCAGGTTAGTGTAATTTTTGGTCTGTCTATACAATGTACGAATTTCTCATGGTTATCATATGCGATTGAGTTCCAACCAATGTGAGTTGTAAACATTTTTTATATATTTTATTTTTTGTTTTATATGAAAATAATTAAACATGCTTAATAGAAATCTATACTTTAATTTATTTTATATAAAAAAAAATTAATTTACTTTACTTTACGATGAAAATAATTAAACATGCTTAATAGAAATCTATAATTTAAATTTTAAGAATTTAGTCATTTTAAGAATGTAGTCATTTAGTCACTTGAAATAGATTTATATGGAATTATATTGAAATTTAAATAATTTTGAGAAAATTGAGAAATTTGAGAAATTCGGAAGATTGGAAAATTTAAGTAGGAACATATTTTAATTATTCTTTGATGACGTTCATATTTTGATGTCCGCATTTAATATATTATGGGATATAATACTAATTTAAAACAATAAATGTAATACATACATCTGTAATGCTCTTTAACACGCGATAGCTACGTTCCGCCAAAAACCTAGTAAATTGAAGCGAATGTAAAAGTATAGTGGATTAGTTCCGATCCCAGGGAGACAACCCAAAACAAAAATACATTATAACCACATATACAAAAATTTATGGTTTTTATTTATTAATATAAGTAAATTGATCATATATAATAAATACAAAAATGGAATCATTTAAAAGAATTATACGTATATATGAATTTTTCATAATTCTTTTATTTAAAAATATTGTTATTTGTAATCAAATAATAAACCCTCCGCAAAAAATGTGATTTAAATATATAGATATACGCATATATTTTTTCAATTTTTATTTTAATAAATTTTTCATGAAGAGTAAATTAATCTATTATTCCTCCGGATACGGAAATATGCAATATTTATAAATACCATTTCGTGTATATATATACTGTTTTTATGCATTTCTTGTTTTATTCATTTTTGCAATATGAAAATTATGATGAAAAAATATACGTATACAGCCTGTCTAAGTTGGTCAGATAGCAAAATGTAATTTAAACACAAGTAATGAATTAAACTTTTAAGGTACAACTAATACAAAAGTATTTTGAACGCATTTTTGTTGGAATTTATTTTTTTTTTATTGACTTAAGCGATTATAACGTGTATACTTGACAGATGATTCACTGTATTATGGAAGTCATAACATAAATATACAAAATAAAAAAAATTAAATGTGTAAATATTAAATTGAAAAAGAACAATGAAATCAACATTCATTACAAATCTATATATATATATATGAATGTATATAATATAAAACCATATGCAATATATAAATGCTCACTCAAAGGTCCAGTTTATATTTTCATTGTTGTGTGGAAAAATGCATTTTTCAAAGCAAAGCAATTTTATTTGCACTTTTATTGTCGGCATCATATATATACGTGCATTGTTTTTTATTTTTATAGAGCAGGTATATATATCGCAAATATATGGATAATATTATACATTAAATTCTCTAGAGGACAGTCATATAAAACAGACTAAAAAAAAAGATAAATAAAAAATGGCATTCGTTTAATTGTTAACGAGGTGTCCGTTATGAATAATCTGCTAATTTGTGTATATATATTGTACATTTTTTTTATAT
The DNA here is from genome assembly GCA_958336335.1 of Dilophus febrilis. Taxonomy (NCBI): domain Eukaryota; kingdom Metazoa; phylum Arthropoda; class Insecta; order Diptera; family Bibionidae; genus Dilophus; species Dilophus febrilis. The sequence goes on from OY284472.1 coordinate 29,692,976, forward strand.
GAATATTTTTGCGTATTGAATTGTAAAAATTATTCCTGAAATATTTATTTATATACATATATAATAAAGGATAAATTTTCAAATGTTTACATCACGCAATTTCCATGTATATATGTTATAAAAAATCCGCGCGTCTATATTTATAAAATATTTAAGAAATTATATATAATTGTAGTATTTCGTACATCATATTATTTAACATATATGACATGACGGTATGTTTATATTTATCTCGAATTTGATAAGAAAATATGAACGTACGCGTGTAACATTACGCCAATCTAGATATATACATTTTTGTATACAAAATAATTTAGAGGACAATAAAATATTATAATTGTCCTTTTTATATTGTTCCATTTTCATTCATATCTATCTATATATAAAATATAAATGTATAATATAAAATATCATATTACTTAAAATAGTATGGAATACACATTATCTTATTTTTCACATTTTTTTTTATATATATATTCGTATATTCATCAAAATATGACATATATATGAATTTAAATAAATAAATGGGTGGTAATTATGATCGAATTTTTATATGTTTATATATATTTAATGCATATATAGTACTAAAGAATAAAGATTATGTATCAAAGTAAAAATTCACATATCAGTGGGATGGTTTTTTCATTATTATTATTATGTTTAATGTAATACAAAATCACATATATATAGTAACAGAATGCAACGTTAAGCATATATGTTGAAGCTTCAAGTACCCCCAATGTGATTTCACTATCGAATATATATTTTATTCATGTAACAAAATATTTTGTTGGAATACATGCGAAGATTTCAGTATAGCGATATATATAATATATGAGCACCCCTTTTTATTCATATTATAAAATATAATCTAATTCATATTTTTATAACTATATATATATAACATTTATTCAGCATAAAGATATATAAAGGCAGCACATCTATCTAAATATGTATATTTTTAAAAATATGTTACATTAGCCGGGGTGTAATACATATAAAAAGATATTACGAGAAATTTTTTTCTTCTTTTGAATAAACTATATATATTTAGAATTATATTATATTTATTTGTAATGTAATCCGATGAGCAACTGTTCTTTTATTTTTAATATTTAATTGGACTTAACTAGATATTAATCGTAAATATATTCATATATGCAATTGCAATATGAGATTGTATGACCGACAATATACGGATGATATATATGTATAGTTATAGCGGGAATATCCTCATTCATATATCATAATATAGGCTTACATATAAATTATTTGAATTAAATGCAAAAAAAAAAAAAACAAGTGAATTTATATAAAAAAAAGACATATTTAGATTTCCATTTAATTCAATTGTTTGGTGGTAAATTGTTAGTATGGGATTAAATGTATATAGTCAAACGCGATTAGACATTCTTTATAAATGTTATATACGTGGTGAATGTCATACATGTAATTGATGTTTTGATGTTGAAAAAAAAATACAGATCTATCAGATAAAGTTTACTTTTTCAATTCATTATTTAGATTCATTTTTATTTAAACATTTTGAAGTATTTGTTTTGAAAAAACTTAAATTTTACTGAAACTTAAATAACTTGTTTGCTTATCGTCCATGTTCAGATCCATTTGTTGAAGTGAAGGACATTTCAAAATCTCAATATTTTTCCGGAAAATGTTTCATTCACTTAAAATCTATTAAAGGATTATATTGAAATTTAAATAACATATATTTTATCTCACATTAAGAAAATTCCATCTGACAACGTTCAGATTTTGTTGTTAGGAATTAAGGATTTATCAGGATTTCTATATTTTTCCTGAACATTTTTCAATTTTTCAATTTTTCTTCATTGCATTTCATCTCAAATAGACTGTTTGATACATTAATTTCGCCCTAAATCCAAGAATCTACTTTTTCACCCATCAATTAATTAAAATAAAGGATATGTTTGAGTGATCCATTTGACTTATTGGAGTTTTCGATTAAGATTCCAGAAAGTTTGGTTGGATAACTTTTTATTTTGTAAAATATAGAGAGACGATTTAGAAACAGAATAAAATTGTAATACAATACTCTTTAAAGCCGGATTTGCGAATATTTTGTTCGTGCAATTTCGCTAATTTCCCAAAAAATTTTCTTATTAATTTTACCAAATTATTTAGCGATAATTGAACAATTATGCACTATTCAATTTGGATATAATATCGTATAGTTCTAATTGATTTGTAGGGAAGTTTGCTAATAAAACTTTAACTTGCTGATGCTAATCTCTAATTAATTTTTAATTAAAAAATTTATTATATTCCAAAAAACATAAAAATTGTAATGAATGTATTCCCATAATGAAGAGAAAAAAGGGGGTTTTAAAATATAATATAAAATAAAGTATTTAAAAAAGAAAAAATCATAAACTAAATCTTAATATTTTTTTACGGATAAAATAAAATTTACCTTTATAAAAAATTTAATTTGTAATCGTACTAACAATTTCGGGTATATATGTTATTTTAATTATTTCAATTTTATAATACACAAAAATAATATACAATATTAAAATTCTATTTTGCGTATAAACGATATGAAATGAATAAATGAAACTAAACTTGAATATATATATAAAACATTTTTAATGAAAATATCCTGAAGAATATATTTTTTTCAAATATTTCTGTACAAAATTATATAGAATTGATGTTTCTCCTATTTTTACCTATACACCTCTATCTATAAATATATATCGCATTTTCACTCGCAATATGATGATACTTTGGTTCATTTTCCATTTTCACAAGGATCATAATTTTCTCATATCACCTCATGAATATATCCTTTATATATAAACATTTTTCCTGTATATTCATTGAGAAATTTTCTATTTATATTTATTTTCACATATACAATTATTATATATTGATGATTGAGAGAGGGCTTTAAAATGCAATAGAATGCACACCATGGTGTATATTATTTTTTCAAGGATTGAGTAAAATTTCAGGTTTTTGTTATAAAGGACTCCACCTATTTGATAAAGAGAATATATATATGTTTATAAAATATACCTTTTGTATAAACAATTTATTTGTCTCGGTCTTGTATTTATATACATTTTATTTTATTTTGTTATATACTATAAAATGAACCAATGAAATAATCTTCTATTATATATTTGTAATAAAATGTATAAAGGATATACAATCGGTAAGGTAGTATAAGGGCATTTATTTTGATCTCCTTTGTATGGCAAAAATAATATTTCTGTTTTCATGTATATAATTGTTATTATATATATATATAATTTATTTATTAATTCTTAATTAAGTTGTTTTATATAAATTAAATATTGAAGATTTTTGATTAAAATAAAAACGATTTTTAAAAGAATTTATTAACCTGAATGAATTTTTCTGCGATATTAGCAAAAATGGCACACACTTACAGCAGAAGTTCTTCCGAATATGCGCCAGCCGAAATTTCTGCTATTAAAGCAGTATTACTTCTGCTGATTCGGTTATTTTCTGCGGCATATAAACGTAGATTTGTCCTGTCACTACCCAATAACTTTTACTACGATTCATGAATGTTTTTTTGTCATAAGTCATAAACCAATGTATGAATCGCGCTGAAAATGTGCATTCTCATGTTTAAAGGGATACTGAATCGAAATAAATTGGTTTCAAACCGATTCATTTATTGGTTTTTGATCCAATGGTGATAACTCATAAACCAATGGATTAATTGCTTTGAAAATTTTCTGATTCAGCGTCCCTTAAAACATCAGAATTCAAATTTTCAGTCCGATTCATCCATTGATTTGAATGATTGCGCGAAATGTAGGTTACGATACATATGTAACGTTATATACAAATTTTCCCAACCAAATATAAAATTACAGATCGAATATGAATAATATTTTTCCAGGTAAATTTTTACTATGTTTTGATAATCATTTGTATGCATTCTGATGAAGATTAATTCCCTAAAGTGTAATATTATTCATATATATATATATTATATATATATGTATATTGCATTGTAAAAGTAGTAAAAATCGTTTTATAAAGAATGTTGTATTTTTCAAAGATATGTATAGTTGCGGTATATAAATACAATAAATTCACATATAACAAAATCATACATGCATAATAGTAGGTATATAAATATATATGTACGTAAAATATATTGTATAATTGTAATAAAACCATAAAATATATTGGAACAAGACTAAACAATGAACTTTTCTTATACAATAATAATAATAATAATAATAATAATAGATATATCTGCTGTTGTATATATATTACATTTTGTTCAAATATTTTACCAATGACGCACTGTAACTATATATAAATTTGTTTGAACTAGAAGTTATATGCACATGTAATTTTTATATAGATATATATATAGAATATAGTTCAGTAAATATAATCGTATAAATAAAATATACTATATAGTAAGTGTATTTTATATATTTGTATATGATACAGAAAAATTTCTATTTCTATTTTTTTTTTTTTTTGAAAATACTATTATTTGGGATTTTTATTGCTTATGGGAATTCAACGGTGTGGTAAATAAACAACAGAAAAATTGCACAAAAAAAATTATTTATATATATACTATATATCAACGGCTATCGTTCTTTGTTAACCATATCCAAATGTATATAAATGATCCTGTATACATTAGATATATTATTATAAATATCGAAATAATAATGCGGATCGCGAAAATGAAAAATTTCCATTTCTACATATATTTTATTAGTTTATGTTTAGTAAAAGAACGGATGAATATTATATTGATATTAAAAGAATAAAAACATTTTAAATGAATTTTATTTTATTGTAAATCAAACTTTTAATAAGAATTTATTTACTTTTTTAAGTAAATTAACTTTAATTTTGCTATATATATATACTAAAATAAGACGATAATTAAAATAAATCTTAGCTCAAATATTTTGTCACTTTATTTTGTTTACTTATTTATACATATAAGAGAGAGTAAAAATGTTTAAAAATCTTTTAATCCATATAACGATATATTCTATTGGGTATATACACACTAAACAGGAATACACACGGCGGTATATATGTAAATGAAAGTTGTGTATTATATGATACCTATATGATAATTTTTGGATATTATTTATACTTTAACGCATCCATTTACCACATATTTTACATATATACAAATATACATTTCTATATTTATTATGATAAATTAAGTTTTACCACAGGTTTTCCAGTTATATGTATAAGAAATTTTACCGAATATTTTGTTTTGCATCTATCTAACGTGTATATGATAAATTTATGTATGAATAAATATATATGTAGAAATAATTAATTTAATTAAAAGTTTATATGGTTTAAATGTATGGATATGGATCATGTATAATAATAATTTAGTATTAAAATAAACTTTTGTGAATATACAAACAATTCATATATATTCATCATAATGCTTTATCTATATATTATGATGTTTATATATGATAAAAATATTACCAAAAATTAAACGAAGACAGATGATTTAAAATATATACATTATATAGAAAGAAATATATAGAGATTTTATATATGATATATAAATATATACTCCATAAACTTGATAATATACTTATGTCTTTATAAATATATATGAACATAAATAATAATATGTGTTTATACACATAACATTTCTGAAATAAACATTATGTGGGTGGGTTAATGTATACAATATATGCGAGGTATAAAATAAATTAAATTATTTTGTTATATATGCATATATCTATGAGGCAATAAAGTTTTTCCCAATCATAGATCATATAAAATATTAATTATTATATTATATAGAAAATTTTATCAATAATTGATTTAATTAATTTTTTGTTCATTTATATAAGGTAAATTATTTGATAAAAATAATTAAATCATATTATTTTATATATGGCTTATAAAACAGTTCCACATTTTGTAAAGATATATTACGTATAATTTAATTATTTATCATAATTGAAATAGAATATGGAGAAAAGTGAATGAATATATATTTAGTGTATATGTAATTTGTTTTTGTCGTTTATCTTTTACCAAAATTATATTTTTAGTACTTTTTATTTCGTTTTCTATTCCATTTCGGATTCTTATACAATAAATGGAAAATACATTTATACATTTTCCATGGGTGATATCAAAAAAGCTATTTAAATTTCAATATAATTCATTATTTGAATTTTTTTTTGTTATAATCCACCTAAAAGTGATGAAAATTTTCCGGAAAAAGTCTGATATCCCGATAAATACTTAACCAGTCAAACTGATAATTATCCCAGATTCTCTTCTCGATCGGCGATAAAAAAAAGCTATTATTTAACTTTCAATATAATCCGATAACGGAATTTTAAATCATGCCATTCATTAAAGAATGTTTAAAATTTTCCACAAAAATATTGAGATTTGAATCATTGTTTCATGGTTTGGAAATTTTGTTATAATCCAACACAGAATGATGAAAAATTTCACTAAATACACACATTAATGTTGAAAGAAAAAACCAATGCTTAAATAATTTACCATAAAATTCATATAAATGCATATATATTTTTCGTGCACATATAAATAAACTATTTAATCATTTATAAAGTTTAAAAAGTTATGATATATGCATATATAATAAATAAATAAGTGCAGATTTACAAATAAAATAAAATTAAATTTGGTGTATATCTAAATAATAATAATGCAATGAAAATTTGAAAAATGAAAGTGTGAAATCATTTGGTGTATTGTTGAACAATTTGTTGTCGTATTTTTTTTTTTAAAAACAATATAAACCATTAAATTTTATAACATACAATTTGTTCCAACAAAAATAAAAAAAACCGAAAGAAGAAAGAAAATCATTGTGAAAACTTGGTCGTATATGTATAATAATAATAATAATATTAATGTTTAAAGAATATACATAGGGCAAATACATAAAATTTCGCATATATATTGAATTATATAAGTTAATAATTGAAAGAAATATTCCTTTTATGGAGCTGTTAAGAAAAAAACAATTTTTTTTGTCGCTTTCTTTTTTAATGCCATATATTTTATTATACTATTGTATGTAAACATTTATTCTACATCTGCATATATAATACACCATACGTATAAATAAATACTTTTAAGTTGTCCCATTTATATGTTAACAAATATACCTATATATAGTAAAAAAAATGAAACTAAAGTTGTATCGCTATATACAATGTATATAAATTTATATGTATATGGGGGAAATACATAAAAAGGACATTATTAAAAGTTGAAAAGTTTTCTTTTTTACTTCTAACTGCTATGGTGTCATGTAAACGTAGTAAATTTAAATATTTCATATTATTTTCTCTGTATATATAGTATATAGTAAGTAAATTTTATATTCATTGTGTCTTTCAAAATATGACATATAAAAAATATACGCGGTCGTCTTCGCGAAATGTTGTTCCATGTATATATACACACATATATTATTTATATGTGACATAAAACAGTTATAATGGAGCGCAATGGGAGTTATATTGAATTTTCAAATAGTTTTATATTACTTTTATTAATAAATAACCTTTTGTTATTCCATTCTATTTTTTTTCATTTTTTATTTTTGGTCCTGTTTTTTTTTTTTTTTTGAAAACGGAAATATGCTGTTTATTAATTTAATATATATCGTGCATGCATAGAGCCATGAATATATATATTTTATATTCGTATATATATGATATGATATGAAATATAATTTTATTGCTTTAAAGAATAAAAAAGGAGGATTCTTTTATTCTACTCCTAAATTTGTACAAATTATATTTATATATGAATGTATATTTCTATATTTTTGATTTATTAAATATTAATCCATTTAAACATGATTGATGGATGCATCTAAAGAAATGAGCCTATATGATCAATACAAGAAGCGAAATATTTATTTTACTTCTTATGTTGATAAATAATTTTTTGTAAGTTTATTAATAAAATTAATTCTTCGTATATGTTGCAAGTTTTCTTATATATGGGTATACAATTCGGATTATTCCATCATTGTCATTGAAGGTAAAAATGATTTAATTTCAAATGGAAAACTTACATAGATGTAGTTTAAAAGAAAACGATAAGAACTATATCGGCTATATAAGTAATGACCCACCAAAGAATGATGAAAATTACTGGTAAAATATTGATGTATTTGTTAATTTTCAAAAATAATACATTTTCGATTGAACAAGCTTAAGAATTATTTAAAATGTATTGCATTAAAAATTGAATTTCTAAAAATTATTATATTTTAACTAATCGATAGGAAAAATGACAAATATAGATACGGTCGATAGGGAAAACAAAAAAGATATCACAATTTCAATTTAATTCAATAACTAGAGTTTAACAGATAATGATTCAAAATTTAGCAGTAAAGTTTCAGCTTCTCAAAAATGATTACAATTTAACCAATCCGGGTGAAAATTTGCAAATATGCTTTCGATGTGGGTTAATTTAACTTCAACCATAAGTCATTAGCCAAATTTTATATTATGACCCGCTATATAAAAGGAAGAAAAGTGCCTTATGCCAACAATAAAAAAATGTATACATGATTTTCCTTTTCCACCAGTGTATATTAAAAAGTATATGTGATTTTCCTTTATTTTCGTAACCAAAATATTGTTAGTTTCTTTAAGAATATATTTTATATAAACTTGTATGTGATAAACACTATATTTCAACTATTTTATCATAATATATTATTAAGTATTGTACATAGGATAGCTTATCTAAACATAGGATAGAAATTCTAATGTAACTTACCACATCTATCTATATATTATATTGTACGCCTTTATTAAAATAGAAGAATAGAAATGATAAGAAAAATAGAATATTTTCGCACTTTAAAATTTTCACGCAAAATAAAGTATAAATTTAATATTTGATAAAGTTTAGATGTTATTTAAAAAAAAAACAAATTATGTGTGATACAGAATTCCATATATGTAGTCTTATCTTTATACGAACTAGATATATATTATAATAAATTATAAAAACGATTTTTAACACAGAAAATAAATGAGTCTCTTGTTAAAAATAATTAGGATAATAACAAAAGGATAATTACAGTCATTACACTTTGTGTATATGATCTTTGTACGTACATATATGTAAGTAAATGCTATTTGATATGTGTGTGCTTTTATTATTTTGTTTTTCCTTACATGTAAACAAAGCACTCAATTATATATGGTTCTTATATATATACATATATAAGAAAAAGTAATGTATAGCGCAATATTAATGTATATAATAATAAAGAATATAAAAACATGGCAGGGTTTAAAATCACATAATTTTAAATATATAATCTGTGTTTTTATTTAAAGTTAAATATTCATATATAAAACAAATATAATGAAGATTTACATATGCGATATATGTAGAATATTTTTAAAGTTTTGTATATAGATTGTAATATTTTTATTCGTATAACTTTAATTGGAATTTTAACTGAATTTATTTATATATGGCAATGGCATAGAATATATAATTAATACATATCATTTTTTTTTTATTAAAGATTCATCACCCGTAATCGAATTAATAATTTATTATAATACATTGACAAACGCACTAACATAAAGTTTGTTATGAACCTTTTAATATTATTCATTTATTTTTTTATATTCCTTGCGTTTTCTTAATATATGTCTTTGCTATATATATAACAATATAAAAATTAAAACACGCAAAAAAGTATATCATTAGAAATTCCATTTTATAATTTGTATATATAGATATCTATAGTACGTAATACCAGTAATACCTATACACTATATATTCTGCGTATACGATTATAATCCATTGGGACGCTATACTATATATACTGTTATATGGTTAACAACATGCTAAAAGAAAAATATTTTATGTATTAGATGTTTTACCACCGTGTATATGGTATTTTATAAATTAAAACAAATTAAAATTTATATCACTTTAAGGTGTAATTTTAAAACACTTTGTATACGTATATATACATCTATATATATATATAGAATTATTTAGCGCCTTTTGAATTTGTGTGAAAAATTGTATATTAAAAATTTTCTTATACCTTTTTTTTAAATGTTAATTATTTAGAGAATGTAAATGAAAAGAATATTATGGATAAAGTTGGTGAAACATTTGAAGGTTTATCTATATGTATATAGTCAGTCAGTGGCTATATTAATATAAATATAATATACTTGATATGAATTTAATTTTATTATAAAATAATGATTTAATTGCATTTATTTTAAACTTATTCTAGACTTATAATTTTATTGTAATTTTATATAGATTATTCAGTGTGATGATTTTTTGAATTACTTACAAATTAAACTTATGAACAATTTATATTATATCATATCATAATTTATTTAATGAAAGAGAAATTTTATTGTTACGGTATCGTGATTGGTTCAATATAATATACCATCTGAAATCGTTTATATCGAATATGAATTATTTTTTTTTATAATATTCAAAATTAGTTTTTCATTTTCTTGTCAACAATCGGATATTTTCTTTTTATAATTAATTTCATGTGAATAATGCCTAAATCTTGATAAAGTTCTGTGCCGTGCCGATACATTCAACGCACCTACAATTATATCGCAGAATGTTCTTTCAGACAATAATCGTTCTATCGTTGAAATTTACATAAAATAAAAAGAAAAAAATATAATAGGAAAATCAATTTTTTGTTTTATATTTGATATTTCTTTTTATATACTTTTTTTTCTGTATATCTCTTATGTAAGTTTCAACGATAGAAATTTACAGTTATTTTTGGATGTACAGCGGGTACCCCCGTACGGGATACCCGGGAATATATATACACTAACCACAACTGGCAGAAACGCCAGCGCGGTCCGTATATATATAAACCTTGGGGGAACATCGTTGCTGGAAAATGGTATGTCTCATCGTCGACTTACCAAATTCAAACAACCACGTCCCCCTAATTAAAAAGCAAATCTCATATGTACATTTTACATATGAGATTTTGGTTTAAAATCGGCGGCTTCGCTACCAATTCGACCATACTTTCATCTTAAGATATATACCCTTAATTTTTGTTCACATATAATTCGTAAATGTTAAACAATATTTATTTGTGAAAACGTACGATGATTGAATAAAAGTTAATTTAATATTTTATCGCATTCGAATGTATTGTCATCTAATTTTATTATTCGCATATTTCAATTACATTGATTGAATTTACTAAATATGATATATAGAAAACTTATTCTATTCCTATAAAAATCTATTACCGATTCAATAATCTGTTAATAAATCATTTTGTCCTTTTTGATTTTTGTTCTTCTTTGAAAAAGTCCTTCTTCTAATAATTATACCAACCATAATTGTGATTGTAGCACCAAGTAAATATCTATTTTACATCAACATTTAATATTACCAAAAAAAAATTGAATCGTTATGTAATTGAATTGTAATCATTCTGTATATAGTATCATAAATAAATATATACATTTTCATGTTATCAATTCTACATATATATTATTGTGTATATATTTATTTTAAATGTGTTTTGCAATAAAATTTTCTATATATATATACCAAAAACATGTGATACATTAAAGGTAATAAAGGACAAATCATCATTATATGTATATATAAATACATAAATAGATATACCATAATATTAAATGAACAATATATATGAGGAAATATATAACAATTGTTATATTATAGTGTTTTTATGTATCAAAATATTTTCCTTTCAAAATTGTCATGGGACTAACAAACAAATATCACATTGAATACACAAACTAAAATAATAAAAAAAAAAAGAAGAAAATATTTGGATTTGGTGAAAAATTTCATCTCATTGTTGATTTGCTGCATATACAAACAAATATGTTATATGAATGAATCGTTGAATACAAAAAAAAACTAAATAAAAAAGTATCCCGATAAAGGATTGCGGTCACGTAAATATTTTGTGATGGGAATTGATTTGTTCTTATTTATATATATGTATTCCGATATATAAATGAATAAATATATAGATGATGGTCATTTTTATTTCTTGTATTTATATGCATACAATATTTTCTTTTGATTATTTGTATATTCATATTCGATGAATGATTATTGGATCGTAAAAGGACCAATCTCAATGGAATTACAACATATATGTATGTATATTGATGAATAAATATTTGTATAATTCTTTTATTTTATTTTGCTTCTTTTTTTTCATTGTGAAGGTTCAATCAAATTTCATTTGAACTTGTCATAAATAATAAATTATCCTTTTCTTATATGTTTGGTTCGTTTTTGCGGCGTGTATACTAACAATCTGTGACAATATATAAGCAGAAAAGGAATTTACGATATATAAATATACTATTATATAATAATATTTTATGAATAAATTTTATGTATGAAAAGAAAAGTCCAATAAAAATTACATTATCATAAAATTTAAGGCAGAAAATTTTATTATTTGATGATAAATTAATTATATAATATGTAAAAAATTAAAATTTGTATTTACGTTACAAAATAATAACCCTTTCTTATACCATAAACAGACACACTTAAAAAATTTACTTATATACAAAAAAGTTAATAAATTTATAAAACAATTTGAAGTTTATACAGAATGATGAACAAATTGATGAAAAATAAAATAAAAATTTTCTTAACTAGCTTAATTACTCATTTACACACGTATATCAAAAAAAATAAAATAAAAGAATTCTGGTCGACTCAAAGCCTATATATACAGAATATTTAATGACAAGGGTTTAATTATATCTGACACAGCGAGTTTTTATATATACATATATTTATAAATAGTATTTATTTAAATTATATAATGTTTCTGTAAATCTTTTACAATGTAAACAAAATTTTTTTATAGATATATAATATAAGAGATCTGCGGTATATATAATATAAGTTGAAAAAAAGTTAAAATTTTTGTACACGCGTGCATTTTATATATGCCTTTTGTTATTAAATTAAATTTATAAATTTTTTAGTAGCATTTGGTTTTTCGTTAACACTTTACTAAATATATATATATATATATATATAGATTGTATTTTGTATACATATACAATATTTGTATAGATATATATATATATATCTATAAGAATAAGTAAAACAACCCCTCTGGTTTAAGACAATCAACAATTTCTTATATAAGAATTGGTTTTATATCGTTTGAGATATGTTCACATCGTTAATAAAACGAATAGGAAAAGATATAACGATTTTCTCACCTCATTTTTATTATATATATTTATATATATAAGTTTATTCCCAATGGCTTAATCTATATGCTGGGGAATTTAATGGAACTTATAATGTTATATCTCTATCTATGTGAATATACAAGTCTATAAATACGATTCAATGTTTTCCAATATATATTTACAATATATATACAGTTAGTTGGTTACAAATACAATTTGTTGATGCTTATTACATGCACAATTAATATTAAAATAAATGAATCTTTATCTATATGATGCGTAAACCAACCATGTAATAATATATATATAAATGGATAAATACATTTAATATATATATAACATAGAGATGTAATTAACTTGTTCAATATACTTTATATATGTGAGACGAAGGATTTATAAATATACAGAATATTTCTTGTTAGTATATTTTTTGTTTGCTATATAAAGTTGTGTTTATATATATACATTTTTATTTGGTTCATTTATATTACAGACATTTCGTATTCATGTGCGATGATATGTAAGTCACATATCATATATCATCATCATATATTTGTAATTATGTCATATAATTTCAAGTCAGATTAGCAGATTTTTGGTATTATCTTAATACATTTATAGTTTTTTGGACAACAGAAATTCAAATTCAATTTTTTTATAGTTATATGTTATAGATGTAATGTCGTCTTTTTTTTTAAAAAAATCTTTTTTTTAAACATTTTTTAATGTATCTGCAATAGGTCCTGTGTTTTTTCTAAAATAAACCACTACAGGAAATTCGTGAAAATTTCCATTATTTGAAAATGACTTTATTGAAAATTGTCTGAAATATTCAATTGCTTAGCAAAAAATCTGTGGTGTTTGACTATACAAATTAATAAAAATTTTTCAATATTTTCCATTTGCCAAATTTATACCATATAGAAAATCACTTTCGAAAATAGTGATTTATATCTAAATTATTTATAAAAAAAAACTTAAAAATTTGCCATTCTTTGAGTTGTCGCATAAAGTTTTCCTATGTTTTCCTAGAGCTCCTTTCTTTATATCATATCATTGCTATTACCTTATATATTCGATATATGAATGTCATTCACTAATCTTATCAGATCAGTTACATTTTTATATTCCATGCATACATTTTGTAAAAAAAAAATTTATTATAATGTTAAATCTTATTAGTATATATACACGCAAACATTTATTGTAAAAATACAACGATTCATTTTTTTTTACTGAAAAAGTTATTAGATGAAAATATAATATATAGTATATAACAACAACAACATATACTATATACAATATAAAATTAAATATCTCAATAATTCTTTATATGCTAATTTTATTATTTTATGTTCATTTTTATTTATCTTCTTTTTAGTAACTGCGAATAAATAATCCCGTGTGTGTACCACCAAATTATTCGTATTTATACTATGTATATAGTCATTTTTATAAATTTATATACACTCTTAAGGTATTATAATATAGTTCTCATATACTGTATGTTTGTATAAATATAAGATGAAAATGAAAGTACCCGTAACACATTATTATTCTTTGTTTAATCGTATTATTTCCCAAACGTACTATAAAATGTTTTTCGAAAAAAAAGTCAATTCTTGTATTTTTTAAACAATACAAAAAAAAAGGAATCATCTCCGCATTTTTTTTTCCTAAATATTCTATATACCATATATAAATACGTATAATATATTTGATATATAGATACATGTACATATATTACTTATTATATACATTACAGATATACACTGGGATATATTCATTCATTCATTCATTCATATGTGTATATAAATACATTTTGTTCTTTAACGAATGAAAAGCAAAAAAAAAAAATAACAAAAAAACAAACAAAAATTGTTTTGTGAGAAATTTAACAAATAAATGAACACATAATTTTATAGGCAACCTATAAATTTACCGCATATATAATACCGAAAATCGAGTAGAATTATATATATTATAATAAAATACTTGCATATAATATATATAAAAAAGTGTGTATATTTTGTTTTTGTATATGCAAAAAAAAATATATCTATATATATGGCGAAACGTTAACAAAATAAGATTTGAGATAATATAAATACGTTTCGCGTGAAAATTGACTTGTATATTGAGTGGCTTTATCTAAAAATATATATATGCGAATAATGTATAGAGATAATAACAAACATGCATATTAAACATACGAGATTGAAGAAATCTATATATTCTATACACAAGTACACATAATAATATTATAAGTGAACATCTATATATATATAGAATTTCCATATATTATTTGTGGAAAATGGTAAATAGGAAAAATTTACATTATCATTTTATGTATAACAACATAACATATATTTCGCGAATCGTATTCTATGTGTATTTATACATCTATGAAATAAAAAAAAACTTTATAAGATTTATATTGTAAAAGAAAATGTAATGCCTAAGTATATTTATATTAAGCTTATCTTTATATATATATATAGATAAGTGAATAAATTTGATAGGGATCGGTACAATTCACCGAACACAATTCGTTTTATGAAAAAGATTCACTTTTTCTTTTTTTTTCCCATTGTTTGATTATTTGATTATTTGCAAAAATTGTATATGGATATTAATGCGAAAATAAATGTATATTTTTTAAAAGTGTTTTGTTATTGTTGAAATTAAATAAATTAAGCGATATCGCATTATTGATTTACAATAATAAACAATTTATTTTTTATAAAGAAATTTAATTAATTTTATATATATATATTTCTGTATATATACAAACCGCAACTTACAAAATAGCATTTCAATTAATTTATTATAATAACTGGATATTTATCGATCGATATACGTTTTAATTAAAATGACTTTATAATATAAAAATTATTTCATTTTTTTTTGAATTAAATACCAAACAAAAAAGTGCATAATAATAAGATAAACTCAAAAAAAATTACAATTAAATGTCATTTGTGATGTATTAGCGTATACGGAAAAAAAACTAAATGAATATATATAGCTTTATATTCTCTCTCGCATATAACATTTATATATGGAATGGTGGAATTATTGACCACCAACGATGTATAATTGCGTTGCTTATCTATATACTATATAAACATTTAAATGAACACTTTTATTATAATGATATTACATCTGATCTGATGAAAAAAATGTTAAAAACAAAACTTGTATTTGTTTCTTTTTTGTATATTTTATCGTGTATAAGTTTAAAGTATAAAAAAAAATATAAATATTATACATAGTATGAAATACGTGAGAAATTAAAATGGAAATACAACTCTTAAAAATCTATTTCTTTATTTGTTTTAAAAAAAAACGGTTTATATGCGAATTCTACATATCAAGCAATTATTTTATTTTCAAAACTAAATATACTTATTTTACACGCATATACGTCTATTGAAATGCTTTTTTATTTTAATTTATTAATAAAATTATTTATTATTAAAAGTATTAAAATAAATAATTATGAACCAATATAAAGAAAAGTCCATGTCATCGTCATGGTCCATAGAAATTTTTCCATATTCATTTGGTCAATTAATTGTATCCCTTATAAATTATAGTTTGGTGCGGGATTTTTCTTGCGGAAATCTGGAGTTTAAAAGCGCAACAGTAGTTTATTAGAAAACTTAAATTTATAAAACAAAAATTGCCTCAAGTCTTATAAATAACAATCCCGATATTTCGATTTTAATTTTATAATCTAACGATCTAACTTTGTTTGAGAATTGAAAATAGTCTTTATTGAAATGTATATGAACATAAATTTCATATAATATACAATTTTAAATATGAAATAAGAACCCCTGTTTCTTATTCTTTAATTACACGTTTTTTCTTTCTATATACAAAAGTCAAATTCAATTACATATATATATCCTAAATATAAATGATTTCTCCCACATATACGAGATTATTAATAGATATAATAATTGAATAAATTATATGCATCGATTCAGAATTATATTCAGATATATATAACTCTATTTTTTCCCGATATACAATAAAACGCACGTAAATTGGGGTTCAATGTGTTTACGAAAACCCCATATATATATATATAACCTACAATATAATAATTGATATAATAAATCAATAACACAGAAAAATTGAATAGACATTTAAATAAATTATACATTTCAATGTATATATCTGTGCTATGTGTGGTGTCTCTTATTTACAATTAATTTAATATTTGTTCAAATTCATATACAAAATGATTAATAACTTTGTATTTTTTTGTTTATATATATACGCAGAGATAATTTAATATTTTATGTTTTACAAAATGTTTTGTTGTTTATTTTATATATATAAGCAATTTAAAAGTGTTGTTCTTAACCGATAATTAGGTGCTAACAAGAATTTTCTTTATATTATATTATATTATAATATATTATATTTGTACATGCTAAGTTGTCGTTTGCATAAATTATAATTTATAATATTCCTGTATATTTATTATTATCTATTGTTGAATTTTGTTTTTCCTTTATTCGTTCTATATAATGACTAAATGACATAATTCATTTTATGTATATTACAATATCTTTTTATATCTCTATATATATAATCTATCTATACATGGAATAAATGCACACGCAAAGTATATGTATACTATATATATATAATATGTCAATTTAATTAGTGCGATAGCTATTCCTTTGTGAATAATCAGTAACGTTGAAAAGTTCATATATGTTTATATTCGTATATAGGATTACTATTGTATATTATAGGTTTTTATTTTTAAATAAATGATTTGGTTAATACCCATAGGTTAAAAAAAATATATATATAATTTAGAATTTGCCAACATCATATATAGTTATTATATTATAAATGCTTTAAACATATATAAACAACCAGAATATATATAGAAATTTTTTGATTCAATTCCGAATAACCATATATCATTCTATAATAATAAATTTGGTTTAATTTATTAAGTATTTAATTAGAAATAAAATTAATATATAAAACAGAAATAAATTAATGTATATATAATGATGATACACTTCATATATATAAATATACTTTTACTATACATTTGTATATACACCTTCTTATCAAAATTAACTATCTCACGTCATAATAAATTTATCATATATACATAAAACACAAGAAAGACAATATATGGTAATATATATTTATATATATGAAAACCATTTGTGTGAATGAAATACGCTATATAGATATTATTATTATATAAAATATGTACAGACAAATACTTAATCAAAAGAGAATCATCACATTATTTCTTTTTATACCTGTCTACATGAAATATGGAAATTAAGGTTACGCTTAATATATATACATGAAAATGAAAATTGTATTATGCATATACTATATATAATATAGTAATATAGCGAGAACTTTGAATTCGTATATATACGTGCAATTGTATATATATGTTATAAGTTCGAACGGGGGATGGACAAACAAAAAAAAAATTGTTATGAATATTTAATTTTTTATTGTCATATGTAATTTAATCCATTGTATAATATAATATGGAAAATATTCCAATGGGATACTCTCGATCGTATATAGAATAGAATAGAATCGAAATAGAATAGAATTTACTATATAAAAAATTTCTTCGTCATATGCCATTCTGTATATAATATATTGATAAAATAAATATCGTTGTTGTGATGTTATCATAATTATGTTATTGTTAATTAACAAAAAAAAAAAATAACAACTTATATATAAAAACGAATATTATGCAAGAGATGGATAATTAATGGAAAATAGTTAATAAATTAATTGTATTCATTTGATATAAATAATGATGAAAAAAATGTCTATGTATATTGTATATGTATAGAAAATTTGAGGAATGAGGAAATTTGAGGAATATATTTTAAAAAGCAATATGAAAATCATAAAGAAGGAAAATTCAATTCAAAGAACAAAACATTCAATTTGCATTAAAATAGAACTATAATATTAGAAAAATGTAAATTAACTCAAATATCATTTTATTTGTAATTAGAAAGTCGCTTATCATCTAAATTCTAGAGATTCAATTGATGAGAAACAGGATGAGGGTTAAGGATCATTTAAATAATTATACCTTTTCCACATATGAAAATCATAATTGTATAATTTACCATTTACCCATAATAAATGAATAAATTTGAGAGCTTTAATTTTCATTAACTTCATCATAATTTATAGTATTAAATTCCATTTATGTCATTATACCATCGCAAAATAAAATGTCTAACTTTAAATAGACCGAATATTATACATTTTTATTTTTTAATCTTTATAGATTACATTAAATTTTTTTTTGCGATTGGAATCGATAAAAAGTGTATACATTTCTGCTGATGTAAAATTTGCAAATATACATCAAGATATATTTTATTTATACCATATACATTTATACATATATACTCAACTATATTAATATTGAACCACTTGTTACTTAAAATTCATGTCACGTAAATATTCTGAGTATATTTACATTTTTTAATTCTATTTTCTATATTACATCGATATATTTATAGTCACATATAACATATAGTTTTGATGAAACTCACACGACATCCACCAATTTTCCTATATATAAAACGCAGACTATTTTTTGTACACATTTTTTTGTACAAATGTCTATAACTTTAACAATTTGCATATACACAATTTCAATATTGTTAATGCATTTTTATAATATTATAAATGAAGGACAATTTCATATATATATATATATAGGTATATTATTAAGGGATATCCTTCTGTTTTTATGTTTGAATGAAATTAATATTTATTTTATTTATATGATCATCGATTCATTATAATATAAAAATAAAATCTAATTGAATTAATAATTTTGGATAAAAATAAGATTGAGAAATTAAAAAATTGTTTTATTATATCTAAAATTGTTTCTGATTTTGATAATCTAAATCCTGGGTTTTTCTATTAAAAAGGATATTTTATGTAGTTTTTAAGATATATAAGCGATATATTCAAACTCTTTTCAATGTCTTTCAAATATTAACTTTACTATTTCGTATATGGCGTTGAAAAATTCATTTGATTGAGGTTTATTTTCTATGTATAAAAAGTATTATTTTATAACTTTTTCGCAGCTGTTTCCAAAAAACTTCATATACTACAATCTTCTAATTATGAAAATAAACCATGAAAAATATGCACAAAAGAAAAGTTCACTATTTGAATTTAGATTCGTCAAAAAAACAAAACGATTATATACCTATATATAATTCAACCGGAAAAGTCTAATCTTCTTATTTAAATTAAATAATATCCGACATTTGAAGTTCTGATACCCGACATTTAACATTCACGCAATGATCTTTAAAATTATTTTGGGATAAAAATATTAATACAATTTATTGTTATATAATTTTAGAGTAACATTTTCCTGTGCCGTTGTTGTTCTTTTATGAACAATTTCCGATTATCTATGCTGCATTCATATATTTGTATATAGAGATAATAATGTTTTCATCAACATAGAACATAGAAGGGTGTATATTATGCACGCATTTAGATTGTAATCTACCCTTTCAAATTCTATTTTTTCATACATACATATAGTGTCTTTTAATGTAATATGTAAAAGGGTATTTTGTTCGATGAAAAACTAAATATATTTGTTAGTGAATTATTTTTATATATAAAGTTTTTTCTTTCAAATTAACTATATATATATATTTGTTATACATATTCTGATCTGTAGATTTTTAGAAAAAATATATAGCATCTTTGATATTATATGTATAATAAAATTTTACTAAAATATTTGAAAATCATATTATATTGAACACTTTCATTTATATAAATATATACTTTTGAATATTCATTGATGACGACAGTATAGTAGAGTAGAAGAATATATATACATATAATATAATTATATATTTACTTATTTTTTATGTCTTATCGAAATGATTGGATATCGAATTAAATTATAATAAATATAATATATTGGTATAGTGTGTATATATATAATCAAATACAGTATAATGGTAAATGATAAATGTCATATGATATAGAAACATTTTATTGGATTTATTGTATACGAAATAGACTTGTATTTGCTTTTATATATATAAATTGATGGTATATCGAAAGGATATTGTATAATTTATTGATTATGTATACTCATATATCGAAAAATAAAGTTTTTAAATAATGTGTAGGTTCTTATTTCAAAATAATTACAGTATTTTTATATATTTAAAATATTTGATTTTTTGATTATTGCCATAGAAATTTTATTAAAAATGCTATTAATGCTGAAGATATTCTCGACGTTGACGGCGCCCTCAAATGTCAAAAATATTTTAAATCAATATAAACACATGGAAACTGATAACCTCGAGGTTGCTGACGGTGTTGACGGCGAAAAAGTTCAATCAATCTCAACTTTTTACGCCGTCAAATTACAAAAGAGCATTTAAATAGTAAAAAAATAAATGTATATGTTATAATTTTATTTTTTAAAATAATAATGAGAAAAAAGTGAATGATATAAAAGGCAAATATAAAATATGAACATGTGATTGTCATAATTCAGAACGTATTCCTGCGTTGTAGTTTATCTACATCACGCCGTCGGCGACGTCATTGACATTTTACGGCGTCATGGCTGCGTCGCCAACGTCGAGAATATCTTCAGCATAAAAATATAGGGAGAGAATATGTGATTTTACAATTCAAATATTATTTGGTTTTTTCTGGGTTATTTGAAATCCAAATCAAAATATGTTGTTAGATTAATTTTTCAAAATATCCAACGAAAACAACATCAGATGATTTTGCCTTTATTAATGATTTCTGTAATATCCAAAATCTATCTAACAACATATTTTGATTTGGAATAATCTAAAAAAAAAGGAATAGTCAATATGACTCTGTATGGTACATAATGTATGGTAAATAATTCATGTTTTTAATCGTGTTTTTTTGATTTCTAATTTATCAGGAAATCACTTAATTCTGTACATTTGATGGGATGAGGAAGATGTGATATATATTATGAAATGTTAAGTATTAAAATATATAGTTTAACTGTTAATACAGAACCAGGGGCGAATGGACTAATGTTAGTTTGCTTCATGGTATCGAACCTTCAAACAACGTAATACATGTTAAAGATAAAAGCAATTGGGATAAGAAATTACAGATAACATGAAGAAAACTTAATTAATAAATAAAACCTTAAAATTTCATTGCTCACATTTATTTACAGTCGTCAGAAAATCCTTATATTCTTATAATATGCCAAAATAATTCATTTCAAACCGGGTCTCTTTTCAACAGAATCTGCATATCTGAATAGTGATGTTATAACTTGGGTTGAATATACTTTTATATTTATGATATTTTGTGTGCGATTTAGTGACAAAACAAATGAATGTTTACTGAATTCTTGTATAGGATTCAAATGTAGAATTTGTATTTCGATTTATAAAAAATCTGATATTGGTGCAATATCAAACAAATACAGATAAATATATACATTTATGCATGTATATTATCAGACAAACATCTAATTTAAAAAACATATGCATATAAATTTTTATATATAATGGTCAATAAAATGAAAAAATGTTCTAAAAAACAAAACTTTTCTTCTTGTTATCAATATTTAAAAACAATTCTCTTCATGTCTATACAATTTACTTATAACAATCATAAAAGTTTATATTTAATATTAAAAATATTCTGACAAACATTAAAATGCTTTTTTACACCCATTTTACTTTCAAGTTATTGTTTTTAATTTTCAGCACATAGTTAAATAACACAGAATGTATATTTTAAAAGCTCTTTTTACATATTTAATCTATATGTATTCACAAAAATATCGCTTTTCATTGTCTCATTATATGTCTGAAAAAACAATAAAACTGTATTTTTTATGCCAGTCTGTATATACAAAAAAGTTTTTTTTGACTACTTTTTTATATATGTTATGCAATATGTCGATGACCAACGGTATGGGTTGATAAAACGATCAAAATTTTTATAATCTTATCATATAGTACAGCACACGGACGTTAAATAAATATAAACATCTATACATACATACGTTGTTAAATATATAATCATTAAAAAATCATTTTAATATGAAAGAATTCAAATAAAATGTACTTTTAATATATTATTGTTTCAAAAAAAATTATCTTATCTTGTAAATATACACATTTAATGGATATTCTTGTATAGTGTAAAACGAAACAAACAACTGAAACGGTACAATTTAATAATAAAAAATATTATTTCATTTGGATATATATTACTATTTGTATATTTGTATATAGTTGTTATATTTCGATATTGAATGCCTTAGTATATGCATTTTATATTGTAAATCTTGCATATTTTATATATGAAATTCATATGAGGTACATGAATTTGAATTGCATTTTTATATATTTTGAACACATATATGAATTCAATACCCTATATAGGCTATCGTCAATATGACGGTCTTAAAATATAAAAAATACCATAAAAATGTTATTACCTTTACCTTTGGTTAAATTTTCAATTTATTTTCCGTCTTATAAATCGCGTATACGAACGAACGAACATTTAATTTATAGAAAATATATAATCGAATTCAATGTATTTAAACTTTTTCTTAAAATATATATATACGTACTACATTCAATGTATTATACAACCGCAAATAATTATGAATTGATTAAATATATATCTATTTATTAAATATATAATTGAGTAAAACTAAAACTTTTCTTACATAAAACTATATTTATACTGCTCGGGAAAATCAATATGATAACAAAGTTTATATATGTATTGATATATATGAATAGATATAATTTAATTTATTAGAAAGTTATTAAAGAAACCATTTACAAACATGTATGTATATATAACCAATAACCGCATCTATATATAGTATATAAAACTTTATATGATTAGTTATTATATAAACAGGAAAACTTATCTATACGTAAATTTTCTTCATAATATATATTTATATATATTTATATATGAATAAATATTCATATTCTTCATCGTTGTTTTCTTTCTTATTCCAAAGTAATGTTGGTATATCCACAATTATTCACAGATGTAATATATACAGTAATCAACTTTTATCTAGGTATATAATGTATGGTATATAGATATAGCGATTGTTATATATTTGCATTCATTATGCATTCATATATACCGCATTGGATGATCTCTTGAAGAACCACGCGGTTTACCATCATAACTTTGAGGTTTACCCTATTAAATTATAACCATATAAGGATATAAGGATTATCATATATGGTATATAATACCACACAATCGCGTGCATTTATATTTGATCAAAATTTGACGTTTTTTTTATGTGTTTTACCTTTGTTTTTATATATTTTACCTTTACCTTTGTTTAAACACAAAATTGGTAAAAATTGAACGAATAATAAAAGTTTTGATTAACAATCAAAGAATTTAATACTTTATTTAATTTTTTTTTAAAAAAACAGCGTTTTTTTTGTGAATTTTAGTGTAATTACATGTATATATGATTGCGTTTCTATATATCAGAATGAATATCTCCATATCCCATAATATAATAAACTTCTAATGGAATTAATAATTGAGATAAAATTTTCATATATATATATATATATATATATATGTATATTATATCAATATATTAATAATATATTGAAGGTATATTACTTTCATTTATGAATTATATATATCTGTATAGAAAGGTATCAAACACTAATGCTATTTTATGCCATATATATATTATTGTATATATTTGCCTTAAACCATACCAGAAATGTTTATTATTATACATCTTTGCTTCATCACACAATCCTTGTTATATGTTTATTTTATTTATATATACTGCACACATCGCAGTTATTCCCAATAGTGGCTGTATATTAATAACTTTTTCATTTATTTGTAATATAATTTTCGATTTCCTATAAATGATTTTTAATATTATTATTTAGATTATTTAATTATTTGAGATTAATTATATACTAATAAAATTTCCTGTTCATAGATGTACGGAAGTTCTGGAAATACTTTACTGTAACTTTCATTGCAAATTTCGGGTTTTTATATGATGAGTTTTCTTATATTCTATATATAAATATAGAAAGTGGAATAATCTAAATATTTTCTGCGATCATTAAATTTTAGTAATAAATATTGATTTGAATTATATATAACATAGACAATGGACATTGACGATTGCAAAGTTTTGCAAATATTTGCTAATGATGGCTTCTAAACATATTTGTTACCTTTAATACATTCCCAATTAATCGAAAAACTTGAAAATTCAATAATTGTGATTTGGTAATGAAAACTAATTGTAATATTTCGGTATAATTTAATTTCATATGAAGTTCATTTTAACAAATTTTCCGCTCTTTTGATTATATAGAGATTACTTAAATTAAACATCGATTATAACATTAAATTATCTGCAAAATTTAAATAGTAAATACATGCATATTTTATTAAAAAAAAAGGTATTTTAAACCCATATGGTATAGGTATTTTAATTTTAATTTCCTTATATTTATGGTTACCTAATTGTTTATATATATTTCACAATTTCTATATTAAAGAATAAATTGATATAATCGCAATGTTATATAATATACACAAATGCAAAATTTATATCCTTTTTTTTTTTAATGTGATTTACATATAATATATATTTATTCAATTATGTATATATATGGAATCTGTATATGATTAAGTGTACGTTTTACCCTTTTTTCCATAAATAATCATAATAATAATAATAATATTATTATTGTTACTTTAACTATTTATGTATTTATAACAATTTAATATACTTAAGCATATTTATAAATAAATTTTACAAAATGCATGTTCATTTTGTTTATTGTCCTTTGGGATAATATTAATTATACGCAAATATACATATATATATATATATTTATATACCATATATGAATATATATGCACCTGTGGGTCAGTTATTTGTTTTTGTGTCACAATTTTGTTAATGAAAATTGTAAATATATGTTTTATGCGTGTATATGCAAATTATATATATATATATATGTTTTTGTTTATATATAAATTGAAAGTTTTGCATTTAAATTAAAATAATAATGTATGTGCAACAATAACACATAATATAATATATGCGTCTATGATTTATTCGATTGGATTTTTTTTTCGTTATGGTTATGGTGGGTGAGTTATAACAAAATTAATTTATTATGAAAATTATTATCAATTCATTTATTATTATTATTATTATTGTTATACAAATATTATTGTTTTCTTAGTGCATTTTACTGTAATTAAAATGATGGGGTAATTACTGTTTTTGTTTATCCGGTATATATATATGTATCTTTTTTATGAAATTATTATTAGGAAATATGTCCGAAATGGTTTAACCTTAATTATATAATTTTATCAATTTCTTATTAATAATTGACCATAATACGCAGTATTAATATTATGGTTAAGTTAACTTTTAATCTGTTCACATAATGATAAATATATTAATTTAACAAATAATTCATTACATTAATACATTTATTATAATTTTTCTAATTTATTGTAAACGTTTGGTCGTTGGGCCAACATTTTATCTCAATTCAAATTAATCGAATATTTATAAGATGAATAAAAGTATTTCATTTTGCTGTCACTCAAATAAAACGAATAATATTCTTTTTTTTACTTTATTTCGTGTAAATCTGATTTAGATTTTGTTCTGTGATGATATTTACGTACATTCTATGTATTTGCTTTTATTGTATCTATACATTTTTTGTTTAAAATTTAAAATAAAGATTGGGTTAATTCACTTTGTTTATATATCAGTGTGTGTTTATTATTATTATTATTTAACAACTAATGATGTATGTAAAATGCCAACATTAGTTTTTTAATAAGCACTATGGCTGCCAGGGCCTTTGGCTTTTACCGGAATTAGAAATCATTAATATTATAATTATTAATGTAATTTTAATAATGATGATGAGTATTTGTTATATACTTTCATATATAATTGCGAGTATGTGTGTGTAGTAGACTTTGTAAATCTTTGGCTGCGTCCGACACAATATACCAAAGATATTCATTAATTTGATCCCAATGAATAAATGGTGACTTAGTTCATGAATTCAAATCATAAAAAGCACAGAAAAAATTTTCCGGCTAGGATTTGAACTCGTGACCACCCGCAATTGGGTTGGATGCTTTATCAACGGCACCACCAAGTCGTCATCAGTGTGTGTGTTTATGTTTAGTTAGCAATAGGATTTGAAATGTTATACTTATCATTATACAGCTCCTATTTATATGTTTATATATAAATGTACGTGTCACATTACCAAATATATATTCACTTGGTTTTCACAAAACCCTTTGTTGGCCACATATTCATATACTATAAATAAATAAAAAACATTTTAATATATGTTATACATAAAAATACAGGGTTATATATAACAAATTATGCAAATTGGATTCTGCAAAAATTGATCCAATGATCCAATGACTTTTGTTTTTGTGGTAATATTTAGTATAAAAAAAAAACCAAAAGAAAGTGTTTTTTTCTCAAATTTGTTAAATAAGGCTAATTCTATATTTATTGGAAATCTATCATATATTCACATGAATGAGAAATTTGAATTTTAATTGAAAACTAAATGTAATTGCTTATATATGATATTATACCCTGTGTACGAATTTCTATATATTTCTAAACGTAACATTCTCTTATCCTTATATTTATATATAATAACAAGTATTTTCTACAACGAATGAATTTAATATATATATACTCTAAAATTAAAAGACCTTTTTGTTTGTTTATATATTTACAGTTACAAATATATAAAATATATATATATATATATATATATATATAGATATTGATGCCACATTTTCACATGGGATTCATTTTGTTATATCTTTGTTAATTATATATTATTATTATGTGTGGTTTTTTGGTTGTACACATAATGTTTAATTAAAAATTTATATATATAAATTTAATATATGCGAGCAGAGATAAAAATGCATATGTATAAATATATCAAAACATATGAAAAGATTATATAATATAATTTATATACTTATATATATATTTAAAGATGCAAATCTAAATAAATAAAATCATATCATTTTTATTTATATAACCTTTTAAATATATAGACATTAATTATTATTATTCTTATATATAAGCATAGTATAAATCAATATTAATGTCATGATACGATTGATTAGTAAGTCACATCCGCGGTGATTATTGATTGTACGATTATCATATATATATATATATATATATAATCACAAAAGATCACCCCTCTGGTTTTCCTTCTGTTTCTTTATTTATTTTTTATTATGCATTGTATCGGATATATATTACAAAAACATTTAAAAATCAGTTTACTATAGATTATATGGTATTTGCAATGTTTATATTATATATTTGTAATGTAATGATTTAACTATAAACTATACAATAAATACAAAAAAAAACATATTCTGAAATTGCATATTATTATTTCATATATCAAGAGGAAATGAAAGATTTTTAATAAATGGTTATATTTTACCAGTGTATATATGTTAAAGACACGTGCCCTTAAATAAATATGTCACGTGTTGTTCGATGTTTGACTTTTATCAATAATAATAATATATATACATATATTATATTATTTATTGAATGTTTTGTTACTGTTTCTTATCGATGTTAATAATCAATTATTTGCCTATATGATGTCTATATATACCATAAATATTCAAATTTATACAATATATAATCGATCATAATGATTATTCTTTTTGTAATTTTAAGTGAATTTCAATTGTGGTCATTATGGTTATGGTATAGAGAAATATTTTCCAATATAATTGATATTATTAAATAATTTCGGAAATGCATCAGAAAATTCATTCATGTATATATATATAATATATATAATAATTAAATTGCATATAAACCATTTACTCATTTATATATTTTGTGTATTTACTCTTTGTACAATTAAAATGCATGTTATCTATATATTGTTATTAAATATACGCATATTTCATAAATGGAGTTTATCATCAAAAACATTATTTCATCATAAACATATTTCATTTATATGAATATGAATATGAATATCTATTATGGAATACTATATATACCATATATATATCTCGAAACATTCAAAAGTCAAATTAAACTGCACAAGTATATATATATGTATAGATATATAAATGCATAACAATAATATATATATATATATATGCGGTAACTTGGAACTTTGTAAATTATAAATATGTATCTACAATTTATTTATGAATATATTCTATATATACCTACATATATAGTTGGTCTCTATGGAATATCCCTATTGCAAAATTTATTTACATGCATTTATACATTACAATAGTATATATAATATATGCACATCGATTTCAAAAAATTATATGTTATGCATCTATAATCAAATATTGAATTATATTTCATATATATGTATATCCATACCGAAAGATGAATATTGTATATATAGTTTATATTTCGAGAGACATCAAATATGGACAGTATCGTCCGTATATATTTACATATTAAAAGATTTATGAATATGTGTTCATTTCTGGATTTTATTTAATAAATATTTCATAATTTATTTACATGAATTAAGCCATTTGTTTTATTTATTATACTTCTGTATATATACTAATTGGTGTCTGCATAAGGTTTTACTTCATTAATTATCCATATATATATTTAATGATTATATTATATGGAAAATAAAAATACAATTTTTTAATTTCTTCAAATAAGATTTGAATCAAAATGTTTGAGTTTTATAGATCTATATATTAATCTATATGATCTTACGAAAGGTTATGGTTTTGTAATTTTCAGCCAATAGTAATTTTAAAAGTTTCAATATTTATTTAATATTCTATAAACCATTATTGTTATATAATACGCCCGTTCTTTATAGCAGAATATATCGTATTAATTAAGCGAATTATTTGTACTTTCATAACTGGAAACAATTTTCATATCCTAATTTATTTGATGGATTATCCATATATTTAATAAAATCACTCTTACGGGGCATCAGATTTTGGCCTGTCGACTCTAAAAAATCTGTTAATCTATTAGTTTGGTCAGCATAATCTGTACGGGAAAAATATAGACAGTTTACTAGTCATATACGAATACAGCAAATAAGTTATCAATTTTCGCTTTTAATTTATATGTCGTTTTATAAACGTCATCACAGAGTAATATATTAGGGGTTTCATTGCATAAGTTTATTTTTAAATTAAATTGATATATTGTTAAATTCAAATAAGATAATTTAAACTCTTAATTAGATATGTGATTAAATTTAGATGGATATGAAACGCCTTCAACGATTTTCAAGATTTTTATAAAATTTCAAAATATATAGTTTTTTTTTTGAAATAAGACATTATGTATTTAACTGATTTTGTTAATTGGTTGGGAGTGAGTTTTTCATCGTCCACATATAATATAGAACCTTTTGGTTCTTGAAAAAAATTTTACTTAAAATATATAAACACAACAGTGAGTGGGTTGGAAAAACAATTCAAAGAAAATTTAATAACATTTTTGGTTTAATCACAGCACCAATTAGAAAATAACAAATATATTTATTATATATACATGAACTCTATATAAAAGAATAATATAAATAAAGCATTGAAAAGTATTTTTTGTGAAAAATTAAACAAGCGCATGAATAACTCCGCCTTAACAGATAATAATAAAGAGAAAATTTTCTTTTAACATTTTCTTTTATTCGCATATGTAAAAACTCTATATATATATATGAAAAACTTATATATATGAAATGAAATTTGGTGAGGAAAATTTATTTTTCACCTGAATATAAGAAAATATTTTGAAAATTGCAAGATGCATTATTGTAGAATACATGAGTATTTGTTCATCAAAAATAAATATAAATTATTCAAGAAGCGTTCACATTTAATAATAATAAAAATCAAAATCTGATATATGTTTGTATGCCTGAAAGAGTTTTTTTTTTTATAAATTACATGCATTGCATAAGTTATTCCAAATTGATGTTTGGTATATGGTTTCAAAAATTCATATCATATAGTTTTGGTACAAAAACAATCAAAATATATTTATTATTTTGGTATTTTTTTTTTGCTATATGCAATTCTATTCAAATCTATGTGCTCATATATAAAACATAAAGCCGTCTGATAAATAAATTATGTATTAAATGAAAATTTTCAATTATATCTTTATAACGTTTCAATGAAAACTAAACTATATAAAAAAGGAAATGAAATACCAAATTACCTGATTGCAAAATTAATTAATTTTTATTAAAATATAAATTAAAACTATACAAATTGAAACTTTTGCATCATTTTATCCTTTTATCATATCATTTATCATTTTTGCTGTGTATTTTATAAAATAACATTAAACTCAAAAATTCTTAATTTCGTTAAACATATATAATATTATGATGTTACGCTACATGCCAGACATTTAAAGTTTTCATTCATATTACGTTTAAAGTTTATAATTTATATATACATTAAAATTAATCGAATATTCATTTTCATATATAACTTTATAAATAACTATATATATTTTATATAGACAAGAAAATTTCCCATTTAGAAACATACATTATTTTCATTAATGTCAACTTTAGTTAAAAAACATAAATCTATATTTATATAGATATCTATTTTTAGTCTATATGCATAATGGAACATTTCGTCTATATCTATATATTGCTTTTAGAGAACATATAAATTATTAAAGCGAATCCAAATTTATAACTTAGTTATGTTTAATCCGCCATTCAACTGACAATCAAAGTTATATTGAATTTATCTTAATTTGCTTACATTTGTAAATACTATATATATATATATATATAGAAATAAATGTACTTCACCACAAAACCATCACAATATAACTATGTATATATTCATCTATATGATCATCTCCCTTGCAAAATTTATATATATATATAAATATATTCATATTGCAGAAACAATATAATTGCTATATATACAAATTACAAATATATATAATTAAACATATATATAGTATGGGAAACAGTGAATGTGTATATGCCACGCAGAAATTTCAATACATTTAAATTATATATTAAATAGCGAAAATAGCGATAGAATTTCAACTTTTTTTTTCGTTTTATAATTTGAAAATTCAATCAATTTCTGATATTTCATGAAAGAAACATTTGAAATTTCACCATTTGTATCGAAAATATATCCGATTTTCCAAAAAGAAGTATGAGAGAAAAGGAGGACTGCATTTTCGGTTATATCTTTTAAATTAAATTTCCTAGTTCAATATTTATTTCTGTAAGGACCGATTTTATGAATATATATATACCAAATATAAAGAGAATTATGGTTGAAATTGGAAAGTTAATTATTGAATTTTCCGGAAAATTTGGTACGAAAAAAAATTAGTTCTTGTTCAATAAATAATTTTTTCATCACTGTGGCGGTATAGTAATATATTTTTATTGATAGTGCGCGACGTTTATGTTACATATATATAGATTATTTTTGACTTTGACTGTATATATAGTTGACTATATACATTAGATAGAAATTACATTGACTATATACATTGACTGTATATATAGTTGACTATATACATTAGATAGAAATTAGTGCACACATTCCTTTATAGTATATATATATATTTATATATGTAAATATTTGCTAAATTTGTAATACATAATTTATTGTATGTATTGATCAAATTATATTTATAATAAAATCATATATAGATAAATATATATACGGTTGATGTAAATATATATGCATGATTATTTTATCGATGAAGATGTGCGCTTAGTTAGACAATTATTTGATTGTGTATATATATTTATATTCATATATTTGAGTCAATTTGATTTAATGTTTATTATAGCAAATTATTTTAAAGAAATTTCTGATTAATATGGGAAAAATTAAAATATTATAAAAATGAAAATTGACATTATAATCAGGTATATTATTGGGAACTTTTTATCAAACTCTATCATTCATTTATACGGCCAGAATACATAAAATTAGTATTACTATTTTTCTTATTGAAACTTACAGAATTACATTTTCCTATAATCGCAAAACAAAACGATTTAGTAAAGATTATAATTCAACTAAATTGATATGTTAAAATCAAGTTCAATATTAGAAGTATTATAATAACTATAATTTATAACTATAACTACTGTGAATCATTTTGTTCGTATTATAAGATTATTCCACATTTCCTCTCTGCATGGATAGAATAAACAGAAAGTAATCAAATAGGTTTTTTTTAATAATCATATTTCATGTACATATGAACACCAATTCCGGAAGGCATATAAAAATATATATAATTTAATGAAAAAAATTTATATTTTAAATGAAAAAATAAAAATAAATATAGAAAAGCATAATGAAAGAAAAACTTTTATTGTTTGTGTTTATATATACAACAAACCAACAAAAAAAAGTAATGAAATTAAGTTGAATCATAAATAAATATACATATATATTTATATGTGCGATTTAAATAAGGGATTTGACGATACGTACCCAAAAAAAATATATATTTATAAATAAAAACAACTATATACAGCAACGATTTTTATGTGGTAAATTAATTTTTTTTTAATCCATATATACTTCCTTTCTATATATATATATATATATATTATAATGTGAACTCTATTATATATTTTCATTCTATTCTATTCAAAATAATTTAATTTTATTTACAGGTCGTGGTTAAATAAATTTTTTATTTTTTTTTTTATTTATGTATTTGTTATCAAAAACAAAAATTTTGTATACATTTTGCATAAAAACATACATCATTTCAAATTATCAATTCCCAAATGGAGTGAGCTAAAAATTGTGAATGAATTATTATTTCGGTTACTTTTTTCCTATTTTTTTTTTTTCGTTCATATATGGAAAAGAAAATTTATGCACTGTATATTTTTCATATGCATATATAATATTGTTTATTGTTTGTAAATTTGACGTAGATGAAGATAAGTTTATGTGTGGTGTATAAACAAATATATAATCGTATATACGTGTATAAGGAAAAATAAAGACAACAAGTGGCAATATTTCCTTATACTGCCTATGAATCAAACAGAAAATGCTTTTTACTTAGTTAAAAAAAAATTTCATGCGATGTAAAATTAAAAAATTATTTAAAAAAAAATATTTTAATCAATTATTTTTATACAAAGAAATTCATATCAAACTATATATGTTATCCTATGCACCCTTAAATAAAAATGACTAAAAGAAAAACAAATTATAAAGGTGAAATCTGTATTTCAATTTTGTTTTTTGAGAGAAATTCAATGTAATTCAATTGAAATGTCATCAATAGTGTTTAATATATAAAAAAAAAAATCAAAATAATATTTGACAATTTTCAATGAAATTTAGGTTTTTTTAATGCAGTTTTCCTGTTATAAAATACGTTCCTTATAATGTAAATATTACGTTATGCCTTTCAGAGTGTTAAATATAGAAAAATTTGATTTGTCTTTCAAATAGGATTTGAATAAACATTATTTTACATTTATATATGTATATATTATTGTGTATGTTATACATATACATTTATTGTGATTTTTCAAAAAAATATTTATGTTAATGTACGTAAATATTTGTACATTTCTTTTAGATTATTGGATTGTGTAAATGCCTTTGTGTTAAAAATGTTCGTGATTGATGAGTTTTTAAAAAGATTTTTATGCATTTATATATGTATACTATATAGCGAATATCGTATATTTGTTTAAATCAATATTCCTTGTTTCTTTTTTTTTTTTGTGTTTATTATTGGGAAATTGGGATGTTATATATTGAAATGAAATAGAATTTAAGGAAAAGAAAATTGTTATATATCCATATTTTTTTTAAATATCATTGTAATCAATATTGATATTGATTGCGGAATGGAAATGTTTTTAATATATATAAGAAAACACTTTTCCTATATAGTTATGTTGTCGTAATTTTATGTATTGAAAAATGAAAAATATAATAAATATAATATTTTGATGCGGCTCAGGTATATTTTGAAATGAGGTTCTTATAATTTTTAAAAGTTTTCATTTTGATTTCAACACGAAACATATAAACAAATGCATCAATAAATCTAATGAATTCATGTCAAAATCAAACGATTTACTTATTTTATTGAATGCGGCTTTGAATTATGTTTGTTTTATGTAAGCAAACAAATTATAAAATGCATGTCCCGGTTTCCAATTTGAGCCAATTTTCCAATCATTCTGCAAATGCTGTATTTTATATTTTTTATATACTTATATACTTTATATAATGTCTTTTCAATTCCTGATTGATGGATTTACGATCGAACTGAGATTTTGCCTGGGTTATACGAACCCCTGAAACAGCAATTTAAAAAATACTATACAAAGTTATTTTCACTGAATGTTTTGGAATTTCTTTTGTATAGAATCGGCAATCTCTTTTATTATTAATGTGATCTTTCAGTTATGAAAATGACAAAATCAATTTACTTTTTCGTAAGTCATTTAACAGAAAAAGAACTTGTACGTTTAAAAAAAAAATATTTTCAGTTGAAAATATATAATTATTCTTATAATAATGAAATAATTAAATATCTATTTTATTGAATTATATGCATGGTATATATGCTCGTATAGTACTTGCGTGTCTGATACCTTATATATTATTTATAATTTGAATTATTGTATTAATTTTCTGTGACCGTATAAACATACAATAAAATATGAAAGTATATTAACATATTGTATTTTTTGTATAAAAACTTAACGCTTATATATATCGCGTATGTTTATTTGACAACTTAATAATATTATCATCATATTTGGTCATATTATAACATATAAAATGATAATGAGTGTATGTAAAGGCAAAATAATCTATAGTTATAGATAATGAAAATATGGATATATGTAAAGAAAATTAAGAAAATTAAATTTTAATTACTATATAATTTGATTAGATATATTGTGTATTGTATGTAATGAATACTTCTATGGAAAATTTCATTAAAAGTATTATAATTTAACATGTTGTTTTTTACACAGTTATATAATGAAATGGATATCTTTCGATAGTTATTGATTTTCGGTTTTTATTACATAGAACAGCGATTTCCATTTTTCATGCATTTTTTATGCTTTCATAAAAATCATTAGTTATTATTCTGGTTACT
Organism: Dilophus febrilis; assembly: GCA_958336335.1. Classification (NCBI taxonomy): domain Eukaryota; kingdom Metazoa; phylum Arthropoda; class Insecta; order Diptera; family Bibionidae; genus Dilophus; species Dilophus febrilis. Next base: position 29,729,579 of record OY284472.1, read on the forward strand.
TAAACATCCTAACAACATTCGAATTGTATACTGAAAACATGAGTTATTTTTCTGTGTCTTTGGTAGTTTTGTATAAATATGTTTTCAATGTTCAAAGTTATAAGTTATTGATTTTAGAATGATAGATGAATGAATCTCCCTCTTGCATATGCAGTCAGCGTTCGAGTTAATTTTTCTGTTTTGGTATCCGAAATCTATTTTCCACATTCTGATTTCTCAATTTCATATTCATCTTCGATGTTATATAGCAAAAAAGAAATCCTTAGTTCATCATTGCATTTATGATGGATTTTACAAGAACACGATCATTTTATTGACATATATATGATTCTATAAAATCCTTATGTTCGGCTTACAAAGGGCTCAAGGAAAAGGATACACATCATATCAATATACTGATTCATCTAAAATGGATTGCATTTTTTCTTTATTCTTAGGAATTTCACTTTATATATGGTATTATAATTTATTTATATTTAATATATCACATATAGGTTTGAAATATTCAGCCAATTCAATTATATCAAAAATATTTTACTGTTTTTACCCCAATATATATGTATTTCATTCAATGAAATGTTCTACTAACGCATATAGCTAAATACGATATATGAAGTTACATAATGTATTTTACATATGAAACACGATATATATGTAATAATACATGATGTCATTTTTCAATATTCAATATTGTATATATCATAAATGCATCAATGTATTACATATATACAATACAGACACATATAAATTATATATATAGTACTTTGAATATCTGTAATATGGTCTTTTATACACACCACACACAATAATATATTCAAAGTAATAATAATTGGTACAAAATATATTGTAACAAATTGAATACATTTTGTGGATCATAACTCATCATTGTTACAACACAAATATTGGTAACACTATATATAAATATATATCTTATATATGGTTCATTTATGTACATTACGCCAATATGCATTCCGTTTTACGTGTGCATAATATTATAAACGTATGTAGATATAATATACATACGTTTATGTAATAATAATAATAAACGTTATACATCATATATATATGATATTGAAACCAGTGAAATATTGCATTTCAATTTCGATGTGTATATCTACGTTATATGTTGAATATCAAACAAATAAATGTTTGAACGAGTTATCCTTTTTTATATGCATATTTCCACTTTATTTGCTATTATTTATATGAGGCAAGGCATATATAACGATATATAAAGATGATAAGTGCATTTAGATATACATACACATACAGTATATAAATGCGAGTATATGTAAATTGAAATGTGTATCTATAATTTTATATATATATAGCTCAAATTATGTAAACATTTGTACAATTTATATAGTTATTATATATATATATATAAATATATATATATATATGGTATATGCGGAAGCAATAAAGTCAATATAGATTTGTGTATTTATACCTCTATATAAATATATTTTATGATAGTCTTTAACACGTATCTAAAAATTGTAATATAGATATAAGTTATAATCGTATTATGGATGAGAATTCAATCGACTGATAAAATTTAATGATATCAAATTATCTAATGGTCAATTATATTATTGCCACTTAACTTTATAATATATATCTTATTATTATATTGTATTACATCAAATCATATATCGAAGTCGATAAAGTATATAACATTTGAATATTATTATAATATAAATGGAATTTAAGATCCCATTCATATATAACCGATATACATTTTCAATTTATGAGTATTTATTATCATGGAAATTGCAATCTTCGCCTAATCAATATATTTAACAACAAACTAAACCCCAATTTTATTGTTCATTTGGTTTAGTTAAATCTATAATTTATTGAATGTTTATTAAGAAAATATACATAGCTCATAAACGTTCGTCAAATATATATGAAGGATTATATTTTATTTAAACCATCAGATCTATTGACGATAATATGATGATGAATCCGACGCATTATTTTATGAAATATGATTTATCATTTTATGTTGATTCTTTGTATTCACATTTTAGAATAGTACACGGAGTAATAACCATCTATGATTTGAAAATATGTTTCTATTACATATGAAAGAATGTATTACTTTCAAAATCTTTAATGATTTTAAATGCTTGAACACATTTTTGCATATGGTTAAAATCTGGGTGCATATTACAATAGATGCATGTGTATTTTTCGATTTGTTATATCAATAAATCATCACGGGGTCAGCGGCCTCACTATTATGTGTAAAGGACAATACAAAAAAAAATTATATTTTAACTGAAAAATCGAAAATAAAATAAAATACATTTTACCTTATATGAGCTGAATGTATTTGAAAGAATTATTAGAAGTATTTCATATATAGGATTTATGCATTATGAATATCAATTGCAACTAGCGAGTACCCAAAAGGAAAAATGAACACCTATAATACGTCTTACGTCTCACGTCTTACGTCTCACCGGTCTGATAATTCCTATAAAAAAATAGAATAATAATATAAAAGTGTCGTTACTTACTTTTTACATTCAGTGATTTTCCGATATCTTCACGTATTTTTTTAATTATTTGCACATTAATGAAATTAAATATTGTTTATTGCTGGGTTGATAACTGCATTTACTTCCAAATAGCATATTGATGTTTTTTTGGTATTTGCCATTTCAATGATATTGAAACACCATATGGATTGGATGTACTTCCTAATGTTTAAAGGTTTAATTCAGCTTCATCGTTATCATCAGAATTTATGATAACAAATAAATCTGATGAAGGCTATTCATTTGTGACTACTGATATATCAACACTATCTTATATAACCTATTTATATTTGGTATAAATAAAAATTTATTAAAAACCAAAACCTATTCAACTAAAAATTGAAATATTACTTACATTTTTAAACACAGCATTATAATTTGGTATTATTATAACAATTATTGCCATATATATTATTAAATTAAATAATATAAACAAAAGGTTTCTGCAAGAACACACGTTCGATATGAATTCTTGTTTGATTTAATGTTTTAATTTTCGGCTGATAAAAATAAATGTAAACTAACAAACCAAACCAAAACAAAAAAGAAACAAAATCACAATAAATATAAATAAAACCGGATTGTTGAAGAAAAGATTTTACAAATGCGAAGTATATATACGTAAAAAAATATACGTATATAGCGTTTAAAATTTATCGATTTTTTTTATATATAAACGTTTTGTGTCTGTTTCTCCTCTGCAGTTTTTGTTTCGAATATTTGAACCAATTTTACAGCAATTAAGAATGAATATGTATTTCGTAAGAGGTCCTTAAAAGGAATGAAATATATTTAATATTATACTTTATACTGCTGATAAACACATTCGTTCATCGGCTATATGATTTGTATATTATTGAACTACTTCAATATTTTTGGGTTTGTTTGTGAATATCTGAAATGATTTTCTTAATTACAATCCTTCGTGTACTTATTCTTTACATTATATTAGTTAAATGTAATTCTATATATTTTTTCTATAGTTTATGGGGTTAGTGGAATAAATGTTCCCTGAATTTTTATCCTATCCTATCGTTTACTTATCCCAACAAATTTTATTTTGTATACTGTGTATTTTATAAAAATATCCCACTTTTATCTGAAAATACATCCTTTTATCATATATGTAAAAACATTATTATTATATATCTTATGTATAAACCTCTATTTATCCGAAAGGGCGAAAAGGACATTTTTTATAAAAGCATATTTCTCTAAGGATATTTTCTATATCCTTTATCTCATAATACATATGATAATACTAAAATTGAATTATTATCCTTAAATTATTCGTTTGTATATTTCGTTATGAAAGCTTTTTTTATTGTGATTTTCCAGGTGAAATAATTATTATCAAAGGGAAAATTTTACTTTAAAACCTCTTCCCTTATATCATCATTTGCAATCAATTTTTATTTATCTTTTTGGATAAGTGAGATGGATTTCACGATGGATTTTGAGACCATCCATTCATTGAAATATTTTTTATTTAATTGTTTTTAAGCTATATACATATGAGGTGTTTAATAATTAGGGTAGGATACTTGCGTACATTTGGTTATAATTTCCCTAATTTCCCTATATTATACATTGAGTATGGGACAAAATTTAGGTTAAAGGAAAAAGTGACATGTTTGTTTTCAAACATATCAAAACCATGTATATAATGTATATAATTTTTATTGTTTTTATATATGATATTATTTGTTAAATGTTAAATTTCTGATATTTACGAAATGTAATCTTTTATTTATTTTATATTTTTTTTTCCAGTGATTCATATCAATAAAATAATATGCCGAAGAATAATATGCCGAAGAAAACAAATACAATCAACTTTATAAAAGGTATGTTAATTATTTATTAATTAGATATTTGTTAATTTATATTGTACGTTAAAATGCCTTGGAGGAAGATCATTTTAAGAAATTGCCAAATGTTAGCAAAACATTTTAGCCCATTGTTCATAAGTGGTATGTTAGAATATCTGTGGTAAATTTAGTCCCTTTTTTAGGTTTGATTGGGTTTTTATTGAATATCCACGGTGTCGGTTAAGTTTATAATTTTCAAAAATTAAAAATAATTTTCTAAAATTATATTTTAAACAAAGTTTATAGTAATCAATTTCATATTGCAAAAAATAATACTATAAAATACCCTTGTAAAATAATAAAACAAAAATTATGGTTTTTATTCACGCAAATATACAAAAGTGAATTGTCGATATATAAATGGATATAATAAACGTTTCATATTGTATAGATAGGTTGTGTTAATATTTAACCAAAAACAAAAACAAAATAAAAATGGAAAAATGATTATATATTTATTAAAATTGATCCCATAAGAAAAGTAATTATTTTTAACCCTTCATTTTGGTAATAAAACTAATAATTCTTTCTTTTTATTTATTTATTAATGCGAATTTTCCTTCCATATATATAATATATCATTTTTTTTGTTCATCTATATTTTGTTATTATCATTCTATGCATAGTGAATAATTTTAGTGAATCAAAAAAAAAAAATTAATAAAATGTTGTCACTCAGGATGGCGCCATAATATTAAACATAATAATTGTCTACATAGATATACTTATATGTATATCATATATAAATATTATATTGCTGCTTGGTATATATATGACAATAATAATGTATATTTAAATTAAAATTTACAAAAATTCATATAATAATAATTAAAACCACGAAATTACGTTCTCATCGTATTTATACAATATATGCGTATATAAGTTTTTTTAAAAAATAACCAAATAAAGCTTCTTTTTTTTAGTATACATCTATATTTTTTGAATAAAATTTATTTAATTGACTTTTGGATATATTCAAATTTGATTATATACATATATATATGGGAATATATCCTTTATAAAGTATATATGTCGCTATAAATAATACGTTTCTATATATATATATATATATATATATATAGATATACATTATGACTGTATATAGCTATATATAAATGTAATTCTGTGTGCGTCTCTCACAAAGTGATATTCTAAATTTGATGTAATGGAAAAGCAATTAAGCGATAATTATAAAGGGGTGTTAATTAAACTTTATATATTTTTGACTTTATTTCATTATAATTTCGTTTTAAATATTATATCATCATCATCATCATCATTATCGTTGTCTGAACCAGCAGCATATATAAAAGTTATATTTAAGCAATTATATAAAATGCAATTGATGAAAAAAAAAACAAATTTGGGTTCATCAAAAATTCTATATATTCAATTTTAAATTTATTATTGAATTTTTATTTTTTTTTTAAATCAAAGTTAAAAGTTAATCGTTACATCATATTACAGATTGTTTTTTATCACACAAAAAAAACTGTGACATTTAATAAAAACTTTGATTTGTTGGTAATGCATATAGGAGTATGTCAATCAATATAATATAATTGTTTGGCTTTTATTTTAACCTATTGACAATTCGGATTCAATTCATTCATTGCGATTATCTAAATAAAAATATTTATTGTTCTATTTAACACAAATAGACTTATAAAAATTAAAAAGCCAATTACTAACTAATTACTATTTTTAATTTTCAATCGATTTATATACAATTCTAATATGAATATTATACAACTGATTGTCAATCCTATCGTCAATATAATTATTGAACCAACAATATGTGATGGTGTTAAACTCGTTGGTCCATGTCTTTCATAATGTTTTGCACGTGATGTTGCCACACCAATTTGTATTTTATTATCAGAATGTTTCATTACAACCTAATGCAAATTTTAAAGCAAAAAAAAAAACCACCAAACAAAATGAAAATATATCAGTATAATAAAAACAAAATTAGAAGAGATAAAAAATGGGATATAATAGTTAGGTTTTTTAGGTTTTTTTTTGTTTAATATATATACTTATTATATATATATACGAACCAACAATTCCCAATAACGTTGTATACCCGTTTCAGCTATTTCCAATATTAATGTATCCAAATTTGGTCGTAATGCCCATGTTTTATGGGTAACACCCAAGGCGTATTCATAATAAATATCGGTTGGCATTAATTGTAAATAATCTAATGCCTCTTCTGTTATATATTCACCGACAGCATAATGACCTTATTGTGGGCAAATTTACAAACAGATATTTATAGAATATCACATTTTAATTATATATAAATATTCATACAGACATACCATAAGGTAATCGTTCAACACTAAAACCAAAATCTCTGGTCGTTGTATGTTTTATTAATTCTTCCGCCGGAATTGGATGAAATAATTTTAATACTTTAATGATATCAGGCTGTACGTATTATATATACAGACAGCCATAGATTTAATATTGTGTTAAAAGCTTTTATTTTTTTTTTTGTAATATGCCAATGTATAATATATACCTGAGTTGCTAATAATATAGAAAATATCCATGCATCATGAGTTGCACCCCAATTTAATTTTCTTTCAGCCATTTGATGAGCATTATCAATAGGTATTTCATATCTGTATGGATGTATGTAAAATAAATCAATATGATTATATACATATATGAATTATATGTTAAATATAAAGGTATTTAATAAAAATTACATCGTGATTGATTAAAAAATTAAAAATATAAATATATAAAAGTAAACAATTTTTTGTTGGCATATATACAATATATAAAAGCTTTTCTCAATCACTTGAATGTTTTTCGTATTTTTATATGTTTGTGATTGATTATCAATATATATGATGAAAACCAAAAAAAAAATAAAAATAATATGTAATACGTTATGTAAATATCCATTTAAAATCGATTTAATTTATTTATAGAAATATAAAAATTACATATATAGATAAAAAGGAACATTAATTATTAATTTTTGTAATCTGAATACTATATCGATATATATATATTTATATAGAGAATATTGAAAATATTTATAATTAACGTATCTCTTCATATTGAAATTGCAATATAGATAAAATTAATGATAGGATTGACTATCACTATAATTGTAAACAAAATATAATAATAACATACATATCTATAATATGAATTTCGTTCATCTCATCGATAAATATATACATAATATAAATATACATCAATCAACAACCCCATTATTTCATTTATTTTTTATATCTTTTTATAATTAACATGTATATATTATTTTAATAATTATATATATGTATACACTGTTCGTTCGAATTGATGCTTGAAATTATAATCAACCGAAATTACATGCATGGATAAAAATTAACCAAAATTTATTATACTTACTGTGGAACAGTCATAATGCTTGCCAAACCACCGCTATACGAATATCCAATCATCATTCCAATTAATAAAATACTACCGATTGTTATCCTTTCGGCGGAACGTTTTGACCTTTAAACGCAAACCAAAAAATAAATAAAAACTCTTATTGATAATTGTAATTGTAATTAATTAAAAATATATATATCTTTTTAAAAATATATATATGCACTAACATTAAATTTGTTGATTGAAATAAGAATATGGCACCAACTTGTATTAATATATTACTTAAAATTAAATGTTTATCATAATTTTGTTGTTTCTGTTGTTGTTGTTCTTTAAAATGCCGGAAATATTCATCATTCATCTGTCGTCTTAGATTCAATGAAATTCTTTCCGAAATATTTTCCGAAAAATTATAATGTTCAATGAATGTCAATGATATTACACCGATTATAAAGCATAAAAATACCGCTAACCATAAAACCAATGAAAATGGCATTGCCGGTAAATATAATCCAGCTAATAATCTATAATCACATTTTCAAATATAAAATATTGTTTTGAATTTGAAATCATTATTTTTACCTTGGTTTTGGTACAATACAAGTTATACCCGTTCTAGATATTGGTGCTGTAAAATCTAAAAATTGATAAACTGTGTACCTGTTTTATTTGTTAATTAAATGGAATATATAAATTGATTAATAATTAGATATGAAAAAGGTATTAAATATAAAATAAATATAAAATTTTTATTTAATTTTGTATAGTTAACCATTTTCCTAGTGGATTATGATAAATTGTGACTTTGCGATGAAAACTCTATGAGTTATGACCGATTTTTCACCATAAATTATTGTATTTTTGTTTACCAAATTGTTATCATCCATTAAACTAAAAACTATTGCAATCGCGCACCCATTTAATTAATCAAGTTAAATTTTAAGCTAAATATGCAAAAGGCAATCTTATTAATATTACAATCAAATGTACACATACTAATAACAGATGATTGCAATACCATTCCCGATGTATATATGCATTTAATTAGACTTATATACCAATCTTTTTTAATAATATTCATTTAATTGTAAATTTTATTATGTTAATTTATTAAGGTGAGTCTCTAATCCATATATACTATAAAATATGTAATTCCAATTTATTAACTAATTTTATAGTTGTTTTATATACACATACGTATCTATGGATATGTAAATATGCAAAATGACAATGCAATCCATATTGTATAAATTATAATACCTTAGAAATTATACATGTACGATTATTCTCTATATATATACTAATGTATATAGGATACAAATTCCATATGAATTAACTTAATAAATTCTAATATAAATGTATATATAGAATATAGGTCATGCATTGTCTTACATTTAATTATAGATTATTTATAACATATAAATATATATAGGTACATATATGCGAAGTATTAATAATTGATTATCATATATATGTATGTAATACATATGCGGTCAAACAATTTGTTGAATAATTTCAACAAATTTAATGCAACAAATCGTTGAATAAAACTTTAAAAACAAAATTTTATTCCATATGTATATATAATTTCAAACAATTTAACTATATATAAAACGATAGAACTATATACATACAAAATTGTTGTTCAATAATATCTCAATTAAATTAATTTAAATTAATCGACAATCAATTGGATGATTTCAAAATATTTTCTGTTCTATATATGTGGCTATATATTTATATATTCGTATATAAATTGAATGTTGTGTATTTATATGGTATATAGAAATCCAAAACTAAAATGTTAAAATGTTTATCTTTATATTATATATATTCGAAAGAATTGCTATATATAATATATACTATATTATATACAGGTGGCAATGTTGTTGGAAAATTATTGAGAAAATTCGTAAAATAAAATAAAATAAAATTTCCATCACCATATCTCTATATATAAACGTAATGAAATTACGATATAAACTGTACAATTAGACATATTCCTTTATATATGGTATTTGAACAATCCTTTCGAATATTTGCACATTATTATAGAGAGTGTGAACGAATGTAATGAATTATTCAAGTTATACTTGTTTAAATTTGTGATACATAAACAAAGTTATATATAGAATGGAAAAATATTATTGTGTATATTGCGGTACTATATACAATATATAAATCCATGTATATATATAATTCTAAAAGAAATATTTAACTATAGTACACATATATATGTATATATCGAAATATTTTACTCTCAATTAAAATGTAGAAACTTTGTAAATTTAATTAATTTACCCAAAAATGTAACCATTTTCTTTATACCCCAATATAGGAAAATATATAAGGTATATAGTAGGTATATTATATATAGTAAATTTTAAAGATATATATTTATTTATGTTTTCTATAACAATTTTGATATGCACTATTCCATTTATATTTATATTATTCATATATCTATCTATATGTGAATGTGGCATATACAATAATAAAGAAAAAAACCTCAAAAACATTTTTTAACACATACAGAGAATATAGTGAGGAAAATTTATGTATTTTGTGTGTATTTATTTTACTAAATATCAGTAAAGGTTTATTGTCCATGTATATATATCCATTTATATATATTGGCATTGGGCATTATATACCGGAATGTATTTATATATAGATAAATATTATGATAGTTAAATATTATATAATAGTTTTTACATTTCATTTTAGGATTGACCATTTGTATATAAATATTCATGAAAGTTTTATTTTGCAATATATGCGGTATATGTATATATATATTGAGTTTTTGAAAAGACATTTGTTATTTATTACATATATTCTATACCTTTTTAAAACAATATTCATATATCTATATATTCAAAGACATTATGTCAATTTCTCTTGATGGCTATAATGGACATAACCACCAATATATTCTATAAATATATATGTGTTTTTAACTTCTTCTATAGCATAATAACTACAAAACAATGTATATTTTGTTTTAATTATTTCATATTCATAGAAGGTTTTTTACTTGAAAGCAATGAAAAGTACAATAAAACTTTAAACTAGATTTTTTTATGTTTACGAAAGTCCCTGATTTTTCATTTTATTAATTTTATCAATAGTTTCTTTAAATTTTTTTTACTTAACAATCGCCTAAAAAATATATACGCGGTGATTGTTAATTTCATATATATTCAAAATGTGGAATACTAAAATTTTCTGACAATTCTATAACATCCGTTTAACCTTTTCTTAGTCAATGAAATTAAAAAAAAAAAAAATTTATATTCGAAAAATTCGAATTCAAATGTATTCAAATGGATTAATGAACGAATACCACTCTGTATATAATTCGAGGTAAGTTACGATGAATTCGTGAAATAACTGATGAAATTATTTTATAATTAACAGATTCCGTGAATGATTTGAGGTGGCAAATAAATAAAAATCTATATAATTTTATACATATATACATAGCGGATTTCTGCTGTGTATGGATTATACAGATTTGTTAATAACATTATTAAATTATTTTCCTTGAAATTCTTCAATTACATTTACTCTATATATAAATTCTCTATATAGATTTTCCATGAATTTTAAATTCTATTTTCATATACAGATTGTATATATATATATATTTCAAAATAATATATATATAGTGATCATTAAGACAAAATATACAATCTGGCAAATTATTTTTAGTAAAAAATAATATAAACATTCAACTCTTATAACAATATTTTCTACGTATATAAAAATAAATATATATATATTTTAACAAGGATGAATTTATTTGTGGTCCATTTTTACGAAATGTTCTTTCCTTAAAATTCTATGTAAAATTTAACTTAAAAGATAACTAACTTTTATATATATATATACAGTAATACAAAATATAATGAACAGATTGAGGTATAGTTTATTGTGTAATATAAAATAATTGTAGACATATATATATATATATGTATTGTTTTGTATATATATATGTTTTGTGGTAAGTTATAGAAAACACTTCATACCTCCATTAACCATAAATAAATATAAATACAGCAAAAATACCTTTAACTATTATCATAAAAAGCGATACGGATATAAAAACATAATGAATAATAAAATTTTACCACAATATTTAACTTTTTCACATCATCATCAACGTATCCGTATATTTATATGATAGATATAAAAAAAGAAATAATATTATTTTGTATTTAACTTATGGATTTACATTTTATTTATATATGATATATAAATAAAAAAAAAAAATTAAATTATGCCATATTTATCCTAAAAATTAAATAATATATCCTATTTATTCCCTTGTAAAATAATGTTATATACAATTCGTTATTATTACAAATGCATATATATACATATATTGAAACAAAAATTTAGCTATACGAAAACTTATATTTGATACATTTCTCTATCTATATATACACTATGGCTGAGAAAATCTAATATAATGTATACATAAAAAAGTTCTATATTTATTCTTAACTACCAGCAGATATCCACAATTTAATTTAATTTGTGTTCATTATGTTCAAACTATATACTTTGTACTTTATATATATTGAATGAATGAATATAATATGAAATAGGTACATATAACTTTTATATATACAATCTAATACATTTATTTATTTATATACATGCGATGAAACTTATATTTCGAGTATATGTATTTTAACCGGTATGTGGAATGTGGAATGAAAATTGTTTAAATGTAATAACAAAATATATACTTGGTCTTTTCATTTAGATAAAATTGAGAATATATATATGAATTGTATATATTTGTTTTAACATTTTACGATTAGATTAGATGAGGCTCTATCTATCTATATTCATATACATATATAAGTGAAATTAAATCTTTATATATGTATATATATATATTTATGTGTATCTATAAATTTGGATGTGAATTAACAACATGTAAAATATTAATAAATATACATATGTACAAAAAATAAAAAAAAGAAAAGAATAACAGTTTCCAAACCAATGAACGTGATATAATTTGGAGTATTAGAAATTCTTTACAATTTTATATTGTTCAAATATATGTATAGTTATAATAATAAAAATAATATAGTGTAGTTTGTCAACATTTTATTTAGTTGAGTTACACCACTTTTAATTTGTATAAATATACATACGATTTTCTAAAATTTAATTCAATTGTATTTATGATTCTAAACATTTGTAAATTTCATAATTACTTATATATAATATATATATTTGCATCCGATTTCCATTTGAATTATTAATTTTGTTTAATATTTTTGTTTTATATTGTATGCAGCGACTAAACATACAGAGAAACTAAAGAGATAATTTAAATCTTATAATTTCGCATGAAATTTAAATTAATTTGATTTGTTAATTATGAGTTTTTTTGTAATTCATCCGGAAATCATAATATACAAATCAAACTAAAAATTATACGGAATTCCACTTAGAAAATTATACAAAATCTCCTTTAGAAAATTAAAAAAAAATTTTCTCTAAAAAATTAGACAAAATTTCCCTTAGAAAATTGTACAAAATTTCCATATATACAAAAAGTTCATTCGTATCGAATTTAGTTAACAAATATTAATGACTATAAAATATTTTCTTATTAGCATTTATAAATATAAAACAATTATACCATGCATAAAGTGCGGATATACCAACATCTGCTCTACGTTCAGCAACCGCACCAAGAACACCATTCCCGGTTGAATTATCTAAAATTTCACCCCATTCACCGGCTTCATCTGTATATATATATATATATCATTTTGAAAAATTATGTAAAAACAATTGTTATATAGTGTGATTTACAGTAAAAATATTAATAACTTTAAATATATATTCACAGACAGGTATTCAATTTTAAATATTTTTATATGTTTAAAGTGTATTTAAATAAAAACGAATGCGCTTTTCATAATCAAAATTTTACTTCATATATCTAATGGCTCGAATTTATAAATGGTTATTGTGGATGAATTGGAAATTATTTATTCTTTCAATCAGCCAATTATGGTCGATGTTATTATGAATGACGGATATCTTTTAATTATACAACCATTTCTATTCCTCAATTCATTTACAAATATAGAAATCTGATTTTGATAATTAATTTATCTAAACATTAAAAATATGTCCATCATATAACAAATAATGAACAAAATTTTATTTTTGTTATAGTTATTTTTTTTTTGTAAATGTAGTCCTGTATTAATTTTATTTTTTGTTACATTAAATTTTAAGTATAAATGTTATTTGTTTCAAATTCCCGTTTATTTATTGTGTTATTTATATATAATATAACATCCAGTCATTTATAATAATTCGATTATAAAAGGTATAATTTTATCTGCATATATGAATATTTATTTATTCATTCTTTTTTAATTTTTTTTTTATTTAATTTTAATATTAACTTTCTGAAAAAGTCATTCATTATAATATAGTAAAAATGAATAGTGAAAAAAATAAATATCTTGTGATGAAAATGTTAAATGATGTGTCAGCATTTCAATTTTCTATATCAAATCTTTGTTATGAATTAATTGATATGTTTATAACGTATAAAATTGATATTTTTACAAAAGATATTGAAGAACGAACGGCATTGCATTATGCAGCAAAAGTTGGCCATAATAATATAATAAAAAAATTATTAAATATAAATGTGATTGTACAAACCGAGAAGAAAAGCAGTGATATTGATGACATTGAAAATTATGCTAATTTTAGACGACTAAATAATAGGAATAGAAAAAAAATTGTATTCAATATCAATGCTTGCGATAAACATTTACGAACGCCGTTAATGTACGCAGTTCAAGCCAATCAAATATCAACAATAGAATTACTTTTAGATAATAATGCAAATGTGTCGTTAGGTGATAATGATGGTTTAACTGCATTACATTTGGCCGTCGTTATGAAATACAATGATTGTGTAAAAGTGTTAATGGAACGGGGAGCACCAATTAATTGTCGAGATATACTTGGACGTACTCCCATGCAATTGGCTGTAAATGGAAATAATTTCGATATATTTAAATTGATATTTGAATTTCATTTAGATAATGATACAATTGATTCACAATTGTACATTAGTAAGATGTTAAATGATACGATATCATTGGGTAGAAAATTATTGCATTATTCAATTGAAGTACGAGCCATTGATATTATAGATTATCTATTGGAAAAATCATGGATAAATATCGATGCAAAGAGTAATATTGGTGATACCCCGTTGCACGTTGCCATTGAAACAAAATCATTGTCATTGGTAAAATTGCTGTTGGCACATAAATGTAAAATTTCGTTAAAAAATGTTGATGAATATACGCCATTACATTGGGCCATTGAGTTGAATGCATCGGAAGATATTATTAAATTACTATTAAAAAATTCATCAAATATAAATACAAAAAATTCATGTGCACAAACCCCATTGCATACGGCCATTGAAAAACAATATCTTAATATTGTAAAATTACTTTTAAAAATACCGTCGATAAATGTCAATGAATACGATTGTAATAAACGTACTCCCTTACATTGTGCCGTTATTATTGAATCAGAAGAATGTATAAAATTACTGTTGAAATACAAGGCCAATGTGAATGCCATTGATGGTGATGGTCAAACACCAATATTCTATTGTATTCAATATTATAAATTCAATTCATTTGATTTGTTAATGAATGCCGGTGCCGATTTATTTGTAAAGGATAAACGAAAACGTAATCTATTACATTATTGCATAGAATATCGTCGTATGGAATTTATGACGAAATTAATAGAGGCCGGTATTAACATAAATGATATAGATGCGATTGGACGTAATCCATTACAATATTGTATATACCATCAGGGGAATGAATTAAAAGAATTAGCATCGGCCGATGTTCCCGTTAACTATAATTTAATGTTTAAATTCGTTGAAAACCGTTCGATCGCAATGATTAACATATTGAAAAGAGAAAAACATTTTAATGTAAATGATCGGGATCAAAATGGATATACGGCTGTGCATTATGCAATTTTAAATAATTCCACACGAATTTGTAAATTACTATTGGAAAATAATGCAACGATTGCGGACACCGATGCGTGTATTGGTGATTTTATTGTAAAATGTACCAGCGAAAGTGTGACGGCCAAACAAAAATCAACAATGTACAAATTGGTTTTATTGTATATGTTTAAATTTTATTCGAATAATCAAAAATTAATCAATACAGTTGTAGAACACGATGAATATTATGTGGAAATTCAACATTTACAAAAAATTGTAATCGGCAACAGTACAATAACATTTTTTAAATTTATCATTGCATCAAATGCCCAATTGTATACGTATTTTAAAAATCCTTACATTCAAGAGGCCCTACTAAAAGATGTAGCCTATTGGAATTTTATCGAAAAATCATTTCCCATTTATTGTGATATGGTGATGGAAAAATTTAACGAATCAAAATTGATGCATAAAGAGCAATTGCGATTACGAAAATTGAAAGTAGCTCTGGCCGAAGAAAAACGTTTTAAAAAAGAAAATAAAAAATTGGAAAAAATTGATGAGACATCAGAAAGAAATACTGAGTGACTGCGAGAGTAAATTTTTTTCTTTAATTTAAATTTAAAAAACAATTCGATTTTAGTAATAAGAATAAAAATTAATTAATTATTTAAGTATAAATATTCATATAAAGAATGAATAAACACGCATTTATAGATTTTGATTGTTCTTAAATTGATATATAATTTTTTAGTAATTTATTTTAAAATTATTATTTTTATATTTTTAGTATATGTATTATATTATATTATATTATATTAAGTTAAATTTGTAATATTTCAAATTTTAGATATATTTATATATTTTAATTTTATATAATCGTTTACGAAGTAAAATTGTCCTTTAATGTCAAATAAAATTTGTTCGCCTTTGGCTATATAAATATATATTTAGGACATTGAAAATTTGTGTATATTCAAGTGGTGTTAATCGATCAAAAGGAATAGAACATATGCTTTGTATATATAAATACTTTTCTTCATATAATAATAAACACTTAAAATATTCAATAACATTATTTTATATAGCTAAAGGGATTTTTGGTTTATTTTTTTTATATATAATACTTTAATTAAGTTTCAAATTTTATAAATATACTATAAAACACTATAAAATACAATAAGATAATTCGATTATATGAAATCGAAAAATAAATTCAATAAACACACACACATACCTCAAACACAAAATATAATTTACGAACATGCATTATATTTTATAAAATCTACATAGTATATATTTTCATATGGTCATCATAAGAAGAACAAAATTTTAATTGTATTTATAATAATTATTTTACATACTATACTTTCTGTGTATTGTATAGTTATATCTATATATATATATATATAGATATTATAGAGTTTATACATTTTTCATTTAATATAATTACCTTTATTTATTGAAATATTATTCTCATAAATTTGATAAATACATTCAATATACATATACTATTTACTATATCCGTATGTACATATTAATATTTATATTTTATATATTTATATAAATATACTTACCTAATGAAATTTCCAATGTGCAATTATGCTTTGTACAAAATTCTAGTAACATTAAACTTTCAGTACCATCTATCAATAAAGTTTTCTCTTCATGAGTATGCATAGCATTAGCGTTTCCGTGACCAGATGGCTGAAATATATTTATATATATAAATATGTTAATACCTTATATTGTGTATAGATAATTTCTACTCGAAAATTTCTATCTATGTTTTATATGTACATTATATTGTTTAATAATTGAATTAATTTGCATATTACACACATATAATATATATATATATATATATATATATATATCTAGCATGCACGAAAATACGAAGGCATAGATGGACGTTCAACGTTAAGCTGTAATCTGATTTTCCTGGCCTTTTTACTAGTTTTTAGTAACTTGTTGGTATTTATTACATTTGTTATAAGAAACAATTTTTAACAGATAGTTGATAGAAAAAATACTTATATTGGTGTATGTTTCGTTCTGATGGAACAATGCGATGTAAACATTTAGCATGTGTAACAAATTATCAGGTCATAGCTACACAAAACTCGTGTTAACATATTGTACATAAATTTTCAATTTTCTTATATGTGAAAAGAGGTAAATATGTTTCGTATAACAAATGTAATAAATAAATATGTTAATATTATGTACTACTTACAATTAGTGTTTTCAGTGTTCTTTAAATAATAGAAATCAATTCGTAATTTTAGAAACATTATTTATAAACCAATTCCATTTTTCGAGTTGTTTTAACGAATTCGTCTATGACCGCTTTGTGGAATTGTGGCTTAGATTTTAAATATTTCAATATTCAAAATGAAAATTGAAGTAATAACTTAAAAGATAAAAAAAAGCTAATAAAATATGATTTTAGTATAGGACGAGCGACGATAATTAATTATGAAACTAAAAAATAATATACGTCTAACAATGTAATGAATAAATGTAAATAGAATTTTTTATTCAACACTATATTTTTAATTTTGCATAAAAAAATCACATCATCTGTTTGAATGAATAGAATAGAAAGAATGAATTTGGAGGAGAAATGAAATAAATAATAATGTTGTTCAAATAAAATTTGAACAATACCGGCCCATATATCGCGCTTATATTCCATATATTCGCATTTTCTGTGCTATATATGAAAGTATATAATCAGCGACACTACGATGATTGTTCAAACAATTCATTGAACACAAATTATAGTACATAGTAGATTAGTAGACGAAAGACGACACAGTGAAAGGGGAATTGTTGACGATTTTTTTTTATGCTGAATGCGAGTGTAGTATATAATGAAACCAAATATAAATATAAACAGTCAGGCAGTCAAGCACGCATATAGAAGTGTTGTTCAAGCAAATTTATGAACATCGGCACAGTATATATAAATACATATGATTTGGTATTTTAAATGTATTTAGCCCGTCTTCTATTTTTAATTCTAATGGTTTAAAGGAGAATTTTTACATATGATATTGTTCATTGTGTTTCTTGAACATCAGAGTATTCAATTGTATATTCTCAAATATTTGCTATATATCTATACAGTATGCCGAGAAAATGCATGCTCACTTTTAATATTTTTATTGAATGGATGAATTAATGATTTAATTAAAATGTTAGGATATTATTAGGATGTTTTGGACGTTATTCTTGAGATTTCTAGGGCGTTCTAGAACACTTTGAACAATACTAGGATTCGTCCTTGATATATAGATATGGATAACCAAAATAGAGATCTGATATACGAATATGCAGATATAAATATATATATATTTATGTATATTTCTATATAATCATAAATGTACGACCGTATGAATATACTATATCGTCCTATATATGAAATGAATTCTAACACACAATATATATAATATATTTACTGGATAAAATTTTGCAATAATTTTACATGAAATTTATATAACTAATATATAAAATATCAGTGATGTATAACAAAATATATTATATATATTTTCATAATATATAGAGTTCCCATATTCTACATAAATATATACATACGTATATAATATAAAGACAACACACTTACAACTTCCTCCCATAATGAATATGGTTTATAATTGAATAGAGCTAGTCGAACTATACGTTGTTCTAAATTACTCAATTTATCTGGAAATAAATTAGCATTTTGTTTGAATGTAATATTCCAACCATAAAATGTATCTAATAAAATAGATGATGTATTGTTAAATCGACCAATGAATTTTGATGTTATCAAATCAAACGTAATATTTTTAACATTATTTGATGGTGATTTCGATGCCATTGTTATTGATTGGATATCCACTGATGATGATTTGGATATAATTAATATATTTGGAACGTCTTCACGGCATACATATGTATTGAAATAAAAATATAAAAATAAGTATATCTTAAAATATTTATTATGTATTACTATAATCTAGAGATTATTGGATAAATTATTCGAAATATAACTAAAAATAGAAATTTATGATGAAAGAAAATAATCAAACACTGACACTATTTATGGTATTACACCCAAATATAATAATGATAAATTACCCTTCTTCTTGTTCTTCTATATATATATCTGTTTATATATCCATATATATAAATTTATAGAAATGTTCATATATAAAGGGTGATATAATTGATATAATTATATTTATATATAAGCAACATTTTGCATTTGTTATTATAATAGGTATAATTATATTTATATATCTATAATGTTATTTTATTTTATATATAAATTTCTGTTTATATATATATATATGATATTATACATAAATTTACTCTTAAATATAGTGATATATATGTGTATAGTTTATTAGAATAATGCATTCAAGATTTTAGACCGATAATTATACATAAAAGACCGATTATATATTAAAGACAAGATGGAATAGTTATAAATATGATTATATGATACACAGTTGAATAAATCTTTAGGCTTTTTTTTTATTCATATATACTTTAAGTTTCTTTTTACAGACAATTTTTTTGTAAATAAAACTAAATTCATATCTTACCCAAAATAACTGGATGATTTAATATAGTATTAATCCATTCAATAGTATTACCAGTATTCGTGTTATTATTATTATTATTGTTATCCGTATTATTAACTGATAATGGTAAAAAAATCATATGATTATTGGCAAATCTCATTTTAGCCTTGTAAATTGATTCGGAATAAATTGTTAAAAATTCTTCGGCCATATGACCGGAAATAATAAATGATTGACAACCCAAATCTATACCATCAACAATTTTCGATTTATTCGTTTCTTTCGTAATTAATTCATCAAAATTCATCCAAACCAATTGTATCGTTTCGTCAATTGCTATTTGGTTAAATTTTAATTCTGAAATTTGTTGAAAATCATCCGAATGCCATACAATACAAATACAATAGAATTTTATGAGATATTTTAAAACTGAAATAAGTAAAAACAAATTCGGTATATAAATATAACATTAACTTATTTAATTAGTTCTTAAATCCTATGTGATATAAAAGCGAATAGTTCTTATTAGATGTTAGATTTGCACGTGCTGTCCAATTACACATATATACTAAAAAAATTAACCATATCAAAACGGATTTCTATATACTGATTTCCTTCACATCTTTAGGTATTTTCGCAGAAGAAAACATTTCTAATATTTGTTCAATTCAACATTTATAAATTCACAGCAGGAACTAAAAATTAACATTAATATTCTTTCCAATCACTTTTTATATCAAATCTTAATGGCGATTCTCATATAATTTTGATAAAACTACAAATTTTAATTTTTTTATCACTTCAAAAAAGAGTAGTTAAAGAATAGTTTAGTTTATCAAATTGAATAGTTTTACCAAAAATTACAATTCAATAATCAATTTAACTAATTCATTTATCACACCTCACTTAACTTCCGTATGCGAATGTAATACTTTTGATGATTGAATTTAAAAAAAAAAATAAAAAGAATATATGTTATAATTTTTAGTATGGCTAAATGTAGAAAAATAAAACTTGAATATTGTGTTTTAAAAATTTTATTAAATTAAATTTTTTTATTTCATAATTAACTCTCATTAACAGCAATTTACTTTCTGTTTACGCGATAAGGACCTTTACTATATATATATATATATAAATATAGATACATACACATATATGAATAAACAATTTTATACTTTGCATATATAAAAGCTTATAATTTACACTCTTTTATGTAAAATTGCACAGCCAATTTAAAATATAATTACAAAACATTTATCATAAAATGTTTATATATATGTAAACAAAAAATTTTTTTGTATATACTATTTATTTGAGATGTATAAACAAAAATATTTTTAAAAAGTGTGAGTAAAAAAAAAATATGATATCTATAATAATTATTTAAAAAAACATGTTTAGTGCGATTAACAATCATTAAAATTATGAGTAAAAATACTATAAAACATATTTATCCAATTTATTTTCTAATTAATACATAATCAAACCATTTCATATAATAACATTATATATTCATTTCATTTATATTTATCTATATTAAATATATACAATTTAATTTTTATAAAATTAATTTAATTAGATTTTCACTTGGAATGAAATTGATAAAGAGGTGCGATTATTTATAATCTTATATATGTAAACTCGAATATATATATATATATATATATATGTATATATCAGAGAAGAAATTGACGTATGTTGCGAATAAACTTTTCTATTCATTTATATCATTCACACGATTTTCAATAGATATAATCAATGAATGAAAAATATACACTTTATATTCATTCATATCTATATATACATATATAGTATTATAATATGATGTATTTACAATAATTTAAAGTTATACGTGCGTATCTATATAAGCTTAATATATACATATGTAAATATAAAATAAATATCCTAATATATATCGCTTACAAATCTAATAAACGATATATAATATTCTACATAAACTTACTAATATGTGATACCAGATTTCCCAATGCTTCACCCAATTCATTTATAATTGTTAATTTTTCCATTATATTTCATCCTTTTATATTCATACAGCCGATTGGTTATATGTATTTCAATACAATATAATATATATTCACTGTCGTATATTACAAGTATATTATTGAAGAGGAATTATATATTTACACTAATAAATGTTCATATATATATATATATATATATATATAACACTTCGTTCAATAATGTGTGTGACTGACACATAGATGGCGTCCCTAGAACTAAATCAATATTTTTTTTCGCATTTGGCAACCTTTTTAGGCTTACTGTCAACATCATATGTTAATCAGATCATTTGTTTACAAGTTACAGTGCTATAAGTGACGCTATTTTTGTGTTTTAAAAAAAAATGAATTCAAAGCAATTCCGTGTGCTGATTTATCATTGTTTTTTAATGAAAAAAAATACTGTTCAATGCCAGGAATGGCTTGAAAAACATTACTCGGACTCTGCTCCATCAAAAAGAAGCATTTGTTATTGGTATGCCGAATTCAAACGTGGTCGTACAGACACCGATGACATTCCATCTACTGGAAGGCCAAATGACGCTGTTATTCCGGAAAACGTTGAAAAAACACTGAAAATCATTATGTCCAACCGTAAAGTGAAAGTGAGGGAGATTGCTGACATTCTGGAGATATCAGCAGGCAGTGTACAAACCATAATACACGAACATTTGGGTATGAAAAAGGTGTGTTCCAAATGGGTGCCGCGTTTGCTCACACCGGAGCAAAAACAACAACGAACCGATGATTCAAAGAGCTGTTTGGACATGTTTACGCGCAATAAGTCGGAGTTTTTGCGACGGTACATCACAATGGATGAAACATGGATCCACCATTTCACTCCAGAGTCAAATCGGCAGTCTGCTGAGTGGCATGCAGCCGGCGAAAGCCGCCCAAAGCGACCAAAGACGCAGCAGTTGGCTGGCAAGGTTATGGCGTCTGTATTTTGGGATGCGCATGGAATAATATTCATCGACTATCTCCAGAAGGGGCAGACCATCAACAGCGACTATTATATAGCGTTATTGGAGCGTTTGAAAGTCGAAATCGCAAAGAAACGGCCTCATATGGCGAAGAAAAAAGTGTTGTTCCACCAAGACAATGCACCGTGTCACAAATCAATGAAAACGATGGCAAAATTGAACGAATTGGGCTTTGAATTGCTTCCCCATCCACCGTATTCTCCAGATTTAGCCCCCAGCGACTACTGGCTCTTCGCAGACCTCAAAAGGATGCTCCGTGGTAAGAGATTTGGCTCAAATGATGAAGTAATCGCCGAAACTAACGCCTATTTTGAAGGCAAAGAAAAATCGTTTTACAAAGGCGGTATCGAAAGATTGGAAAAGCGTTGGAATGATTGTATCTCCCTAAAAGGGAACTATCTTGATGAATAAAAACGAATTTTGGCAAAAAAATGTGTTTTAATTAATTAGTCACACACATTATTGAACGAAGTGTTATATATGTATAAATAAATATAATAGCATGAACGTGCTGCTGTTGTGACAATAAACATACGATTACATACTCGTAATGATTGAAATTTGTATTTGTAGGTACCTGGAATATATTTTATATATACGTATAAACATATTTTATATACACCGCATTATACATAGATTTACAAATAAATGAATTTATTACATGTAGTTTATTATTTTTATTGATTGTGTGTATTTTATACATATAAAATTATCTTGAATATTAATATTCAATGAACAACATAATTTTACATATATATATATATTTAGTTGTATATATACACATCAGAGTTGAACTTTGTAATTTTGTTAACGTTTATATAGAGATTTATATAGAAATGTTTTATATTGAATTGTGTATACGATATATTGAAAAGATAACATATTCTGTAAATCAAAATAGAATTCGAGTTCATTTATATGAATTTTATTATGATGATTAAATACATCACCGTATAAATTATATATATGAAATAATAGTTAAAATATATTCATTCACATATATATTGAAATTATATTTGATTATGTTTTCAATTTAACAAATAATATTAAATTTTATTTAATGAGGTAGTATTTAATATATATTTACAGATTGTCTTCGAACTTAAATCGTTCATTTATCTATAAGAATGTGTATTTTCACGCATTCTTATTCATATACAATAGATTACCTAAGAACTAAAGTATTATGATTTGTAACTCTGGTTTAATTGATAAAGCACCGAACTTAAAAATGTTGATAACGCTTTGATGTCGTGAATCCTATACTGAGAAGAAATGAAACATATTTGCCTGTTATTTTCAAATCTGTAAATTGTAGAAGCTCACAATGTGTACCATATTTTTCCCATGCGGATGGTAAAGGTAACATTCTAAATAAAGGGATCCTCTATTGGCTCTATTGTATTTCCCTAAATTAACAATTTGTTTTTTCATTATTTGACGATATTGATTGGGAGTGTTTAATGAATGTTTTCGATTATTTATTGGTTTTATAGGAAAAATGTTATTACCTAATTAAAGAAATAATAATTATATTACAAAAACGTATCTAAAATTTCGATTGTATTTTGAATTATTGTGTAGAATATATAGTGAAAATTTAATAATATCAATATTTTTCAGAATTAAAGGGCCGAACATACTGTCGAAAACGACGAAACGAAAACGAAAGCATCGAAAGCATGAAAACATACTGTCGAAAACGACGGAATGTTTTTTTGATTTAACCTCATTTTTTTTAAATAGTTTTTTTGATTTAACCTCATTTTTTTTTTAAATAGTTAAGATAATAAGATTTTCTTGAATTGATTTGTTAGTAAATTGTTTGATTTGTTAGTAAACCCATATTTCATATGGGTTATGTGTTAATGAAGAAATAAACAAATAAAAACAAAATAATTAAAACAAGATTCAGATAAATAATTCAGTGCACAAATTTTATATATAAACATTAATTTCACATATCATCATATCAAGGTAGTGGATAATATTGAATAATAATAATTGAATAGTGAATGATGAGTGAAGTGCGATTAAATATTAAAACTGTCGGCAATTTTATATTTTTATTTAATTTGTTTATTTTTCTATTTAATTTTACACACTCACATAAAAAAATACAGAAATTATACTAAATGCATCAACACAAATGTAAAAAAACGAATGAAAAATAGAATCATTTCTATTTACCTTCGAAACCGAAAAGAAATAGAAAAACATCGCACGCTCGTTTCGGTAGTATATTCGTTTACATCAGAATGCATGCATTCTATTTAAATTCGTTTCGTCGTTTTCGACAGTATGTTCGATACTTAAGTCTAGTTTATTTTTATAGGTGAGTGGATGAATGGATTGATAAATTGATAGATTGATAGATTGATAGATTGATAGATTGGTAGATTGATAGATTGATAGATTGATAGATTGATAGATTGATAGATTGATAGATT
This sequence comes from Dilophus febrilis, assembly GCA_958336335.1. Lineage (NCBI taxonomy): Eukaryota > Metazoa > Arthropoda > Insecta > Diptera > Bibionidae > Dilophus > Dilophus febrilis. Next base: position 29,755,452 of record OY284472.1, read on the forward strand.
GATAGATTGATAGATTGATAGATTGATAGATTGATAGATTGATAGATTGATAGATTGATAGATTGATAGATTGATAGATTGATAGATTGATAGATTGATAGATTGATAGATTGATAGATTGATAGATTGATAGATTGATAGATTGATAGATTGATAGATTGATAGATTGATAGATTGATAGATTGATAGATTGATAGATTGATAGATTGATAGATTGATAGATTGATAGATTGATAGATTGATAGATTGATAGATTGATAGATTGATAGATTGATAGATTGATAGATTGATAGATTGATAGATTGATAGATTGATAGATTGATAGATTGATAGATTGATAGATTGAAAGATTGATGGAATGACGAATCAATGGATCGATGATTACTGTTACTAATTTCCGTAATGTCTATATTGATACAATACTCGGGTTGTTGTGGGAGAAAATTCGGTTTATCTGCATTTGGGCAAAGCAAAAAAGAATAAATAGAAATATTTTTATTATAAAATTCTTAATGGAGTTAAATGAAGCAATTTTTCGGATAGTTTTTTTTTTATTTGAATAATGTAACTTCTTTCAGACATCCTGGATATCCTGTATATCCATAAATACATATTATAGATATCAAATAATATACATAAAAGAAGTACCTATACTGCATAGTATTATTTTTTTATATAGATATAGAACCCTCATAAATTATTAATGAGAAAACAAAAGGATAATCTATTACATGAAAAAACAAACATATGAATATTTGTAAACAAAATAAAAATAAAATAATATGTATTAGTGTATTGCATATATATTAAAATCATGTAAATTTATAGGAATAACAACAATTTGATAAACCAACAAAATTAAAATATATATATATTCGAAAACGATATATATATTTATGTATACATTTATACAATTCAAATAAAAAAGTAAGAAACACAAAAAAAAAAATACGCTCTGCAGTTCTTTTATTTTATTTTTTTGCCATATGAACAGAATAAGAGAAAAAAAAATTAACTTTTCTACGAGCTTATATCCAGGAGGTTATTTTTTTTTATTTAATTTATTTATATATTTTGCTTTATTTTTATCATTTCTCGATTCCTTCATTGATGCTTTCCATATACCATATATTTATTATGTCTATATAATAACATATTGTTTATTTATAAATAAAGTAATCATGTTTTACCCTTATAGATTGTTGAAAAATTACAAAGAAAAAACAACAGAAAAAAGAAACCAAAAATGTTTATATATGGATATGATATATTATAGAAAAAATATGGGTGTAATCAAATAATCAAATGTATAACCTTTTTTTATAAATATATTCAACTTGTGAATATATATAACTTTTTATTTACACAAATATAAATATACATACATAGATATATATATATAATTGATTTGAGGTATATCAATAAATGTTTTAATATTCATCATATTATATGATAATTTTAAATAACAAGATATGGTTTTTCATTATACAAAATAGTTGATTTCAATATGTATACATAAAAAATAAACGTTAACGATGATAACATGCAATTGTCATAATACGCCCGTGAATTATTTATAATAATGAATATTTAAAAACTACAAACCATACGTTTATAACATAACATATAATGCAAAGGTCATAATTCAATATAAACGCAGTTATATAGAGTAATGTATAATTGTATTTTGTATATAGTGAACAGTATATATATTGTCAATATACGCGATTTGTTCAAACATATATGAATTATTTATTCAATTTTAATTTATATACCTACATAATCGATTTGATAAGTTGATGATTACTTATGCATTCAAGTAATTTTAATTTATATCCATTATATAGAATATTACATTTAAATTTCATGAAATAGAAATGTTTAGAAAACATTGTATTCCATTTTTTATTGTATTCGACTCTCAATTGATATGTTGTGAATGTCATAAAGAAGGCATCCATAATTTAAAAACTATCGTACAGTTTATTGTTGCGTTTAACCAATGTTAAGATACATTAAAATAAGAACGTGAATTCTATTATTGCAATTTCTATTAATTAAATACTTCAATATTTTTTAATAATATAAAGTACCGGACAACGCATTCAATTAAATTAAATTGGAAGTAATTAAATTAAAGTTAATTTAACTAAAAACCAAATTTAGGTTAAAAAACATTTTATTCTATTAAATAATGAATTAAGTGGTGTTTTGATGTCCATCAAATAAAATAACTTTAATCGAGGAGTGCGTTTTAGTGTCTGAAAAATGATTATAGTTAATGGTTTAGGGATTCAATATAATAGTGAACGGTGATGGCGACTTTTCTATTGAAAATCTTTGTCAAATTAATATATTAGAATACTTTCCTTCATTGAATATCCTTTCATCTACGTAAATAAATTTAATTTTCATATCATTTTCTCATTTAATTGTATTGAATTGTATATAGAACTCAATAAACTTTCTAATTTTCAAATAAACTCAAAAAGTTTAAATAAATTGAATGAAAATATGAACGTGAACTATCGCAATCGAACAACACAACGAACACTACACTACACATTTAGAGGTATAACTACATTAGATGCCTTATTCTTTCTTCATATTATGTATGTTAAAGCTCTAACTTTAAAAAATTTTATTTATTATAATTTATTATTAGAAAATTATATACATAATAAGAAAATGTATATAGACAATTTTCTATACGATATACGCAATTGAAAACATAAAGAATAATAATCATACATATACGATATATAAAATGAAAACCATATAATACTGTATATACATATATACATTATGGTAAAAATTGAATTCAATATGTAAATAAGCATTGGTATATTCAATGAGACTAATGGAAGCTTATATTTACAGAGTAAAATATCAATGATGTATATATATATATATATAAATTTTATATAGAATGATATATTTTATATATCCCATATCCATATTGTAAAATATACAATATATATAACTATATAACAGCCATTATATAGTATATATATAAGTATTATATACGGCAATATTTACGAATAAAAAAAAATATAACAAATTTCATTCTCTTTGAATAAGCTTCATTTTAACAAATTATCACAATTTGGTGTACATGACTTTTTCATTATTTAAATCAACATCGCCGAGAAGAAGACTTTGATTATGCAAATTTCTTTCTTTTTTTTTTTTATTATGTAAAATATAGAATGCATTAAAATTTATTATATAGATTATAGAGAGAAAAAGTATTATTATATATATATTTGGAATAGTCTTCGTCGTCGTATATATAACTTTTTTTATATACATATATAATAAATATAGATGTTTAAGAAAAGATGGAATCAGTCAAGGCATTCAAACAAACTTGATGATGGTATATATATTATATAGTAATAAATATGCTCTGTGATATATATATAAAACAGAAATATAATATTCATCGTTTCTGTCATTTATGCATGGTTAATATTGGCTTCATTATTCAGCAACAACAATAAAAACATCATATATATATATATAAGAATATGTATATAAATATAAGAATATATAGCTAGATCATCTCCATCCCCACCCCCATCATCATCGGATGGATCGGATAGATGGGTTAAAATAATTTGATGGAATATTATAATGATAAAAATGAATTTTTTAATGTCTCAAAAACTAAAACAAACAATCTTTAAATAACTGTAGAAAACATCAAAATCATGTCTATTCTATATATGTGGTATAATTTTATGATTACATTTTTTTGAATGTCCTTTATAATTATTTTAATATAAACTTGCGCCAAAGAAATCTTAATTATCACTGTTTTATTTCGAAGTCACTCAATAGTCAACAAGAATTAAGAGAATTTTATGATATTATATAATCGAATAGATATTTATTTTATTTACTAATATAGTCCTTTTTTCATAAGGACTTATTTGATGTTCATTATTCATTACTGTTCATTACTAAAGTGTTCATTCCATTATTATTTTCACACCATAACTGTGAGTTAAAATTGTAAATTAGCATGATAATAGAATCGTAAAAATCGATTGGTCGAACAGAACTATAATAAAGACCACACGCAGAGTTCTTGTTATTTTTATAGGATAATGATGGTGTTTTTTACTTTATTACATATTGAATTATGAATGAAGAAACCATTGAAGAATAATTTTTATTTTTTAATGATTTTTTTTTTAATATTCAATTTTGTTTCTTTTTGCTTAATAACATTTTATATATATATATTCATTTCTATCTGCAAATAGCTTATTTTCTGTTTCTGTTAAAAAATATAGACTAGAAATTATGGTAATTTTTCGCTTTCTTTTTTGTTGTAAAATCTTTTCAATTTTAAATCATCGAATAAATTATTTTATATACTATATTCATTCTCTTAGACGACTTATAAATTTAAAGATGTATTATAATTTATTATTATATAAAGTATGTGTTTAAAAAAAAAATATGTGGAAACAGTAAATTCTAATACTTAAAAAAAAAAATATATGCATTAAAAATTTGTCTATGCATTTCAATTTTCTTTTTTTCGATTTGTTTGTGGGGAGTGAGCAAAAACACAAGATAGATTTCGTTAAAGATTAATATCCACAAAAAAAAATTAAATAAAATAACTTTAGAAATTATTGCCAATTTATTTAAGTTTTTATATATACATATATAATGTGTATATTTATCCAAAGAGTCTTATGCAAATTTTCCTTTTTTTATATTTATTTAATTTGATTGAATTCGATGATGGTATTTACTCATCTATATATAAATCCATTTCGGTATAAAATATAATCTATACCTATATTTAAATATAGAATAGATTGTATAATAATCATCTGTTGTTATATATATATATAATATACCATATCTATATAGAAGATGAATTTATAATATCGTTGTATATTTCATATATAGAATAGAATACAGTATAATTTTCAAATGATATGATTTAAATATATAGGAATTAATATTGAATTATTTATAGTCAAATTCATGGAATAAATTTAATATAACATTTAATTTCATTAACAATTGGAAATCAATATCTTTGTAATTATGTTAAATTAGCTAATAAAATATAAATAGATATTTTGTGTGATATATATACATATACGTATAATTATTTGTATATATAAATCAATGGAGATATGGTCAAATATATTATTTAATTCATTTTTTTCGTTTATAATTAATTATACGCAATAAAATATAGATCAATTTCCAGATAATTATATATAGAAATTTAAAATTTTTGAGAAATGTTATACATTTATTATTACAAATGCATATATATATATATATTTCACCACATCCTTTATTTATATAATCAGTATTACCAATTCTATATACCATATACAATATATAGAATTTTAATATTTTACGTAGTATTGTTATAAGGGTATATATGGATATAGCATATATATATATATGGCCTGAATATGTATTGATGTGGAAATATCATGAGATTTGCGGTTGACCGCGTTATTTCTCTTAAAAATCCATTTCAATCGAATAGAATACATCTATTGTAATATAATATATAAGTATATGTATTATATGTTACATATAAATAAGTCTAGACAATATATATATGGTATATATATATATTTATACCTTTTTTCCCATTTCAACTGGATATTTAACTAAATATACAAAGTATGTATGATTTATAGAAACTGACCCTTAAAAAATTGGGTAATGATATAAAGTTTCATGTTTAGAATTATATTTTATAGCGATTAAAATTATGTATATATAGAATCAAAGATGAAACTATATATATCATAGAAAATGATGTGTGAATATGAATAAATATTTTACAAACTATATGTGAATTCTTAATGAAAAAACTCTTTAACCTGTACATTTTTCCAATAAAATTCCACCGATTCTATAACAAAATTGGTGGAGTCTAACAAAACATGCGATTGCGATTGGATTTAGAATTGCGTTGCGTTTACTCTGATTCGAAAAAAGTTGAATGTAATGTTTAAAAAAGTTGATATACAAAACAATTAATGATTCATCTATAGTTTGTAAAAAAAAAAATTCATTATAATGATGAAAATATCCTTTCCTTTAACGTCAAACATTTTATTTTTAAAATCTAGCGATTGAAACAATTTTGATTAGATATCTAATATCTTGTATATCTATTCATTTAGGATTATATTTGAAAATAAAAGGGTTATTTATAATTAAAAATTTTCATTTATATATTGTAAAAATAAGCAGAATTTTAAATGAAAATTAAAATCTACATTTAGTAAAACAAAAAAAAGAAAATTTTGTTATTCATACATTTTTCAATTGTATATAAGAGGACAATTTTTTTTTAACATTAATATTTATAATCAACATTTACATATATACTTTTCGCATATATAGCAATAATATTTATCTAATTTATTAATTTATTATTCTATACACATCAAACAGAAATTTTATAAATTATATATATATATATATATATACGTAGTATAACATAAAGAAATTCAAATTATGCTGCTGCATATAGTACGTTGTTTATCATGTATATGGCCATATATGAATGCGGAGTATATATATTTTAAATATCGCACATATCGCACGTATATGAAATGAAAAAAAAATAAATAATAGTATCAAAAAATAAAATGAACGGAAAAAATGGGTTGTATGATATTTTCATAGTAGATATAGGGGTTTTCATTTCTATATATATGCGTTGTTGTTATATGTTGAATGTTTAACAAAAATGTCAAATAAAATGTTATGAGAATCAGACAACTGACAACATGATAAATACCTTTACAGAATTTTAATGAAAATTCCATTTCATTCATGGATGAATATTTGTTGAAAGAAATACACACACACTATATATAATGGTGGTACAAAAAAATTATTATATATGTTGATAATAATATAATGATGATAATAATATTATTCAAATAGGGTTGATCTGATGTTGCTCTAACTCAGCGCTTATATCTTTATATTTACGTATATTATTATTGCCACAAAAAAATCGGTTTAGTTGTACATTATTATTCTGCTTATTTTTTTAAATGAATTTTATTTAACAACTTATGAATTAAATTCGCAGAAGAACGCAAAAGAACTTAATTAATTTTTTATATGCATCTACAACTTTTTTATATACAATGATATCTGAATGAAATAATTTAGTAAAATCCTTAATACTCATAATCTATTTTTTCTAACTCTATCATTTTCATATTTTTTGTGAAATTGAAAGAATTTAATATAAATATTTCTAACGAAATCTGGGAAACTACTATATTTTTTTTTTATTTACACTATATTTTTTTCATGCTATATATAAACTATTGAATGTAATAAACATTTTTTATTTTGTAAAAAATATTCTACATATATATCATTGGATTTAAATGAAGCATATTTAAAAATAATATAAAATTATAAAAAGATTTTTTTTTTAAAGATAATTTTACTGCATATTTTTTCAGTTGTTGTTATATTTTTCTTTTATGCATTATTCAAATATGACAGTTTTGAATTTCAAATAATTTTTGCTGGAAATACTTTTAAATCTAATCGTATATAAGAGTTATTTATCATATATGCAGGGATAATTTTCAATCAAATTTCAACATTTTTCAATTCAATTTCAAAAAAAAATTACAATTTAACGTTGTTCATTAGAAAGAACTCGAATTGCATATATGTTTTAATATTTACTTGAAAAACCGTTGTTTTAATGCATTGAAAAATGTTGGTATTTTGACTGAAAATGGTTTATAAAACACCGTCATAAATACCTTTTATGTACACCAACTACTATACTATAGACAACAAGTATTTATTTTGTTTAATAAATACTGATTTTGCCTTAGGAGTTTATACGAACGTAGATATATTCAATTTTAAATGTATTTAATTTAAATTTTTTTCCATTTTATAGATATTATGTATGTAAGTGCAATACTGCGCGATATAATAGTTTATTGTTTAACTTATAACGTGAATTTCTTTTGATAAAAACATATTTTTGTAAATGACTGCGCTGCTGTTCAATCATTAGACTTATTTGGATTTTGTACATACGCGGTTATTTATATTGTATTGTATATATCATAAAATATCATCTGATATTGTTCAGTTTTTAATTAATATTTTCTGATTTTGATGTTTTACTTCATTATTTTTACCTTTATATAATTTAAAAAAAACTGTTTGCAATTAATATAGTTGTATTTTAATTTGGTGTAATTTTGTATTATTACATGTTTTCAAAAAATTGTTATTACTTCTTTAATTTGATAACAATAATTTCAGGTAAAATTATCGTATAATTATTGAAAGTTCATTTATCATCTCAAAACATTTGTTTATAGTTTTAGAACACAGCATGAAGTAAATATATATAATTTCTATCATAGAAAATCAAATTTATACCTTATTTAAATTCCTATTTATCCAACAATTTCGTTCAATTTCAATGATAGTATTTTATTTGACATTATTTTATGGTATATATTTTTTGTTTGGTTATATTAAATTAAATATTATTTCGCTATATGAATACAGCATTTTTTTATATGTATATAAAAGAAACTTTTTATATTTTATCATCCTTGTCATATTTATTGTATATATATATATATATATATATATATATATATATATATCGTATATATTTGCGGATCATAAACTTTAACAAATTGTTTCTTATATATATAAATATATATATAAGTTGTATGTAGTAGAATCTTATTTAATAAAAATATTTTCAAAATCAGTAAAAACAAATATAAATGTCTTCAATAAAAATATCCATAATGATATTTTTATTGTTTTGAATTTCCTGTTGAAATACATGTATATATAATATATGCGTCCTGGAAAATGATAAAATAATAAAACAGTCAATCAGTCAAATGAAATACAAATAAACAGAAAAGAAAACATGTTAAATTAATTTTATTTATATTATTCGAAAATATGTATTTATATTTATAAATCATCAATAATTCGATTTATTTATTATATATCATATATACAAATCACAATATGTATCGATATATTTGCATAATATATAATAAAATCGGTATAATATAAAAAAAACCTTATTTTATTTTACATTATATTTTTCCAAGTAGTAACCCCTTAAGGATTTTAAAAACAAATAGAAAAAAAATATACCAATAAGGAAACGAAATTATTTTAATAATATATATATTGAAAATAATAATAATAATAAAAAACAACAAAATCGTTATGTTTGCGTATATACATTTTTGTTGAGTATTATATAAAAATAAAATTTCATCTTTATATTATTGTGAATTTTCGCATTGGAAATTTTCATCATCTGAATGTGAATACATTTTTATCTTTATAATTTTGTTAAATAATAAATTAAATATTTGAATATGAATTTTCTTTAAGTTTTATATGTGATTTCTAACTTTTGAATGAAATTCATATATATATAATGCATAATGCACATATCTTACAGGAAGCGCCGACGTAAATCGATACTATATTATTATTTCCTTTTTATTTTGTTACAGCTTTAATTATATTGTATTAACTTTTATAGTACTTATATCTCAGTAATATTATATAGTTTTTCAATTAAATACACAAATTCGGGCTTTATAACCGAAGATTCGTATTAGTTCGATTGCAAATGTATAATTCGATTTAAATAGATTATGTATCTTCATTTTGGTCATTATTATTAGAGCTTGGTATTCTTTATGTACCGCTTTCCTTTTACTTTTGTATATGATCGAGTAATTTTATAATAATACAAATCCTTTTTACCACCTCATTTCCATATTAATTCTATATTTTCTATAAATGCTTTTGAAATAATTATTGATCCGCAGCGAATTCGCATCGGAAATTTCAGATAAACGAATGTGATTTAAAGATTTAATATATATATATACCTCCTACTGATAATATATTAAAATAACGTGGTATTCAATTATACATATTTCTAATATATTTATATACAAACAAATGCGGTTGAGCTAATCAATATGATTTTACATTTAAATTTTACCTTTTCGTTAAAAATAATACACGTAATACATCATTATACATATAATTTATTTATCCACATCTATAAATATATAGATATACAAAAATATCATTTTTATATGTATGCTAATTTGAAATTCATACAATTCCTTTTTTTTGTTTGTTGGTTTATTTATTTATTTTTTTTATCACCCACCTACCCATTTAATTCAAATATTATATACACATCGTCGTCGTCGTCGTCGTCGTCGACAATATCAAAATACAAATATTTAATTTGTTTTTGAAATATATATAAAAGAAACAAAAAAAAACGTTATATATATATATATATTTACTCAAATTCATTTTCATTTTTTCAACTACATTTCATTTTATCCTTTAACGCCCTCCCGTCATATTATATATTATATCCGCATATATATAAATATATATACATATCTATCTATATATGTATATATATATATATATACTTCATAAAATATAAATATATCAAATGAAAATGGTATAAACAAAACAGTAGTATATATAGTAAAGACGAAGAAAATACAAAAAAAAAATAAAAAAATATAAGAAAAACTAATAAAATCCTAATCGTTATTATGTTTAACAATTTTGTGCTTTTCATCCTTTTTTTTCATTCTTTTTGTACTTCATATTGTATCTAAATTTTCTATTTACACATATATTTTTCTTATTCGTATATATATATATATACTGTTTTATGCGACATGATACATATAGATATAGTTATAGTATGATATTGTATATATAAATATACACACACGCTTAGCTTTAAAAAGGTTTCATAAGTTTTCTTTATTTCTTTATATACATTGCTAAAATTTCTGCTATACTTTAAATGTTACTATATAGATATATATGCTTTTTATGCTATATATCGTAGATATATTTTTATATAATTTTTATTTCATCGTACTTCATCGTGTATTAGTTCAGTATCACTTATATTTTTGTGTATTTGCTTGTCGTAAGGAATTCCCCTCTAAAATTCATAAATCATTTCCATATATAACCACTTCACTCAGCAACACTTTGTTTTTTTTCCACACATATATATGGTATATAAAACCAAATGTACAGATAAATAAATGTGAATATACGAACCAGTCAATATATACATATTTATATATAGTTATTTTTATATAAAATTCATTTATTTATATATACAATATACATTCGATATCAGAATTAAGTAAACATCAATTAAACAATTCATTATCTTATTAATATATTATAATTAATCTTAAAACAAATATCAAATTGATTGAAAAGTTCAAGGTGACATGAAATGTCATATTATTTAATATTATCTTTCCAAACAATCACATTTTATCAGATAACTCAATGAAGAATAATTGCCGTATAAATAAACTATATGCGGAAAGACACGAAAATTAAATCAAAAACGTTTATCAATTATATTATATTCTTTTCATAAGTTTTCTGTAGACTTTACACCCTATTATGATTTAAAATGCTCTTATAAATTGTAGTTGCTGATAAGGAATCCTATTTCGGAATCCTGCGACGGCACAGATCACACATTTTTATTCCGTTTCATTGTTTTTTTATCCGTGGTTTGAATTAAATATTTTTCCCAAGCAATTCATTTGTACGGTTAATTGTCGACACCGACAACAGGTTTTTATGGGAAACCATCACAACCGATTAGATTTTTGTCATTATAGTCGCTGATAAGAAATTTTTGCTTTTAATAAAATATATTGCCATTTGCGAATCCTTATTTTTGATGGATTCTGTATTTTGTATACATAAAGTTTTACAATCTTTTTCTTATAGTTGGTTTTATATTCGAAGAGAAAAGCATATACCGAAAGTAAATTTTATTGTTTATGGATGGCGGAATATATTGAGAATTAGTATAAGACATAACCATGTATATGTATGAATACGCAAAGAAAAACGCGTCGTTTATATATTAAAGTTCTTATACATAAATATTTTTCTATAATTTAATGGGATGGGTGGTTTTTATGCTTCTGAAGTTTTGTTTTTATTTCTTGTCTTATATATACATATATCATATGGTAAATATAATGGTAGTTTTTATGTTTTATTTTATATATATGATTTTTTTTTGTATATATTTGTTTTTTTTTTATTGTGGATGTAAAGTTCGATTTTGTATTTCTATTTGGAAATTTTCGTTAAATTGTCTATATAAATATATCCATAAAGGCAATTCAAATGGAAGTTTATTTCTGCGATCATATGTGCAGTTTATGTTATTGTTTATTTAACTATATATATATATTTTAATCTGTATATACGTATATAGAATTATATATCGTAAATATACACTCTCGCATATTGCTAAAATTATATTGAAATTTAATTAAATGTTTTAATTTATCTACACACACATACACCACAGTATCAAATGTAATATATATTTTTATATAGTCACTTTATAATATGTATATATTTTTTTTATAAATATATAAATTTAATGATTTTACCTGTATTTTTGTTAATGATTTCTTAACATTTGTCTCAATTTATTTATATACTATATCACAATCTATATAAAACAATAACAATATCACATACGTAAATATTTTATAGTAATTAAATTATACATTAACTTTAAATGAATTAAAACGCAAGTTTACAAAGTTTATATTTGTATGCATATATATGTAATAAAATTTTAAATATTTATATGAAGTCTAACTTTATTAATTAAAATACAAAATAAATTTGTACCAATTCATTATTATTATGTTGTTTTTCGTTGAATATATATATATAAAAATGTATAACATATGACAATATACATAATCTGATGAAAATGTCACATATAATAAAATGTATATTTATAAATAATGTTATACAGCTAAACAAAATTGAAAATGTATATATAATTACAGATTAAAAGTATTCGTGTGTATGGTATGCATGCAATTTGGTGTTTTGATTTAATGTAGACAATTTTAAACATATTCCAATTATTCCAAACTATACAGTATTGACATTTGTGAATGATGTGCGGTCATCAATACAAGTCAAAATACATTAAATATATAGGATTTCAAAGTTAGGAATTTTTATGAAAAAATTTACATTTAATTTGTGGCTTTTACGGTATCTATAATTATTCGAATGATAAACCGCAAGGGAAAATATGCAACTCTGTGTTAAAATTTCGATGCGAAAATAACCGAAAATACAAAAAATCTTATTACTTCAGTATAGGATTAGAACCCATACCCACCCAAAATTTTGTAAGAATTTTAGGTTTACTTATTAGACCACAGAAGCATTATTAGATTTTGCCGATAGTGTACATTGAATTTCGTATTTTACTGTATTGTTTGTAAAACAAATATTTTCACCTTTGAATAGATATGAAATGCAAATATAATATAAAAATAAGATTTACCATAACAGCTTAATAAAATTTGTTTATATATACGGTTGTAATCAATATATATTATCAATTAATATTTGCATATTCAATATTCAATATTTCAAAATACCGTCAAAATATATCATATATTACATTAATCAATAATCAATATATATGTTAAATGTTGAAAGTTATATTATTGTATCCATATATTAATCGCTGATATCAATATAATATATATGTAGGTAATAGGTATAATAAATGTATATACATAATGAAAATCGAATTAATTGATATGTGAATAATATTATTCGTTTTGTGCGGTTATTATATATATAGATGTATTATTTGATTTGAATGAATTATGCTGGCATTTTGTAATTCATAATTCAATATATTTTGTTTTATTCAAATAGAAAATAAAAAAACAAAAAACACGTATTATATCATATCTGATGAAAAGGTATTTAATTTAACTTTTTGTTTATGTATTTTTGTTTTGTTTTTAGTATAGATTTATATCATGACAACCATTTTCAGTCATGAAATTAAACAAATGTAAATTAACAAAAATATATCATCTTTGACTTAATATGTAATATGTGACAACAATTTGTTATTATATATATAAACATTAATTATAATTTTGTTGCCATAGGTCATTTTTATTTTTTGTTCATTTTAACCTTGTGCGGTTTGTGTGTATATTTTAGGGGTATTTTGAACAAGCATTGATTTTATTAATTTAATTGAATAAAAATGTTTTTGCGATCCCTTATAAAATGTTAATATAGGACCTAGAGTTTAAGGAACTTCCCGCACCGTATCTATGCCTCCGTGATTAAGTAATGACCTCATATTATCATTCCATGCGAATCCAATTATAACTATAATTTTAACACTATTTACAAAATTTGTAATAAAAAACAAATATAATAAAATCATCAATTTTATTCTGTATATGAAATGTGAAGGAATTTTCCGAAATTATAAGATTATCTTTCATACAAACCTATACATTATGGCCTATTCGAAATTACTTCCTTTTTAATAACTTTCCTTTATATGTAAGATTTACAAAAAGATATTTATTTGTTAGACATCAAAATAAAATTACAAATTCTTAAGGTCATTCAACTATACCCATATACGATAATATGAGATATATAAATTTACAATAAAACAATTTTTGATTGTTCAATATATGTAATTTTTTATTATCTGTATATTTTATAAAATAAAAAAAAATATATATAATTATCCGTAATTTCATTCTGAACCGATTAAATAAAGCAGTTCCGCTAATACACAAAACAATCATTTTTATTTTCATACACAAAATAGTGGATTATTTTCCAAATTTCAATGGGAAACATGTGGGGAATCGATGAATTTCACTTTAAGGATCTGTAAAACAAACGAGAATTGTTTAACGAAATTGAATAAAACTGAATTTTGTTAGGTTTTTCTGTCTTAATTAGGACAATCCTTCAATTTTTATTATACATATTCAGTACAATCAGAAAATTCCTTACATAAAATTATTCCTTTACATTAAAAATATTATAAAATAAAATAACAAAATTTTATACAACACTGCATTGAATATAGTCATTTAACAAAAATATTGTTCTTGGTTTTTGATTATGTTAAATATCATCATCGTCGATCGTCGAAAAATGCGTGCTGTTGACGATTACAAAGAGAAACGATTCAATAGAAAAAAAATCCAAATGTGCACACATATTATGCATTGATATCATATCATTTTTTTATATATACAATAAATACATGTACCGACACATATTTTATTAACTTGTATAAATATAAATGACAACAGTAATATCAACCGGTATCATAATAAATATAATAATGATAATGCGATGCGTGTGTTAAAAATATTCTCATTTGTTGCTTTTATTTTTTTAATATTTTTATAAATAAATATTCATTTTATTTGATAGTTGCTTTATAAAAGATTTTTTTTTTATTTTAGTTCCGATATTATTTTATTTTTATTTAAAATTTATTTAATTTTCTATCGAAATAATTGTTTTTTCTATATTGTTATTGAGAAAATGTTTGGATATAATAAACAAAATTTCCCATGAAAATCCTTTGGAAAATTATGAAAAGTAAACAAAGATTTTCATTCATCATGAAAATGCAGTCTTTGTAATGTGATCGCATTAGATTTTAATTAAAAGTTTGTTTTTTTTTCATTTATTTGTTGTGTTTATTCATATAAAATTTTCAATAATATTCCAAATTGTGTTTTTTCTTTAAACGTGGTGTGTGTTTTTTTTTTGTGATTGCCAACAAAATGTGATTGCAATTTTTATTTTGTTTCACTTTGGAATCTCATATATAGGAAATTTTTTTAAGGTACATGAATTTCTATTGAATGTGTTTTGATAATCTTTGTTGTGTATGTATTGGAGTATGATTAAACATAAATAAACATTATTCTAATAATTTTGATGTGGTAGAGAAAAAATCATCGCATTATCGTTGTAATTAACATGCTTATTATTTACCCATAAAAATTCATTTAATAAAATAAATAACATTTAGATATCTAGATAAATATTAATAACATTATTATTTTGGTATATTAATTTTTTTCTTTTATTTTTCTGTATTTTTTCATAGGTGAGTGAAACTTTTTTTCTACCAGATTTACCAGAATTTTTTTGTATGCATATAAAATTCCGATGGCATAATGTGAGTTGAACAATTTTTTTTTATTAAAATTATATTAAAGGACATTTAACACGAACATTCAAAATAAAACGGATACGGTAAATAAAATATTAGTAATTTTTTTTTTAACCGAATTTAAATGGATTAACTCACGTATTATATAAATATATATTTGAACGTAGGGATTTTTCTGATTATCTATAATACATATTTATACACGTTTATGTATTCACCATAAATCTTTGAATAAATAGGCAACAAAAAAAAAAACATCACATTAATTTAAAATATTTCCTTAAAAAAGGATATGTACGTATACGTATACAATATAATATATACCGACACAATTAGAAAATTCATTTAGAATATAAATTAAATATTCATACCACATAGTTTATTTTTTTTTTAATATATACCCAAATATATTAGAAAAATATATTAAAGAGGACATTCAAAATCTATTTCTAAATCATGACATGTTTTATTTTTATTTATTTTATTTGCAATTATACATTTTATGATATTGTTTAGAAATAGATGATAGGAAATAATAATCTTTTTAATGTGTTTTTTTTATATATAAATTTAAATATATATATAGTTAAAAGGAACATATATGTCAAAAAGCAATATATAATTAACTTCCATATATATTCTACGGGATACTTGGCTGACTGAATATGCATAGGATTTTAAATATATAAGGAACAAAGTGGTGTGAATGTTAAAAATTAAAACTATATATATTGTTTTTTTCAATATCCTGTAATATATATGATTTATTTATATATATATCTATATTTTATAGAGGTATATCCATTTAATGTACAACATATACAAATTTTCTTTATATGTGTATGATGTTGTATTTCTATATATATATTCGAAAACAGCCGCTAGCATATAAATACCAAACAAAGAAATGAAATTTATTATATATATATATCCCCATATCGAATATATAAAATCGTCGTACATACCATATATAAAGTGCAATATAAAAAAATAAATATAAAATCCCAATTTTCTACTTATATTTTTAGTGCGGTATATATTTTGTATACTCACATATACAGGGTGAATTAAATCGCATTAATGCGGTAGTATAAATCAATAGTTAAAATTTAAGTTTTCTGTAAATACCTTTATAAGTTTTCCCATTGATAGATAAATTGAAAATTTAATAATAAATCTTTTAAGGTATAACTAAATATTGATATTCTACACATTCATTTTAATATGAATTTATATATATATAAAAATCAAATTCAAATCATTCAATTTTGCAATATGTAATTTTGCAAATATTAAACAATGATTACATTGCTCAATCGATATACTTGTATAGTTTTATCACAATTATTTGATAACAATAGGACGATACGTATATGTATAGATAAACAGATGCAATTTATGTGTATTACATAAAACGCGAACACTTTCATGTATATTTTTGTCTATAATATCTATATCTATATCTTTTCATATATAAAGTGCACAATGTAATAACAGCAGCAGTTCATATACAAGATAAAATGTTAAAAATTAAAAAAAAAAATGAATGAAACAAAAAACCAGTTGACAAGAAATTTTCTTGTGAAAATAAAAGTTCAATAAAAATCCCTTTTATACAAAAGTTTTACAATAAAAATGTATCTCTTTTTATTTTTCTGTATTTTATAACTGTATATAGATATTTGTATATATAGGAAAGCTAAAAAAAATCTTTATGTTACTTTATTTGTAATATTATACATTTTACATATAGCGTATATAGAATGTGCAATAAAGCTTCTACTATACTTTAGATATATATATATATAGATATAGATGAGTCGTTATAAGGAGACAATGCAGTTAAGTCCAAAAATATATAAATTGAGAAAATGATTGTTTTTTAACACTGAAGCTGGCAAATTAACCGAACGTAATGAATTTTCCGTAAATGACGAAACAAAAGAAGTACTAATCTACAAATCAATTCAAGAAATCAAATCAGGCTAATACACTATTTATAAACATAAAGTTGCATACAATTTTAATCGAACGGTGATGCATGCCATCTGCGATATACGGTTAATGTTTTTATATTAATTGATTAAACTTTGATTTATTAATTTCATCAGAACTTTTATAAAAAAAAAGTTGGATTTAAGTGCATTGGCATTTTAGCGACCCATATATTAATATATCACAACAGAGAATAGATTTATATACATATATACATATATATAAATCCTCTATTATAACCAACCAACTGTATACCATCCAACCAAATCATGTATATTTTTTGTCATGTTATAACACACATATATATATGGATAGATAGAAAAAACTAGGATTGTAATGCATATATATTTTTAAGTATTATATATATAATATATAGTATATAAATATATTATATGATATACAAAATGTTCGAATTCGCGTGACTTTAAAAAAAAAAATTTATCGATGCAGAAATAATATATACGATGAAGGATTTGCGGTTGACCGCTTAATTTCTCTTTTGTGCAATATATATATGTATAAATACGTTATATTGGGCTCTGACTTTTTATATATATGGTATATAAGAAACGTGCTTTTAATTCATCATTTGAATTTGTTATACGATATTTATGTCGTTCGCACTGAAATAACAAATGTACGAATATGTATTTTTATTTTCACTTGCTATTTCCCATTTTATATACATACATAGTTATATATAAAGTGAATTTAATGAAGAATGTCTCACTTTTGCTTTATTCATGCGGTATTTATATCTGTATATATATATATATATTTAAACTTACCAATTTACATAAATTTTTTATCATAAAGTTGACGTGATACGAACAAGAAAATGAATAACAACAACATCATCCATGTCCTTTTTTTTATATTATTTTTGCTTGTCTGTTATTTACATATTTATATATAGATGTATAATAGCTGTCAAACATATATTAAGCACATTGTTAGTAGCTATATAGCTGCGTTTTAAAGGCATATCCTTCAATTCTCGTAGAACGAAAAAAGTTATCAATTTTACTTCTATGTATATCAAGAATTTAATTAACATTTTTACTATATTGAGATTGTAATGGAATCTCTGTTAATTATTTTTTCCTATTGCTATGCATGTAGATGTATATATATATATATAGTGTATATGATACTCAAATTAACATTAAAAATATCTGTATTACATGAGGTTATACGGAATAAAATTTGAAGAAATGTTTATTTTAACATGATAAAAGGTATTCGAAATTTAAACCTTTCGTTGATTAAATTTATTAAAAGTGGGTAAACGTATCTAAAACTGCTGTATAACTTAAAAAAGTTATTGATGGAAGGTTGTGTATAGATAGATGAAATTTGAACCAAAAATATATAGAGTTTTTCTTTTAATCTGCTATTAATTCAATAATATGAAATTAAAACACAAAAAATAAATATTGTTATGCAATAGCGTTGGTATATAGTATAATGAAAAAATACAGATTTATTTTTGTTTGTTTACATTTGTTTACAAACTGCATATGCACATTGCACACATATTTTTATTTATAGAATTATGGTTTTACGTGAATTTTTTTTTGTTTTAAATTAAAAACAAATTATTTTTACATTTAAAACTAAACAATAAAGAAAAACAAATTGAATTTTGTTATTTCTATATATTGTTGTTACACAAAAAAAAAATCGAAAAGAAAAAAGATTCTGCTTTGGAATAAACTTTCATAAATCTTTTGTATAGTTACTGTATATGCTGCTATGTATGTATCTTATATTTATATGTCATTGCTGCATGTAAGAAAATACTTATTACACAATCATACATACGGTTATATAGATATATATAATATATGTACAATACAATTTATACACATCTCTATATTATGTCATACAGTTTGGCTATTTATCAAAACACCCATAGCGCACACAGTGTATAAAACTGTATAAAGCTATATATATAAATATATTTAGTAAATAACGCAAACAACACGCGGTGATATTAAAAGCGACAGACAGAAATAAAACTTTATAAACATAAATTAATTCTTTTATATATATATGTGCGAGATATAACTAAAATAACACAATAAAAAAGAAATGTATATGATACAAAATTGTTTTATATTTGTTTATACTTTTTTTCTTTATTTTTATTTGTTACATTGTTGGGATTTTCACCAAAAACTTTATTTCTTTTATATTTTTCTAAATATATATATATTGTTTTGACAATAAATACATTTATTTATAAAAATTTACTAAATATATATATATATATATGTATATATATATATATTGTTTATTATTGTTTAAATAAATGATGTTGTTGTTTTTTTTTTCAATTTAATTTAATTTCTGTGTATTATATGATGATAATAATGTATACGTACATACAACAACTAAATTTTAAACTGAACTGAACTCTATAAAAAACTTAACTTAATAATATTTATATTTTTAAATGTTGTGTAGATGTCCTAATAAATTGTCCCAACGAATAGAAACATTAAAAAAAAAAATGTCAAGAATTCCTATCAATCGGTATTGTTGTTTACATGTGAAAGTTAAATTAAATTGCATATTAAATATGTTTTAAAAATAAAATTTGTATTCATATACCGTTTATTAATTGTGAGTATTTTCAATTTGTTTATGTATTCCAAAACATATACAACAAAAGCTTTAACACATTAAACTGATTCATATTATTTAATTATTAAAGTTTTATCGGAAAATCTTTAATAATCGCAGACTATTTAAACAATTACATATCATTAAACGTACAAAGGATATATTATTCGAGAAGTAAATAAAAAAAAAGTTTTCAAATAAAATTTTTTGGAAAAACCAATTTTCCAAATCAAAATTTATTTGAATTACATAAACAAATAGGCTTTTTTTCAATTTCTTTGCATCATTTGAAAACTTTTAATTTTTTAAACTCAATTGATTTTCTATCGAGAAAATTTTACAATTGATTAATTATTCAAAAGATTAAAGACAGTAAATTCTAAACATATAATTAAAAATATTATGAATTTTTAATAAATATAGATTTTAATATATCAATTATATATTTACTAAATGGTAAAAACAATTTAATAAATGATTTTGCGTAATTATTGATATAAATCGTTGGTATCAATTATTTGGAAGTATAAAATATACATAGCATTTCATGGAACAGATTTGCAATTCAATTAAAATTAACTTTGGTTTTTTTTTTGGTTTTAGAACAAAATACATTATTATTTTATTTATTCCAGTCCAGTATATATAATATAGCTAACCGATTCGCTTTCACATATGTATAAGTAAAATAACGATCAATATATGTCATTTGAAAATTTATTTTACATAAACCATAACCATATCATATAACCCAATCAATTGCTGAATATATATATATATACGAAGCCAATAAAATTAATATATAAATATATAATATGATGAAAATTTTGCATTTATAATATGATAAAATTATACAATAATAAATATATCAAATATATATTTACATAATATCGTGTTTTTTAATAAAATATTCAAAATTATATTATATGCATCAATATATTTACATATTTTATTTTAGCTTTTAAATTACATATATATATATATATATATATATATATATATATATATATATATATAATAAATGATTCCAATATATTTATACAAATTATTCCTATATGTACATATGCATAATAAATGCATTCAATGTGAATGATTATGACCATTTTTGAAGTGGTATGCTTTATATAACTATATATGAACTATTTCTGTATATATTTTGAATATGGTGTGTGTGTGTGTTGTGTGCAATCAATGGGGTATATTACAACATTATACCAACGATATATTTATAGTTTAATAAATGCAGTCAGAGTATTATACATTGCAATTTATAGCTTTTGTAAATATATATAACATATCTTTCGATATGAAAATATACATTTAATATATTTGTGTGGTGAATATATTATATATATATTTATATATATATATATATGGAAAGCATACCGTTTCGGTTCGTTATTTAAATCGTATATATTTATATATATACAATATTCACATAAAATATTATTAGACGAGGAAAGACCATTATATATGTTTATGTATTGTAGATATATATGATAATGGTGTA
Organism: Dilophus febrilis; assembly: GCA_958336335.1. Classification (NCBI taxonomy): domain Eukaryota; kingdom Metazoa; phylum Arthropoda; class Insecta; order Diptera; family Bibionidae; genus Dilophus; species Dilophus febrilis. The sequence goes on from OY284472.1 coordinate 29,777,732, forward strand.
AATATATACGTGATATGATATGATATGTTCAAGTTTAGATCTGTTTTCAATTGCATTATTATTGTTTCTCATAAATTTATGTCAATTTACGAGTTTACTTGGTGTAAATTTATCTACAGCATATATTATGATATATCATAAATAGATTAAACTTCGTAGGTGTGATATATAGATATAGTTAACTATATACATAAATATTTATCACAAAGGATATTAATTTCATAATTTTAAACAAATATTTCATATCTATAGTATATATGTATATAGACAAATTTAATAAATATGCCATATATACATATCATTACGCATTAAACATTTGTGATATATACCCCAAGGATCAATTACATTTTGTTTATTTTGTACAATCCATAGAGTTAAGTTAATTTTTTATTTGTGTTTTTTATAACTGTATAACAGCATCAATAATATATTTATAAAAAAATCGGAATGTTTCGCTATATTTATATTTGAGTATCTTTGAAGAATTATTTTTTGGATCGTTTCGCGTTATTTTTCATTTTGTAATGCAAAACTAAAAAAACCTATAGATTTGTAATAGATTTTAACAAAACTGATTCTTATAGCGAACAACTCAGAAGATATTTTATACAAAATCCGTAAACCTATTATTATTTAATTAATATAATTACATTAATATACATTATTATATATTAAAAACATAATCAATTATATTGTAAAATTCAAAAAAATCATTATTTGTAAGAAAAAAAAAGTTACAATATTATTTTTAATTTTTTTTTTTTATAAAATCAAATAAATTTTAATAGATTTTATAATTTGGGGTATTATATAATATATATATATATATATATATATATATATATAGGAGTATGCGTTTTTATACTTTTAATATGTTTTATTATATCATAAATCTATGCGGTTAATAATAAAAAATTACCCTCTAAATATATACATACATATATGGGGTTTCATTGATATACATACATATATATAAATATAATCTTTCTATAAATCTAATAATAATTTCTAGATATATATATATTCAATTTATTATTCCACCCCAATTTATCGCAGTATAATTACTTATACAAGTAACTTATAACATCCCATATCCGCCTTCAAAATTTTCCACTTATATACAAATAAAGAAGCCGAAAAAACACACACGAAATTATATCACACATATTTATGTATAAAATAGAAAAACTTAAAGAATAGAAATTCAAAGTAAAAAAGTAAAAGAAAAAAAACTCAATAGAAAAAGGAAAAAAGGCGCTAACTTTATATGTATAAAATAAATTTCATTCATATATGGCTTTTGACTTTTCTCTAAACATTATTTTGATATTATTTATTTGCTTAAATGTACAATTTGTAAGAAAAATAAATACATATATGGGTTTCTTATACACACATATTTTTTTTTTCTTAAACAAGAATAATAAAAACCGTGAACTATATAAAGGATTTTTCAATATTGGTTTGAATTTGGAAAAAAAAAAAAAAACCAACAACTCTAAAGCAAAATAAAATCAAATATAAATATTACATTCACATATATATATATATGGTAAATATACATTATATAATATGTATATGAAGTGATTGAGTTTCCGGATAATCCGGATTATATAAGTGGAAAAACGATGAAGTATATATGCGAATATTGAGTAATAATATATATACTATATATTCAGAAAATCACTTTCTTTTTCATTCAGATGCAATGTATTTTTGGAAATATATATATATATATATATATATATATATATACAACAACACACAAGGGATGAAATAGATCTTTTACAGAAAAAAAAAATTTAATATGTTATAATATAAAAAAAAAACTGTCAAAATATATATATTTATTATACAATTTATTTGAAAATTGTACATGCTAATATTAAATAATGTACTTTTAATAATCTATTTATTAATGTGAAAATCTTATATGCGGATGTCTTGAATCAATATTCAAAATTTGTATAAAAAGTGTGTTATGTATTATCAAGGAAAAATGTTTATCCAAACGGATGTTAATAAGTTACGAAATATCCAATAAAATGTATTTATTTAAAATATTTACGTATTATATATTAGTATATTTTTAACTGTTAAATATCATATTTCAATAATATATTTATCTATACTTATCAAAATTTTATAATTATAATTCAATGATGGAAATATTTTCTCAGCTTTATTCTTTAATTATGAATTACACAATTGATATAAAAAAAAACATTGCAGTTTTAAGATTTAAATTATTAATTTATCAACATTTTTATTGTGATATTGTAAAATTGGAAAAATTGGAATTATTTGAGGATATTGAGTTAAATTTCAAATTTTGATTATTAACATTTGGTTATTGGTTATAATCTGATTTCAATATTATTATTAATGGTTCTTGTGCGTCAGAAAAACTATATATGTCCGTTAACATTCCGTTTCTTTTTTTTGAACTTAACTTTTTTTGAACTTAATGTTGATTTTTTTGAGTTTAAGCTTCTCAAATATTTTCTATTAAACTATTTTTTATCTTGTATGTTGCCTGTACATTTTTTAACTCATTGTTTTTTCTTGTTGTCAACAATTTAGTCCAATTTAAAACTAAATTTTACACTATGAGGTCCGATTTAATTAAAAAAAAACAATTATTCCGAATAATGATTTTATAGTAATTATTTTTAAATATAAATCATCATTAAATATCGTTTTATTTATATACACAATGAACAATTTTTCTATCGAAATTGTTGATTAATTAAGAATGTCTATTATTAAATTATAAATATGCAAAAAAAAAAAACTCAAACTCAATTTTAAACTATATATATTTTTTTTTTTTTTTTTTTTATAAATTCATTTATTTTTTTCCAATTAATTACAATCCAAAATAAAAATTACAAAAAATAACCTAAAACATACACACAATAACATAAATCCAAATCAAATAAACAAATAAAGGTAAGGGCCTGATCAACCGATCGTAGCCCCGAGTACCTTCCACATATCCTCTACCCATCACCCTCTGTTTTTTTTTTCTTCCTTTCCCGCCTTGCCCTACCCGTTATACTCCCGTACCAAATTCTCCCTGTACCTTTCCATTTCCAACAAAAACCCTGCCACCAATTTCCACCGCCACACCTCTCCATTTTCTCCTATCCCCTTTCCGGATAACAACTCCTTCACTCCATTCCTTGACAATATCCTTACTCCCAACCATTTCCACCTCACCCCTCCTAAAACCGGACACTCCCCTACAAAATGCCACCCCGTTTCCCTTACACCCATATTACACATCGTGCACCTCCACTTTTCTTCACTACCCCATCCTTTTGCATTTAATCCCATTACATCTCCCCTCACCCGCATTATCATTCTCATCTCCTCAAACTTCAAATTCAAACTATATATATATGAAATAGTATAAAAGGAAATATACGAAAACAAACAAATAAGAATATTATATTATAAATAAATTTAATAATAATGGAAAATATATTTATTTACTTGTTAAAGAAAACAAAATTATTATTATTTTTTCATATTATTATATACTTTTCATTGAGAATATCTCATATAAATATATATATAGTTATTTGTATGTATATATTATTATATAATATAAATAATATATATTTGAATTTGTTATTATGAATGCAAATTTCCCGTCAAAAAATAAGGTATCCTTAAATTTATATACGCTTATGTTTTATTATATACATATCTTATCATAAAAAAAACACGTATAAGATACCTATACAATATATATATATATATATATATATATATATGAAAATCAAATAAATGTGAATAATATTCTGTTTTTTTTTTTTCATATTCTATATACTTTTATTTTTCAAGAAAAACAAAAAAAAAACCGAAAAAAGAAACTTTTCAATCATAACTTTTCCAATATATCAACAAAAAGTATTTTTGTATTTTGTTGTTCATTGTTAATTTTATTTTTTTCATGATTTTTCTTGGTTTGCCGTTTTGTAAACAGAAAATAATAATACAAAAAAAAAAATTAAAAATGAAAAAAAGAAAAGAAAACTGATAAAGGTACTCAAATATAAATATTATGTTTATTTCGTAAAAACATTTTTGTTTTTCATTTTTTAACCAAATAGTCTTATTAAATAGGATTCGTATAATTTTTTGTTTTATATTACCACTCTCTGACAATTTGTTATATAAATTTACATATTAATTTATAAATATTTATTATATTAACTTTTAATTCACTTATATTGTTATTTCGCATATAAATATGTTATAAACATTGCAACGTTGGACTATTTATTTGTAAAAAGGTTTTTTGGGTTTTATTCTTAATACATATTTTATAAATAATTGAAGGTTTTCTAAAAAAAAATCGCAATTCTAATGCAGTTATCATTCGGAAATTATTATGAAATATCATAAACTCTATATTAATATATTACCCTTAAATCACGATTTAATCTTCATTTCAAAACAATCTACCTTCTGCGAATATTAACTTTCTTTAAACATTTTCTTTATATATATGCAATATTTTTATATTATGCATCATATTATTGCAGTGAAAATTCTGTTGGGAATTTTATCGCACATATATTAGTTTTTATAAATATAGAAAATAATAACACTTGTTTTTAATTAAAGCTTCGTTGTTTTTTTTTGTTATTCTATTATTATATAATAAATTTCCATGTCAATAAACAAAAAAAAGGATTATTTAAACATAATTTCAACATTCATTTTATGAAAGATCCTTTTTATTTTTACAGAAAAAAAAACGAAAAACGAAAAACCATTATGCAGTATAATACCGATTAAAAAAAAATAAAATATTTGTTGTTTGAAAAAATTCAATGCGATTTTCTTCTTTCTTGGTTTCTTCTATATATATATAGTATATATTTGCTGTAAAAAATATATACGAACGAATGTTTTACTATATTTCAAATATATATTTGGGTAAATATACAATAAAAAAAAATTGCGTTGTCCTTTTATTGTTTTCTTGTTAGTCAAAATTTATTGTTATTATTATCGTAGATAATAAATATTTTTTTTTGACCAAAAAAAAAAAGTCATGTTTTGCTTGTACAATACATATACTTCAATATTAGTATATCCCATATTCCATGTATATCTATTTGTTTCTATATATGGGTATGTTTATAAAAGAAATGCTCAAAATAAATATGGAAAATATAAATACCATATATATAAATGACGATTGTTTTGCACGAAAAACCATCATTATTTCAAGTATCATAACATTTATATATATATATATATATTTTATATATAAAAGAAAATTTTTATAGTTATTATATATATATATGAAAACCAAAACACAACAAAAAAACGGGTATATGATAAAAAAAACAACCAACTATACTATACTATAAAGAAAATGCTTTTGGAAAAAGGAAAATTATTAATTTTTCACAGCATTTTTCCAAATATATATATATATGTTTGTTATGTATATAATATAATATAATAACGACATTCACTTATTTATTTATTTATCTGTATCTATACATTTTTTAGATATACTATACGTATACTATACATGCATTTATCCATATATTATATTGTATTTGATATTTTGAACATGTGTAATATTGAAATAAAATAAATATATAATAATATAACATTCCTCACACTTTATATAAATGCAATAAATCTTTTCTTTTTATTTTATTTATTTTTTTTTTTTTCGTTGCAAAATACTGACTATAGTGTTTTTATTTTCTATATACGTACGCGTTTGCATATTTACAATCATATATCCAAATATTCATATATGGTATATCTATACCCAAATGTTATATAAATAAATAGTACAGAGGTTGAATAAATTTACGAGAAGAGTTTCGTGTGCTTTGTATATTTGTTGGATCTTTTATAAAAAAAAAAGTTTTGTTTTTTTTTTTTTTTTTGGTTTTCAAACGTGTATATAGTTTTTTTTTCTTCAAACATTTTCATATATGACTATATATGGTGATGCTGTTTTGTTTCGACGTACGACGTTATCTTAGTTCTTTCTATATATATATAACATGATAACATTTCTTATTGCTTTTTCGTATATCATCATAAATCATAAATGAGAACATGTTATATATATACATATGTATATTCTATATATTGTATATATAGATAGATATATATATATATATTTTAACATTCTTATAAATATATACTGTATAGTGTATATATGGTATAATTGTATCAACATTTTAAAAATGAAAATAAAAAACGACAAATATTTTTGTATGTACTATCTTTATATTTGTATATTCTTTATCTATATATATATAAATTCAATCGTCAACACTTGGCAACATTTTCAAATATATATAATTCGATATATAAATAAATAAAGCTGAATTTGGCATGCCAAAGCTTTGTCATATTTGTATGGAATTTTTTCCTATATCTGTGATATTATATTTATTTATTTTTTTTTATATATATAAATTTTTATTTATTATATATTTCACACAATTTTTTGTATCAGTTTTATTTTAAATGTAAATTTCTTTGAATTTTAAATTGTACTCGAATATTTTGTTATATATACAATATGCATATATAAAATTAAACATATATATAGTGTTTCAAAAAGAACGAAACGAAAAATTTCGGGGTTAAAAGCGAGGTATAATTCATTAAAATAATTTATCATATATAATTATCCAAATTCTTTTTCATTCGAAACGCATCCATCAGTTATATAGAAGTACGATAAAAATATATCTAAAAGTATATCATAATTAAAAAAATAGTTAATTATCTATGGTCCATAAAAATTCGAAATAAATAGTATATTCTAGTAATAGATTTGTGATAGCCCCCTGCCGAATTATGTATTTTTTTAACCCTGTGGTAATTGCTTTTATTTCAAAATAAAGTATAAAGATATACGTTTTATTAAATTATATTGTACATTTTTCTTTATTTTTTTTTTATTTTTTACCGAAATGTATATATTTTATTTAATAAATTATGAATTTAATCTTATAAATTAATAGTTCAACATATAACAAATATTAAATATTTGTATAAAGGGATTTTTTTAAATATAAGAATTGTTTTTTTCCAAATGACTTTCTATATATAGTGAATAAAATTTGTTTGATAATTTTTTCTATTAAATACAAACTTAAAACCAATAAGAATAAGTTATTAATATATTTTATTTCGCTTCATCAGCATTGTAAACTTGTTTCGCAATGGTATCAACATTTTCCTAGTCATTTCCGTCTATCATCTTTTAAATTGCAATTCAAGTTGAATTTTCATATTCGTTTTTATTTAGATCTCAATAGTCTAATGTACTAAAACTTGCCGATTTTTTGCATTAACCTTTTATTAAACAATAATAAAAATATTAATCTGGAGTGGTTGGATTCTAATCTATATTATGCTACGTCTTATTTATACCATTAAATGGATTAACGATATAACTATAAACGCTTTATAGAATTATAGTTTTTGTATTTTGCATTACAAACGACATATTATAAAATAAATACATTTTGAGTAGAAAAACATCGGTTAATTTTCTCATAGATAATACATCTAAATACTTACATTTATAAATACGTATAAATGTATAATGAAAGATGAAGTGGATAATAAACATTTCTGATAACTATATATATGATTGGATTAAATTAACCAAAAAAAAAAAAACAATACTATATCTGTTGTCAATATATACCCACTATATACCATAAAACAAATAACTTGGATAAGTTTTTTAAACACTATATATAGGGAAAAAATCTACTTATACAGAAATATATGAAGATTCTAAATGTATATTAAAATTTAAATAATTCACATATATAAGAAATATCAACAATTTTCCTTTTTAAGCACTTACCATAAATACGTGTGTGACTGTATCTATACATATTCTTAAATATTTATATACAATATTCATATATATATATATATATATATATATATATACATTTTATTTGTATAAAATAAATATATATATACACATAAATGTAATGTATATTGAAAAAGCATCACATTCAACTTATTTTAAATATGTTCTTATAAATACTCCATATCTATATTTAAAACTATCATATATCTAAATATACATAACATACAATTCAAAAAAAAAAAATAAACTGAAAAACTGCAAATTGAAATACACAGAAAAAGAAGAAATAAAAAAACACAGTGTTTCTGTTTTGGAAAGTATATAATAAACTTCTTTCCTTTTATATCAAAAAAATTTCCATTTTTTTCCTCTATATATAGAGTTCAAAATACGTACATAATTTCGACAAGTACAAGTACATCGAGCATATATACCGTACCATATATATATATATATGAATTATGAATATATAAATATATGAATGAATGTGCATTGAAGAAAGTCTTTCACATATATGTATATATATAAACTATGTTTTATATATCCGCAGCTATCAAAGTCCAAGAAACCAACTTACATATATATATATATATATATATATATACATTTGTATGTTTATGTTTTGCTTGCGTGCTTATCGCTTTATCACATAAATATGAATGAATGAACATATATATATATATATTTATATCAACAAACAGAATGCAAATTTAAACCATTTAAGTTTCCGCAATAAACTTCTTTAAAGCAGATGTATTTTTAGACATATATGTATGTAAATAAACATAAACCTCATCATATATAACAAATGAAAGGAATATATATATATATATATATATCATGTAGTACATACAAGTACATATACACTAAAAAATAACTAAAAAAAAATAAAATTGTTCCAAAAGGAACTTATAAAATGTAAAATAAAATAATATATAAAAAATGACATATATAGATAGACATAGAGTTAAACTAAATACGACATCGTTTTAGTCTTTGCGTTTTCTTTTATATATATATACATATCATCATCATCAACATATCATACATGATGATATGATATAAGATGGATTTGATCTTTTTTAATTTACAGGATGTTTTAATTTTTGGGATTTTTTTTTCATATAAATTATTCTGGCATTGAATGCAATACGACATTGAGTGCAAATTATATGTATGATATGAAATATCCCATCTGTTTTGCCCCAAAGACAATTTGTCTGTTGTTATTTATCAAATAACATCCATTTTCTACCATATACTAATTTACGCATAAACAAATTTTCTTTTAGTTTACAACCATTTTAGTTGAAATGTTTTCAAAATGAATGAACTTTATCACAGAACTATCTTGTAAAAGTTAATCCATTTTTAGTATTATATTAATTTACCAACGTTAGACTACAGAATATATATAAATCATCAATACATGCTGAAAGTACACTATGTATTATTTTTTGTTCACCTTATACACATTCATATATATATATGTTGTTAGTTTTGGTTATGTACATATATTCTGTAAAAGATCTTTTGATAACGATACTTAATGATATACTTAAAATATAAATAATGTATATAAATTATAAATATATTTATATGTATATATATGTGTGTGTTTTTTTAATAGTGTCTTCTTATTTATAGATAGGGTAATATATATATTCACAAAACTTATTTATATACATACTATAGAGATATTATAATGTACATGTGCTTTTAAATATTAAAATAGTTTGAAATTAAAAAAAAAAAAAATTTGTTGCAACTATTTATAGTTTTTAGTCACAGTTCCTTTTTTTTTCCTTTCAATTTTCCTATATACTTATTTAGAAAACTTAATGTTTTATATGTACGACGAGAACCTCTACTATATACATATATATATAAATGTATAAAACAAGATCAACAATAAAATTATAGTGAAAATCTCTACTTTGTAAACAAACATCAGGAACAAAAAAAAAAATAAAACAAAAATTGAAAAGAAATGTTTTCAGTTTTGTTGCTATACTTTCAATGTATATAAAAATAATCTTATCTACCTATTATAGTATTATCTATCTGTATGATAAAAAAAACTATAATGTTTATTTTATAACCATAGATACGACGAAATATATATATATTATATACCTATACCTCTTTTAATAGAAATATATCCTTTTTCTTCTATATACATATACACAAAATCTAAATTTCAAATTATATCTTTGTATTATTTTACAAAAAAAAAGAAAAGAAAATGAAATGCAATAGTGAAAATATATATAGATAAAGATATATAGTTTTTCATTATACAATGTTTTTTTTCTCTTTCAGTATCATTTATCATTCATCAAACAATTTGGTTATATATGTATATACATTTAGATATTTACAAAACGAACTGAATGTATGGACATATACGAAGCTATTTGCTAATTCTATATTCTCTTTTTGTTTTTTGTCAAATAACAAATATAACAGATGAATGAATGATTTTGATTTCTTAAGTTTTTAAAATGGTTTTATTTGGTATATCTTTATATATATATATAAGATTTATAAGATTTGATAAAAATTTTTAATTAAAATTAATTTTTTTTTTTGAAATAATAAATTTGGTTTTAATTAAAATTTATTTTAAATGAAATAACTTTATTACTATATATATATCTGAAAGATAACTTTAAAATTTTGAAAAACAAATTTACCTTATGTTATAAAAATTATTTATATTACATAATCTTTTCGGAATCTCATTTTGTATTATTATGCCAATTAAGATAAAGAAAATATGCGAGACATGATGAGTATCGTGCAAAAATACATTTCGTCATATAATTATGTATTTAAACTTTGATTTCAGAAATAACGATTAAATCTATAATTGAATTTTAAAATATAATATGAAAAACTTAATCTGTCTACATACTTACAATTTAAAAAAAATCGAATTTTTATCTAATTAACTTTAAATTGGAAATATATAATCTCTTGATATTCTGGATGAGAAAACGTGGTAAATATTTAAAAATAATCTATTCAAGTTATTGGTTTTCTATAGAGAAAAGGAACCTTTTCCCATTCAAAAAAGACGAGTTTTTATTGAGTCAAATCATCGGAATATCACCTTGGTTTGACAATATCGTGAAATTTTCTAAGCGATTGCCCTTGATTTTAATATTTGCTATATACAATTAATAAATACAAATTATAAATAATTTCTAATATCCATATGAATAATAACAAAATGCATATTCATTATTTGTTATAAAAAAAATGCAATTTAAAACCACTCTATACATATATGAATATTTTTCTAATATTAATATTATCACTACAACATTATACAAAAATTTATTTAAAAATATTCCTGGAAGAAAAGCATAAATACAAATTATAAATCTATATATGTATTCATAATCGTAAATATATATGAAGTTTTTTTTTTAACATGCAATATAGTTCAACAACATTCTTTCTGAACTTTGTTTCCGATCTATCGCATGTCGTATATAAATATAAGCATATCATCATCCATAAGCTCTATACACATAAATTTGTCCCTTTTTACATTTAAATTGGAAATCTTTTCTATATGTATATATATATTTATATATACAATACGAGTTTTTATAATAATTTTTATGTATATATTTATATTTTTCTTAATATATACAATTTTCTATTCCCAATGTATATAATATATGGTAGATGTATAGAAAGAAAATAAATAAATTCATAAAATATTCATTTTCTATATCTTAAATATTATTATGGAAAAAAATGTATATTATATAATTTCTTCTATAAATATAGATTCTTCAGAATCCAAACACCAATGGATGTATTGTATATGTATGTATATGTATAAATAATAAGAAGTTGATAACACTGTGAGAAATTGAATGCATTTATATATTGTATATTTGTTGTACATTAGTACGAGTACATGTATTTTAATATTTATCTATATATGTACATATAAAGGCGATATATCCTGGAAGAACGAACGGATTCATTCCTACTATACGTATACATCGTTTAGGTATATACCTATGTATACACATATTTATAGAAAAATTGTGGTACTATACACAACAAAGATATATACATTTAAAGATGAAAAATCTCTAAGAATATTTACAAATAACGAATGATTGTAATGTATGAAGAAAATAGATTTATATCAAATAATGCATGGAGCTATATATATGTTATTTTTACGTACTTATACACGACAAATATACTTATCCGCATATATATACATATACACATGTATATGCATTTTTATATATCACATATATATATATATATGTTAAGAAAAAAAAAATAAAATTGTTTTGTTATATTATTTTCCTTTTTCTTGATATCTTGATATTTACTCAAATATTCCTATAATATTCGTTGCGAAAATAATAAATGAAAATAAACGAAAAAAAATAAATAACATAAACCAAGTGTATAAGAACATTTTTTGTTATCATATATATATGTATATGACATCAACAAAACAAACTGTAGAAAATACTATACATATATGTATGTATGTATAAATTGTGTATTATATATTTATAATAATTTTCCAGTGATTTGAACTAAAGCAAATATAGAAAATTCAATATAAAATTATATTATATATATAAATAAATATATATACGTACAAACAAATAGACTTTAAAATAATATAAAACAATAATATTGTTTATTTATGAGTTATCTTTAGAATAAAAATAAAGAAAAAAAAATTCAATGATTGTGGTTGTTTTTCAAATATGTGATGTTGTCGTTCTTTAGATTACAAAAAAAAAAAATGCGGTTCTATTTTTCTTTCTTAAATTCTATATATATGTATATGAATACTCTCTGAAATATATAAATAAAATGTTATAAAATAGAATTTTAATGTAAAATATATGTAGAAATTTGTTTTCTTGTTTATTTTTTTTTTTATTTCTTCTTGTATAGTTACTCCGTCTAATCTAATATAAAACAATATATATATACATATATATATATATATATATATATATATATATATATTGTATATTATATACTATATATCAATATATACATGCTAATATTAAAAAGAAATTGAAATGATAAATAAGAAGTTTTATCTTGTATATTATATATAAATATATTTTTTGTTGAGTATATTGAAAATGTAAAGTTACATTTTTATTATATCTATATATATACTGGTGTATCGCGCTTTAAATCTTGTAGACACATATTAATGGGTTTTGTATAACGTCGCAGGGATGTCAATACGGTAAATTTAATTTAACAGTACGTTATTTTTTATAAACACTTGATTTTTTAATTGATTTTCTTTTAATATGGTTCCGAAAATCTTTATAATATTTGTATATTAAAACTGTTTCATATTTCCCAATGAATAACTAAACATTCGTAAACCAGTCGAAAATGTAATAGAAAATCTTTCATTTGATAGTCTTTTGTTTTAATACAAATAGTAATATACTGTTTTGTTAAAACCATTTAAATACTTCTTCTAATGCATAAATGGCAGGGACAGTAAATCGAATTATTTATCAAGTTGTCATAACAAATTTATCACTTTGATAATCATAAAGCTATGTTATGCCCATCGATCGCAAATGCTTCAGTCCAAAAGAGATTGTTGTTTAAATAGTTCTATTTAATGTGTTTAATATAAATTTATGATTTATATTAAAATATTTGATTTTCATTCGTCAAACGACATCTTTCAGTTCAGATCCATCGAAAGGCATTAAATCACGGATTCATATTGTCGATTATAGACACATAGCAAAAATTATATGCCATTTATCGTTCGATCTATATGCATGTATACCTCTGTGTACCTCTTCTGTATTTACACTTTTATTTTATCCTATTTATAAATTCTCTGTATATACCATATATGCAATATTTATAAATACGATTTAAGTAAAGATTTTTTTTTTGTTTTTTGTTTCAATTTCAATTTACTCGTTATACATTTATTTGGATGCTTTTTTCTCTGTTTTTTTTTTTTTGTTGTTCGAAATCATACAAAAGCTAAATGAAAAACTTTTATTATATATTTAAAGTTAAATAATACGTAATAATAATAATAATAATAATACATATTATATGTATATATAGTATATATGGAATAAGGAGCTGTTTTCTTATAAAATAGTTGTTATTACCGTGTATAGTATTACTATTTCTGTCATATTATATATAACATTCCTAAATAAAACTCTGTGTTTATTATTATTTACACCGTATGTTTCATATATAATATACATTTATGTGACTGTTGGTGAAAATTTAATAATGTGTGAATATAACTATTTTTTATTTGTTTTTATTTGTTGACAAATATTATAGTTTAATTATTTTTTTTTCTTCACTGTATATTTTAAAGTATAACTGAATGGAGAAGAATTCAGCAAAATCATTTGTATATTGAATATTGTATATTGAGCAGTATCATTAAAGCACATTATTATTATTTACTTATTTATTTATTTTATTTTTAAATTTGACTCCCAGCGAGACTCACCATAAGGAGCATATTATTATTGATTATTGTAAGATTGCGAGGGTTTGCTGTTTGCAAGAAAGATGAAAAAATAATGTAATTTTGAAAGGTATACTTTTGATAAACTAAATCGATATAGTACTAAAAAAACTAATGTGAATTTTGTATTTCGGTATATAGATTCAATATAAATCATTATAAATTTTCAAAGAACATGACCACTATATTCCTTTTGGAGCACTATTAAAATTTTGTTTATTAAATCTAAAGATATTCTTTTTTGTTTTGATTGATCAATTCAATTTAATTTAGAGACCATCTTTCTACCTATACATTATATATTTATATACATATACTTACATACCACATTTGAATACATCAATATACAATATAATATATCCATATAAAAGGGTGTGTGTTCTTTTATAAATATATGGACATGTACGTAAGTATAATCGCATCCAAATAATATATGATGATACAAAAATATATTTGTACTCTATATATTTACAATTGTACATAACATTTATCGTTACATCAATTGAAAAAAACTTTATGTTTTAAAACAATTTACTATATATGTACTAAAAAGTTTGTATTGAAATTTCTATTTGTAAATATAGAAAATGTTTCCATGTTTCAGAAAGATGGTATTATAGAACTATAAATTTAATATCTTTATAACATACATACATATACATATATATATGTATTGATATATTATTTAAAGTAAAATTAAAGAATTTTAGAATCCATTCGTAAAGTATGTTATTTCTATATCTATATTTACATATTTACATTCATATATGCATATAGTTATATAAGATTTATTTTATTTGTATTTACCTTTTTCCAAGAAATTTAAAGGATCAATTTTACAAACATATGTACGATATATATATATTGGGATAATTTATATACCAAGGTATGGTTAAACCAAAATTTGCTTCATGTATATATTTTACATTCATATATATGTATATATACAATTGTAAACATACACACAACATATATTTAATATTTATTTATTAGTTCGAATGAGTAAATGCATGTACATAAAGTTAAATTGCATGGTTAATAGATATATATATATATATATATATATATAAATAGAAGTACATATATATTTAAAGAATTTTATATTTAACCGTAAAACAATATATAAATATAGAATAAAATGTAAATATAACCATATAACCTATATATGATATATTTAAAAATTATACTTTGAATATATAAATACAAAGTAATTTTATTTTTAATTGGATCCATACCGAGCGATTTAATCAAAAATACAGGAGAATGTACAAATTTTTATTAACAGTTGATCGGTAAATCTTGAACTGCTTCTATACTTTATAAAAGCTACACTTTATTTAAAAATATAAAAGTTAAGTTATTTTGAAAAGTCCTATAATGATGGTTTTAAATTTCAATTGTCTATTGAGAGGAAACCGTGGGCTAGTTATGAAAAAGATATACACACACATTTTATTTAAATTAAATCTTTTAATTTTGAGTTATCGCATCCTCCTATACAGGTTTTTCACAAACATTTTTATCAACATCAAATCATTGCAAATTTATGATGGGTAAATCGATTTTCCTAGTATATATGGAATTAGGATTATTTAATATACAGTATTTTAAATATAAATAAAAATGTTACTTTTCGATTAACATCAAAACGATTTTCTATATATTTATCTATATATGTACTGGCGATGAAAGCAGTTTAACATTTTCCCAATCATATTTTATGTAATGCGTATATGGTTTTTATTTAAAATAACAAAATGTATACAAAATAAAAATTTGTGAATATGCGAAACAAAGAAAAACAATAAAATGGTATAAAAAAAAAAAAAAATTGAAATAAAATAATAGAAAAGCTATATGGGAAAAAGTTTTTCTTTTATATTTATCAAAATAGAATTTGATGTTGTTGGAAAAAACTTTAATTCAAAAATTTTAGTGCGAAACATTTTACACAGATATATGTATATAAATATTTTTTTCCTATTAATTTTACATTTTCAAATAATAATACGAATAATAATATTAAATATGTATTTACCTTTTGTTTATTTTCTCTTTACACCAAACGAATATGTAATAATAATATAATATGTGTAGGTAGATTTTTCATTAAACACTTTTTGAAATTGTTTTTGGGGGTTTTTTTGTGTGTGAATAGATCTGGTTTATTTATTTTCAATTTAACTACAAATTGTGTATATATAAATAAAAAAAAATAGAATATATATGTTATATATAAAAATAAAATATAACCAAATATCCAAGGTGTTATAAATGATCTATCTATATAGCCATAGAGTCGGTGGTACTATTTCTATAAGTTAGATTGAAAACGGCTCCACAGATTATCCAAATCAAAATTCTTAAATTAATAAAATAAAATAAATTTACAGAAAATGCTATATATTGAGTTTTTTTTGTTGTTTCATTATATATAAAATAGTTTGAAAATCAGAATTGTTTAATAAAAAAAAATCCATAATATGTTTCTGATAAGCTTATATTATATGAAAATATTGATATGTTTTTAATTAATTGTATTTTCATATATATATTGCGAAGAAGAAACATGAGACAGTACGTGATTTAATAAATTGATTATAAAAATTTTTTTCGAAATACATATTTTGTACAAAAAAAAATAAAATTTCAAATATTAACTGCATAGTTTTCAATACACTTTATTTGTATATAATATTATTTCATTCCATCATAAAATAAGAAAAATTCTAACAGGTATATACAGCATGCCAACATTTTCTTTCAATAATCTATACTATATCTGTATCTATATATATTCCTATTCTTATATCTATATACATACACATATAAAGATATCTTCAATTTCATTTTGTTTGTTAAAATAATGAGAGGATAAAAAAGAAATAAAAAATGAAGACCATCATAAAAATAAAAAAAAAAAACGCAATGACAGTAAAATCACATCGATGATGACTACAGAAAGACGAAAAAAATAAAACACTAACAATAAGCAAAATTTTCTTTTTTCTTTTTAAGTAATTCGGTATCCCAAATATGAAACGAAACGAATTGCTTACGTAATATTATATATATATATATATCGATATATAGGAAAGGTATAGATTCATAAAATAGGTAGATAGATAGGAATTGTATATATAAATTTAGAAAAGGTAACCCTCCCTTGTATCTATATATATATATATATAGCAATTCAAGATTTATAAGGCTTGTACCGATTATTATTATTATTATTATTATCATATACCCAATAATAATACCTATATTAGTTTTAATATTATTGAATTTTATTGCTTTTTGTATATATAACAATAACCGGATATGATTGAGTTTAAAGGAGCGGAAAACCAAAACGTTTCTATATATATTTTCTTTCCTTTGTTTCTATTCTCATCAAAATCATTTTCCAGTTAAATCGTACATATTTTCATATATATCTTACACGTACGAATATACATTTATATATATATATAACTTATATTGTATATACAATACCAAAAAATACTGAAATATATTTATGATAATTGCAACGGAAAACTGAACCATATTTTCAAATTATTATACTTTTCCTTTTTTTTCATTTATATATATGTATATAACCGGCCGATGATATATATATTTTTGTATATTGTATATTATATACGCGTTCAATTGTTTATTTTCAATACAAAAATATAGCAAGTTTCACTATACCAAGTAAAGATTCAGAATGTACAAAAAAAATATTTATTATATTGTTTTGTACACCAACAAATATAATATGCGATCTAAGATGGAAAAAAAGGAAAATAATATATATAAAGTAATACAAATGTATATATATATAAAATATAAACAAAATAAACTCTATATAAAGTCTAAATGCAACTAAGCTTTTAAGGATTTATTTTCAATTTGTACAATTCATTTAGTTTTATTATATATACATCATCTTATTGTTATTTATTCGTATGTATCCCTGTACAAATTCGATATATACCATATATATACCATATTCGATATATACCATATACCATATATGAATAATTTCAAATATATTATTCACATATGATGAACTTTTGAATATCCTTTATTTATATATATAGATATATACGTAATAATAGGTATATAAATGTAAATGAATGTGTATTTATGAAGATGTAATATATTTATAGAGTTTATTTAAATATATTTATTTTTATATTATATAATAAGAATGAAAAATGCACTTTTGATTATTTTTTTTTACGATATACACCTTTTGTAAAATTTAATAGTATAAAAATAATAAATTTAATAATTCTATATATAATTGGTGCGTTCATTCTATACGATAGTTCTTTAATCTTTAGAAACTTTTTACGTGATTCTGATTGTGCTTATTATATTATTAAAATTTCGGGTTGTCCGGTTCTAATCCGTTATACGGAAACATTTTTAATCCAATTTTTTTATTAGAATTTACATATATATTTTTCCATTCCGATTATAATTATCGAAACTGCATAAAAATGAACAACAGAAAGTTGTCGGTCAGAAGTTAAAACTAATAATCGATTTGAAAACGAAAATTTTATTTTCATATATTTAAATAATCTTCCTCTAAATAATCTTCTTCAGGCTTCGCTGCGAGAACTAAAAATTTTAATATGATCTCTATACATAAGGAACAGGGGAGATTCATTAAATAAAAGTTAATTTCTGCAAAAGTAAATATTCCATTATATAGGTCCGCAGTAATAAAATCACATCATATGTATTTGCAATATCACCCCAGACCGGTGGGATGTTATAGCGTTTAATTTTTTTTCAAAAATCATTACTTTTTTGTCATTCTCTGTACACTTATAACTCCGTTTGTTCTCTTAAGCCTCGATTTCTATGAATATATTTCTATGTATACATATATGATATATGTGATAAATAAAAAAAAGGTGCTTTTTCTGAAAATTATTTTGCCTGGATAAAAAAATCGAAATTTAATAATACATACCAATTGCTGTTAAATAATTCCATTTTTTATTAGTTTGTAAATTAACTGGATATTTTATTATTATGAAATTAAATCATAAAAATTAAATAAAATGTAAATAAAATGAAAAATGAAGTTAGGACGACGGTCAGCCGACGGTAATAGAAGAAAAAATATCAATGTCCGCCGTCAGCCGTCGACATGTCCGCCGTCCAATATTCATAAAAAGCACCTGCATTGAAATGCGTGTATTTTCAATTTGACATTTGCCGTCGTCTGCCGTCGGCATTTCATAAAAAGCATTACTTTATATATACAAAATATTATTATTTATTTCATTTGATTTATATTTAAGATTAATAAATATTTTGTAGAAAATTGTAAATATCAAAAAATGTATACCTACTTACCTACATATAGACAAAATATTGATAGATTTTGATAAATATATACCTATTCATTTTGATTGTCAAATATTTATAATAACAGAGATATAAATACACAGGACATATTGAAAATATATACAGACTTTTATTTTGTTTTCTATATTATTATTATTATATATCGATTTATTGTATATTATACATAGATTCTAATAATAATTTTGATTGAGGTTGATTGAGAATATATATATATATATATATAAATAAATATTTGATATTTCATTTATAAATAGATAGATAGATTATATATTATTTATATAGACGAACAATATAGAAATTATTCTTCGTATAAAGTCGAGTTAATGATAAATGATTGATAAATGAGAGGTTATTATTTTATTTTATATTTTTATTTTTTTTTTAGTATATTTTGATTATATGAAATATTATTATTTCATATAATAAAAATATGTAAATTTTGTTATACATCAGGTATTATATATATATATAAATGTATAACCAATTGTGTTAAACGTTTTTGATGATGAATATACATTAATATATATTCATTCGTGTATGTAAATATATCATTTATAATACATATTCATTTTGTATATATAATAATGGGATATTTTTGTTCATTTTGATCACGTAACTATATATATAATACAGATACCTTGATATATTTATTATAATATATATAATATAAAACTAATATTTTATTTTCACTGATAATGACTGAATATATATATACACATTTATAGCGGACACAACCAAAAGATTATTAAATACTAAAGATATGCAGTTTTCCTCTTGCCTGTGGTCATACCAAGTGTATAATCCAATTCGAATTGCTTTTACTTTATACACCTTATCTCTTATGTTTTTATATTATAATAAATTACTCCACTTTACAAAATTTTTGAATATGCTCAACACACCAAATGATATAACTTATTGATTATTGACATTCTGATATTCTTTTTTATTTTATTATTTGATTGCTCTTATTTTAACGTTCAAAATATTATCCAAAAATCATAATTAACTATATCTGAACTACAAAATTATCATTAAAATCAGAAAATATATTAAATTATAATCACCACTTTGTATTCTTTATATGAATAAAATAGAAATATATATTGTTGTAAAACACAATAGAAAAAATGTATACAATTTTATTAATGTGATACTCATTATAGCTGTTGTATTTATACCAATATAACGAATATTTTTTGTTTTGTAGTTCATGTTTGTTGTTGTTGTTCTTCCTAAATCACATTGATATTTGCATATTAAGCACAAATTCATATGTTAACCATACACATTTAGACGATTGTATATATATATGTATGGCTCATAATCATCCATATATATTTTTTCCTCCAGATATTTGTTATATTATTATATACGTATACGTACGTTGCACGTATAAATATATATAAGTATCCACAATCTCACCATCTCATCACAAATTGATAGTAGACTAACCATATATATATATGTATAAATTGTAATGTATCTACAAAAATGTTCCTCATTCAAGATCCATTCATTCATGACATATATATATATATAGATGCCAATATACATAACACAAAAACTCTTGTATATATTTTTTATATGGATATATAGTAAAAAATTATTATATGTTTTCAAATTGTTATTGTATATATACTGCTGCTGTTATACATAATAATATATAATGTATTTGCCATGCTATTGGTATATTATATACTATACTGCAGAGAAATGAATTTTATATATCGATTGAAATGTTTCATACATCATTCATAATCTGCTTTAAAAATAAATGCATGCAATTTTTATATTATATAAATATATTTTTTATACATCATACACGTTTTATTTGGGTAAAAAATATATATGAAATCCTATATATGGTATATAGAAGAACTTATATAGCAATATAAAATGCATGAATATAAAATGTGATGGCAAAAGCACTGCTATACTATTTTATATGTATAGATGAATATATTCAACAAAAATATTTCGTTTATGCATTTTAAATATTGTATCACACATATTGTATTGTGTATTGAATTGTATAGATTTTGTATATAGGTATAATCGTATCTATTTATTCCATTCAAATACAATATAATGTGCAATTGTATACGTATTTTGTCCATATATGAACAAATTTTAATATCTATTAATTTTTTTTTTCTGTTTTGTATTTCAAATACATAGCAATATATATATTTGAATGAACAATATTTTTGAATCTATTTTTTTTTGTTGGTTTCATATCAATAAGATTTGCAGATCTATATATAACTTATTGTATAATAATAGAATAATATTTTTCTATTAATTTGTAAAAAAAGAATACATTTTAATTTATTTGATTGGGAAATTTAATCAAAAAATATTTCATTGTTGCTCATATTCTATAATTTAACAAAATGATTTTTCCACATCTAGCTGATTCATAAAATGTACATCAATAATAAAAAAGAAGGAATGTAGAAAAAATTAATTTTCCTCGCGAAATACTTTAATAAAATTCTCAACATACAAATTTATAATTTTTTCGGAATTATACTAGTTCTAAAAACAGTAAAAAAACGAAGACTTTTATAAAATATGTCTTTCAAATAGATTACACAAAGGAAACGCAAAATTCTAAGTGATGTTACTGAAATATTCTAAAAATAAAACTTCTTATACAATATTTATAAACAAAAGTGAAAATTTTCTGTTATTTTTCGATTTTATACTTTCATGTATGCATATCTTATTTATATACTTATCTGTTATAATTTGTTTTAAAAAATATTCATATTTAAATGTTTATTCCCTCATAGATTTGGTTCCAATAAAGTTCTCTTTGTTGTTTCAAAAATTCTATTCATATAAATGGACAATGAAAAAATTGTTTATGATTTCTTTCGCAGTATAATCACTTAACCATATAATTTCTTTTTTATTTTTCATGTATATAATGTAATAATTGAATAAAAATATATTATATAACTATCATCGTAAGAAAAAGAAAAGTTTTTCATTTCAATTTTTACATATAAATAACAGGAAAAAATATGTTTAAGAAATATCCATATATGTTATATATAAATAAATAAATAAAATGTGTACAAAAGAAAAGAAGTGCGGAAAAATCGTTGTAAATATAAAAATAAGTTGTTTATTATATATATAATTTTGCAATTTATATAATACTTATAACTCTATAATATAACACTTCGTTCAATAATGTGTGTGACTGACACATAGATGGCGTCCCTAGAACTAAATCAATATTTTTTTTCGCATTTGGCAACCTTTTTAGGCTTACTGTCAACATCATATGTTAATCAGATCATTTGTTTACAAGTTACAGTGCTATAAGTGACGCTATTTTTGTGTTTTAAAAAAAAATGAATTCAAAGCAATTCCGTGTGCTGATTTATCATTGTTTTTTAATGAAAAAAAATACTGTTCAATGCCAGGAATGGCTTGAAAAACATTACTCGGACTCTGCTCCATCAAAAAGAAGCATTTGTTATTGGTATGCCGAATTCAAACGTGGTCGTACAGACACCGATGACATTCCATCTACTGGAAGGCCAAATGACGCTGTTATTCCGGAAAACGTTGAAAAAACACTGAAAATCATTATGTCCAACCGTAAAGTGAAAGTGAGGGAGATTGCTGACATTCTGAAGATATCAGCAGGCAGTGTACAAACCATAATACACGAACATTTGGGTATGAAAAAGGTGTGTTCCAAATGGGTGCCGCGTTTGCTCACACCGGAGCAAAAACAACAACGAACCGATGATTCAAAGAGCTGTTTGGACATGTTTACGCGCAATAAGTCGGAGTTTTTGCGACGGTACATCACAATGGATGAAACATGGATCCACCATTTCACTCCAGAGTCAAATCGGCAGTCTGCTGAGTGGCATGCAGCCGGCGAAAGCCGCCCAAAGCGACCAAAGACGCAGCAGTTGGCTGGCAAGGTTATGGCGTCTGTATTTTGGGATGCGCATGGAATAATATTCATCGACTATCTCCAGAAGGGGCAGACCATCAACAGCGACTATTATATAGCGTTATTGGAGCGTTTGAAAGTCGAAATCGCAAAGAAACGGCCTCATATGGCGAAGAAAAAAGTGTTGTTCCACCAAGACAATGCACCGTGTCACAAATCAATGAAAACGATGGCAAAATTGAACGAATTGGGCTTTGAATTGCTTCCCCATCCACCGTATTCTCCAGATTTAGCCCCCAGCGACTACTGGCTCTTCGCAGACCTCAAAAGGATGCTCCGTGGTAAGAGATTTGGCTCAAATGATGAAGTAATCGCCGAAACTAACGCCTATTTTGAAGGCAAAGAAAAATCGTTTTACAAAGGCGGTATCGAAAGATTGGAAAAGCGTTGGAATGATTGTATCTCCCTAAAAGGGGACTATCTTGATGAATAAAAACGAATTTTGGCAAAAAAATGTGTTTTAATTAATTAGTCACACACATTATTGAACGAAGTGTTACATCTATGTGAACGACGACTATATTATATGGAATAAAATATTTATCGACAATGTACGTACGTATAGAATATACTTTTTTTTATTTTTACTTATCATAGTTTACAGAAGATATATTTTTTCTTTTTATTTAATTTTATTTTCCAAACAGAAATTTTTACAATTAAAATGCTCCAATAATTCAAATAAAGTTATGAAGAAAATTCAAAAATACACCATAAAATATATATATATATATATATGAACGATGATTGAAAAAGTTTATTTAATGTTGGATTATAAAAATTATATCTATATCTGTATGCATACATATCATATAAAAAAAAAGTAAAAATTAAAAAAAAAAAAAAAAATTGGAAAATAAACCAAAATAAAAAAATGTATTGTCAATTTTATTTTTGCACTATTTTTCGTCAAAATTTCGTATATATTCTGTATGTATAGATTTTTTTTTACCATATTTATTTTATAAAAGAATCTAATTAAAAGTATTTCGATTTCAATTTTGACATTATATGAAGAAAAATACTTATTAGATTAAGATTAGAAAATAATTTGACGGAAAATCTTGTATATATACATATATATTTATCTGCACCATAAATACACAAATTTTTACTCATTTATATCCATATATAGAAATCAAATATTATAATATCCATATATATATATATATATAGTGCATATACTCGCATGTAATACATTTTAAAATTTTTTGTAGATAAAAAATTGCATCTATCGTCAAAATTCAATCCTGAATAATATTATAAATTCATAAATTCATATATTCATATGTATATATAAGTGTATGTATACTAACAAAATAAATATAGGAGATAGATATCAATAGGAAAATGGGTTAACATATATTAAGTATATATAACGAAGGAATGAGGAAATATCCATATATATATATATATATATACTTATTTGTTATGTATGGTGTATAAATGTGTATATTTATATATGTGGAACAGTGGTGATCTTATTTTCCGCATGATGGAGCATTATTATTCATGAAACGTACACATACAGAACGAGGTAATATCTCCTTGTATATTTTCATGTACTTTTGCATATTCTTTTTTTTTTTTGGTTTAGTACAAATTACACTAAAGCCCCTTAAATTGTTTTTCGTTACTTTTATATTAATAATTAGACATTTTTTAATCAGAACTAAATCACAATTAAAGTTGAACTTTTAATAATCCGGAAATTTTGCTATATATCCACCAATACCAATTATATATTGAGCGAGTTTAACGAATAATAAATTTTATTTATTTCTCCAGTTTTTGTGATTTTAAAAATCTGTCACGTTAACACTTCATATTTCATTAAAACACGAATATATAGAATAATAATTGATGCTCTGGAATTAAGACTGTAGATTATAAATGAAAATGTGCTCAGAAGAAATTAGAGAAACACTTTTTATACTTTTTTTTAAAATTAACAAATACAAATCAATAAATAAATAATCTGAAAATTTTAATATTTCAGCAGATATATAAATTTTTCCTCTATGTATTGTATAACCGAATCTAAATATATGATTTTACTGTATATATAAAATATATGGATAGTGTTTATGAAAATATCTATAGAAAAATGTATTTCTTATATATATTAGATGATATTTTATGATGAGAAACAAGGTGTATATTTTTTATTTGAATCGGTTTTTAAATATATGCAAATCTGAATGTATATATATATATATATTTTACTATTTATATATATGATTTACCCATGATGAAAAAAATAAACTTATAAAAATATATATGTATTCATACAAAATATAATACAAAAATTTGTAGAACATGAATGTAATATTTCTATTTTTAAAAATTTTTTTTTATATGCATATATTTACGTGAACATTCTCTTAAAAATGGATATGTGCATATTCAGAAAACGATCTCTAATGAACTATTTATTTTACGGTATATAACTTTTTAAATTTTGAAATGATATTATACGATGAGATTAATATAATTTGTATGCCTGATAATTATAAATTATAGAAATAACTATAACCTTATTAATACATGTATCTAAAAGAACATGTAAAATCACCAGTCAAGTTTTTTAAGAAATTTTGGCTTAAAAAGTGATATTGTCATTGAGCACAATTTATTACCATTTCAGATTTCAATCGATATATCTTTTAAATATATACGATTAAATAATATACTGCTTAAATTTATTATATATATATGGATATACATATATATTGTTTGTATATATAAATCGTCAATTAACCACATCAATTTGAATTTAATTATGTATTTAAATATATATATATCAATAAATAAATCAATAAATTGGTTCTATTATTTTACATATTTATGGGGTTGATTATAAATACATTTAATACTTGCACTTTAAATACAATACGAATTGATATATATATATATATATATATTGATTTGAAATGTTGAAATACAATCGATATCAAACTAAACTGCGTAATTCATCTTAAATTCTTCTTCAGCGATACTTAAGATTTCCATTACATATTTACCTTTTATTGGTAAAACAAATTAAATTTTTCCTTTTATTACCATTACATTTTTTTTTGTATTTCGAATTAAATTGTACATTTGTTTATTTTAATCCAATTGGATAAAGTTCAATACAATTTTTTGATAAATATTTGTTTGAATGATGAATTCAATTGAGAAAAATCTATGACTAGTAATCCATTTTCATTTCAATCAAATGGATTTAGGTTAATTTTAGTTAGTTTTGCTAATCTTAGAGATTTTTAAATATCTATAATTTTATCCTTATAGTCATGCGTATACTATTTTAAATGAGATTTGATTAAATTTATTATACCTTTGCAATATACCTAAGAAACTATACACTTCATTGCAAAAATCATTTCACAAAGTTTTCTCATTGTATTTTAAATATTCATATAATTTTTAACTTTACATATATGTTAAAATATAGATAATAAAGAAACAGATAACAAAAGTGTGTATATATTAGGACATTATAGTATATAGTTCAGATTGGTTCAAAAAAATACAAAATATGTACATTATTTAAAAAAATAGTATATCTATACCTTTTCTTTTTTTAATCCGCAAACATTATGTATGCGTATTTGATCCTCTTTCATATATATCTACTAGACGGATATACTATGGGGTATAAAATGTATATAAGTTTCTTTTTTACACATTAATAAAGAAAAAACCTATGGTTGGTATATAATATATCTGCATAATATTATATATATGTAGTGTAGTATTCGTAGTGTATATATCCGTGTTTATAGTATCATTTTTAACAGAATATAGAATACTGTGGAAAAATTCGAATATATGCGGATTGAAAATTTTCAGTTTGTACACGAGTCTCTTTTCCGTATATATGTGTACATTCTGTTGGGAATTAAATATATATATGAAAAGTTTTTTTTGGTTTATATGACGAAAACATATATGATGATGAACATGTATAATTTTATAAAATTATTAACGAAATTATAAACCTATATATAGTAGTATGTATACACATAAAAAGTTATACCAATATATTATATGATGTACAATAAAATATAAAAATTATAGAGTCGTGATGGGAATATTGAAATTTAACTCTAGAAATAATTAAAAATATATAAATGAATATATTTTTTATTTTACATCATTGAAGGTGCATCCAATGGCGCATATATATATATGACACCGTTGGATGGATGAATGGATGCATACAATTTGATTTATTTATGATTCGCAAAAAAAAAAATAAAAATACTTGAAATGAATTTAAAACATGCATTGCCTAAATGTTAATAATATATATATATATATTTCGGTATATGCAATTCCCAGTATTAAATGATTTTATATGTATATCAATTTTGATAATATATACACCGAAAAAAAAAATAATTTATCGTAAAATCACCGATTTGTTATAGAATGACCCATAGCATTTTCCATCTCTTATATTTATTGACCTGTTCTATATATAAACAAATCAATTTTTTCCTTGACAAAAATGGAAATTGATCATATCATCTATCGATCATAATTCTATAGTATTGTCTAAAATCTCTAAAATTCTAAAATTGTCTAATATAAACATGCATATATACCTATTTGCCAAATCGAATTACATTTTATAACGTAGGTATTTATTTAAAGGGACTGTATCTTTTGAATCAATTATAGAAGATTTTCTTCTAAGAAATATCAAATATTAATTGAATTTTTAAATTGTTTGAAGGAAATAAATATTTAAAACAAATAACTATGAACCTAATTTAAAAAACAGAAAAAATCGTTTGGATCGTTTAGATTCTATTCCATATATAATGATTTAACCACATATGGTAAAACTGTAATAGTAATTAATTGATGAAATTGAAATCGTCCGCGGTAATTGTAATTAATATTGCATTATTCAATAACGAGATGAATTTAATTATTGAAAATTAATAATAATATTATTTGAAAATAAATAAACTATTTCAAGTCTTCTATATTATAAAGTGAGTTTTTTACCTTCAAGAAATCTGGTCGTTTTCATTAAGTTTATTATCCTCATTACTATATATTATACAAACGCAATACAAACGTATATCTAAATATAGTAAAAATTATTATATATGAAATTTTTTATTTTATTATTAACGTTGATATGAAATATGAAGTATATATTGATTGCAAAACCAGATGCGGTATAGGATTTTATAAAATATAAAACTCACTTGCTATGTATATATATATATATATATATATATATATATATATATGTAAAATCATATAATATATACTTTTACGGTTAAGTTGTTTTTCTAAACTAAAGTTTATAAGGTATAAGTGGTAAAGTTATTTTTATAAAAAATAAAAAAAAAAGAAAAAATACTCCTTATGTATTTATATTCACAGAGTTAAAATAACAGCCAGTATACATATACTCTATATATACTTATAATAGTATATTTATAAATGTTCAATAAGAATAATAAAAATAATCTTTATACCACTTAAATTAATAGAAATCGCATTCGATAAGATGTTTTTTCTGTAAATATAATATACGAGTTAAAAACAGAAATGGAATAATTTGCGGCTATATCGATATATGTATATATAATACAAATAAATTATATGATATATATATAAATATAGTATATATAGAAATGCATATTTATATAATATTATTGAAATACACAGCATAAGTCTTTAATTTTCTATGTATATTTCTATATATTTTCCTAAATACTATAGATATATGAAACCACTCATCCCAGTATATTTTCAATATAGCATTGGGTGTAAATACATATTACATGCATATATACGAAAATGAATATAATCATTCGATTTCCTCAATTTAACCATATATATAATATATATTTTATACATATGCGTATATATATATAACATATATATATATATATAGATATCCATTTATTCTTTTACAACACCATATTATATATATAAATATAACTAAAAATAGATGTATGGTTTTGTTGGTTGGTTTGTTTGGTTGGTTTTTATAGTATATATATATAATATTTATACATATACTTTTTCCATATTGATTGCAATTTATTAGATCTTCAATAAATCAGTATTTCTCTCACTTTTTATGCACATAAATTTCAATTCATTTGAAAGCTTTCGATTTGAGCTTGAGCGAAGAAATATGTGTAATGTATATTATTATTATTATTATTGTTATTTTATATAAATATATATATATATATATATTGAAAGGCAGTCAAACTGAACTATATTTATTTATTTATTTATATATGGTTTATAAATATATACCATTAAACATATAAAAACATAATAAATGTGCGAGGATCGGTTTTATTCCGTTTTTTTTTTGGTATTGCTAGGCAAACACTCAAAGACACATAGCGTTCCAGCATTTTTTTTTTTATAAATATAAGAATTTGTATATATTTATATATGTTGATATGATGTTGTTATTTACAATATCATCAATTTGCCAATTGATTCGACGTTCGTGATACAGTTTAATGTATTTGGATTATATTTGAAAAATGTCAGTTTTTAATAATACTGCAATATGAGAGTATATATTTTTTGATATATGCATAAATGTTATGTAAAACAAATATCTTAATCATAACATACGAACATTTGTTTTTCTATATCTTTTTTGTGAAAAAAAATTTTGGTTTATAATAAAAGATGTTTTTTTTTTATATATAAAAATTTTAACATATTATTTAGTTTATGAGAATTTCCATATACACAAAAAATTATAATATTGGGCAATCAATTTTAACCACTATATAGATATTAATTTATTAATAACAAAAACCGCAAAAAAAAAACAATGGTATAAAAGCACTTTATTTTATTGCGTTTATATATATGTAAATGAATATATATATTTCATTTATGCGTTCTTAAAATAACAGAATAAAAAAGTTTATTGAACTATCTATTTAATATTTATCAATTATATCCATTCAATTTTGTTATGTAATTCCAAATGAATTTAAATCTGTATACTGATTATAACATTTTTGAGGGGGAGTTCTTTGATGAATTCGATGTGAAATCTGGAAAATATTAAAGGTAATGGTACTCGAAAAATTCCACCATATCTTTGAAATCAGAATAAATATATATAACGTTGATACTTATGCAATATGTTGTAGACGTACATGACACAATCCTTATCACATCATAAACACATTTTTTTAATATTATATATTTGATCAGAGTTTTCTCATTTGGTATCGCAACTCGAAATTTCAAGAATATAATTTCAAAATTCTTTATATACAAGATAAAAGAAACTTATAAATAACATTATTTTATGATTAGATATAAATACCAACAATTTGTATAGAAAAATGATTTTATGATTGAATAATTGTGATGATACAGTTAATTCAGTATTTTATTATACCAATACAGAATTATTTAAAATTTTATTATTGAGTATTAATTATGCTTACATATAAATCAACACTCATATATAAAATACATTCAATAATATATCTATGGTTTTTAAACAGTTGTATTTATTTCTGATATATAACTAACTTGTTTTCTATATATACTACTTTAACCACCATTATATCGGACCCCAGCTATTATTATTCGTATGCTCGACTTTGAGATTCCGAGAAAGGACTTTAAACAGCAATTTTTTAATCGTTCTAATTTTATTTCATAAAATGATGGTTTTAGTTTAATAATTGCGAAGACAGAAGTAAAAAAACTTTTAAATTCAATAAGTTATCGAATTATGATTCAAAATGATTCAATTTAACCAAAACAAAATTTGCATCCATTCTCATAGACAGCATCCATTCACATAGACGTGGTATTTACTAAATTTTTGCATTCATCCGGTGTTTTTGTATTCCTCATTTCAATGATTTTTCCTTGGAATCCTTCACTCCTTCAATTGTAACTTTCTTATAATTTTTTAACTTTGTTTTATTAATGTCCACAATATAGGACCGATATAATAGTGGTTAAAGTAGTATATTGTATACTATAATAACTCGCATATTCTAATGCTCATACACATTATAATATATTATTTAATTTCATTTGTATTACACGACCATGATATATAATATATTTTTTAATTGATTTTAAAACGGGATAACGTCTTTTTGCACTTACTTGTTATAATGTGTGTTGTATGCTGTGTGGTATATCATCATCATATATTATTGTTATTTCAATATAGTGCATTATTTTTCCATGTCGATTGGTGTTTGTTGTTTCTATATTCGAGTGATTTTATTATAAATTTATTTTATAACTGATTGTACAAAAAAAAATATAATATTTCTATTATCGTTTATAAATTGTTGCATTTTGATTTGAAATGTGTTTAATTAAAAATTAGTTTTAAAATAAAAAGTGTTTTATTAAAATTTTCTTATTTTGTGTAATTTTCAGAATGGATTTTTTTTTGATTCAAAGAAAATACAATCATTCAATAAAAGAAATGATGTTTCAATTGATAAAATAATAAAATTTATTCATTATATTGTTTCTTCCTCATAGGTTAGTGCGATTTTTTTCATTACCAACATTACGAATTTTTTATTTTGCAACCAACAACGATTGAGTGAGTAGACATTTATAATCATTATATTATATCTTTTTCTTTACACAAAAGACAATCAAAACAAATATAACACGTTCATGGAAAAATAAATCATATAAAAAAAAAATAAATGCAATATCTGTATATAGGAACATATTGAAAAATGTTCAAGTGCGGTTATTTGTATTTAAGAAACGACACAGTTAAATGTTATTTTAACTAATTTTTAATTAATTACTAATTTCGTCAATTAATTATTCAAAAGTCTGATTCAGATTCTTCTAAATAATTTCACAAATGAAAAAAAAACTTATTAAAAAGCAGCCAACATATAAATAATATTCCAATTCGTATACAATATAATATTTTATCATTATTTTCGAAATCAAAATAATTGATATTATGGAAAAATATTATAAGTTTTACTATAATTATTTTGTAAATTTTTACATTTATATATATTACAAATATAATACACAATATAATGACTTGCTAATTGTTCATTGCATCATTCATTGCATATTGTAGTTATATATGCTATGCGATTTGCATATCAATATCTATTTTAAAAATGTATATACACATTAAATTCGGTATATCTATTTACATTGAGATGATACAATAATTTATATTGTATATACAACTAACTTTAATTAAAAATTATTATTTGTTTGATATACACTTCATAATTCATTCATATATATATATATGTCTTTTATTTACTATATATAAATATACCTATCATATATGCATTTGCATAAGGATATATAGAATTGGTTTTATACGAAATATGATATTATAAAAGTTTTTATATAGTGCACAACATTTATGTAAATTGACATAGTAATAGGAAAGGTATCTCATCTCTATTAAAGTTATATTATTGTCATATTACATATTTCATATGTTTAAATTAGTTAAAATGTTTTATTATCCTGTTTTTACCACAAGTTTTCCCAAAAAAAAAACAAGTCACAAGTTCAATCTAATGAATTGATAAAATTTTAAACATTTCTTTCTATAGAAAAAATGATTCGGAAAGCTATTCATCCATTTAAAAATATTTTGGTTATAACACTTCCGACCATTTTAATTCTTTTAGTTTCGCCTGGCTATAGTATCTCGCACAGGATTTGGGAAAATTTGTATTTCCATTAAAAATGTGAATGCCTGAATTAAATGGAAATTCAGAATTAATTTACTTTAACACAAAATTTATATGATTACTATATTTTCGCTATTTTCACAATCTAAAAGAACTAACTAAAAGAACGTATAATTATATATTTTATAAAATGTACATCGGTATAAATACGTATGGTATACATAATATAATAGATATACCTGTGTGTTTAATAATGAGAATTAAACATCAAATGTACATATCAGATGAACATCATCAGATAATCATATAAATAAATGTAGAAAGTTTTTAATCGCGGTTCATTACAAAATGTTTTATATATGTATGCGATGATGTATATATATATAAAATCATAAACATTTTGCCGTATACTATATTTGTATTTACATCAAGTATAATATCAAGGCAATGATTTAATAGAATTTTCTATATATACGTATACATAAATAAACAATAATGAATGTGTAACAAACAAGCATAAATATAGGTATATATACTATAGATATGAACTTTATATCACGAACAAACATAAATAAATTTATAGTAGACGTATATGTATTATAATATACGCGTATTGTATCACGTATATTTATATATAGATAGATAGATAGATAGAGATCACACGAAATACGATATGTTATTAATGAATGTTTATGACATATTTAAAATGAGAATATGCAAAACTATTTTATACGATGACGCAAGATCATAATAATAATAATAATTATTATTATAAACTATATATACGATATAATATATCAAATATAATGAAATATAGTGATACATATAATAAATATATATACAGAAAATTATTATAGTTTAATGACAACTCGCTAAATATGGATATAACTATATATACTGATACTGATATACTGACTGAAGTGCATACTGATGTTATTTATATATTATACATATATTCTTGTTTCTATATATGTATTTTGTGCCTGAAAACTTTTTACATTATACATGTAATAAGTGTTGTTCTTATTCGTATATATTTCATATATATATTAATTTATATCCGTGTTTATAATATATATAGTATATATATAGTATTTATAATTGTATATACATTTAATTATTTCAGATGTTTTTCAAATAATATACACATATATTTTGTATATATGGTATATAAAGTAAATAAATTTAATTCGTATATTACAATTAAAAAGTTTATTGTAATAAATATTCATGTGCTGGTAAAATACTTAAAGGCATTTATACTGTTTTTATTTTTTTATGATAAATATTAAAATAGAAATTTTATAATTTCCTATATTCATTATATAAAAATTAAAATTAAATATAAATAACGCATTATATAATTTGTTGTATTGCATATCGCTATATAATGTATGCATAAATTGAGGCTTGATCTTATTTTCAATTTAGTTATTCCCATTTCCAATTTTCGGTATACAAAGAGTAAACAATAACGTACGATTCAGTTAACATTAACAAGATATCTATCCTATACGAATGCCTATATAGGCTATATATATACATATATATTCTTCAACAAAAAATTAATTTAAAAGTACATCGACATTTATCCGTATGCCTTAAAGATATACACCGCATTGATTCGAAATTTTTCAAAATTTATTTTCTATTTTATAAACATTTTTATCAACTATATATTGTATGGAATTTTATTTTAGAACTATTTGCTTTGTATAATCTCTATATACATACACATTTTATACATTATTTCCACATCATATATATTTGTAAAAAAAAAATTTAAAGAAGATATAGGACGATAAATAAAAAACTGCGTGAAAACTATATCCATAAATATCTATAAATATATAAAAAATAAAATGTTTAAATTATTCAAATCAACAAATAACAAAAAAAAAATGATAATAATAACAAATATTTCATTGCTCATTTATGCTTCATATGCATTTACATATTATCATTTATAGTACTATATATATATTATATACAAATATTTGTATATACATATATCACAAATAAATTTGATTAAAGTACAAAGATTTGTCGATAGTGATAAAAATATTTTCATATATATGTTTAAAATTATATGTATATACATTTAAAAAGTTGTTACGTATATACAATTGTAATAGTAATTCAACTCCGTATATATTTGTTTTATATGGTATATTATACACCATATATACCAATTGCACCAAACCATTATATTATATATATGAATATATATTTATAAATCCATAGAGTTCCATAAAACAAACACTATACTGTAGTATATATATAACTTGTAGTAAATGTATGTTTATCACAATTCATATATGTGTGTACACAATTTATATCCTATATCCTGAGCGTACTCCAATTCTCTGTTGATACTATTAAAATCTACGATTACAATCTCTAAACATTGTTATACAAAAGTATATTTATATATAATATATTTATAAATTGTTCATATAATAACATTCATATATATGTATATATAAATGTCTATACAATTTATTTGAATATTAAAAAAAAAAGAAATTGGATATATATGGATTTTTCTGGCGCCGTAAGCAATATTATACATGCTTATATGTATATATTAAATATATATATATATATATATACACAAAAAGCTTATAAAATATTTATTATTGATTATTAGACTTCAAGTGTAATCTTATGTGCAGATGATTAAATTGTAAATGATATATACATTCTCTGTGATATGTTTTAAATTATATTATACATATATATGTTATATATTTCTTTTGTTATAGAATTTTATGTATTCAAGAAAATATTTCATAAATATACACACGCGTCTACTTTCATTCAATGTTAATATTGTTTTATATATATCATTTATAAATAAGAATAGAAATGAAAGGAATTGAAAATTTATATTATATGTATACCTTTTTTTTGCTATATTTAGATTTATCTAATTGCAAAATGAATGCATTGAAAAACCAAATTTATATCCAATTTCATTTATTTTTTTTTCTTTTTCAATAATCGTATTCGATTTTTTTCTAGATATATATATATTATAAAGTGTACATATATATAAAAAGAGATATGTTGTGAAGTACGCAATCAATTGAAATTATCATCAACATTGTATAAAATATAATCTATATTCTATATATATATATATATATATGTATTATAATTTTTTATCGTTAAATTTGCAATTTATTATTTAATAATTTCATGGATTTTCTTATTTTGAATTATAACAAAAAATAAAAATGATTATGTAATAATAATAATAATAATATTGAATGAATGTGTAATTTACTTTTATTTTTTCTATTATATTATTTGAAATTTTATTTACAATCACTTTTATTTGAAAATCGATTGAATTTTTTATTATATGGATAATGTCTTTTATAATTCGTTTTTCACGTTTATAGATTTTAACTATAGAATTTGTTCTACAAACTGATTTGATATGTGAGGAAAGTTTTTAGAAAAGTATCTATCTATATTACCTATCGATTGATGGTCTGGACGTTAGACTGAATCTAAAGTAAAATAAACTGAATTTTCCGAGTTTAAAATAATATTATGGGGTGCCCATATAAAGAGTATGGTTAAATTGACAAAGAGTATGGTTAAATTGACAACTTTTTCCAGTTTATAGATTTTAACTATGGAATTTCTACAACCTTATTTTAAATGTGAGGCAAGCTTTTAGAGAATTTAATTACCTATCGATTGATGGTCTGGACGTTATTCTATCTCAACAGATTCCTAAGTTATGGCATTTTTACTACACCCCTTACATAATAAAAAATTAATTATTTTTACCTATAATTGTTTGAAATCAACCTCTAATCATTCAATTTTTAAGGGTGAAATTTCCATGAAACGGTATTGATTTTAAGACTGAATCTAAAGTAAAATAAGCTGAATTTTCCGAATTTAAAATAATATTATGGGGTGCCCATACAAAGAGTATGGTTATATTGATAATTTTTCACGTTCATAGAATTTACCTATAGACTTTGTTCTACAACATTATTTGATATGTGAGGAAAGTTTTTAGAGAATTTAATTACCTATCGATTGATGGTCTGTCCATTATTCTATCTCAACAGATTTACAAGTTATGGCATTTTTACTACACCCCTTACATAATAAAAAATTAATTATTTTTACCTATAATTGTTTGAAATCAACCTCTAATCATTCAATTTTTAAGGGTGAAATTTCCATGAAATGGTATTGATTTTAAGACTGAATCTAAAGTAAAATAAGCTGAATTTTCCGAATTTAAAATAATATTATGGGGTGCCCATATAAAGAGTATGGTTAAACTGACAATTGTTTACGTTTATAGATTTTACCTATAGAATTTGTTCTACAACCTTATTTGATATGTGAGGAAAGTTTTTAGAGAATTTAATTACCGATCGATTGATGGTCTGAACGTTATTCTATCTCAACAGATTCCTTAGTTATGGCATTTTTACTACACCCCTTACATAATAAAAAATTAATTATTTTTACCTATAATTGTTTGAAATCAACCTCTAATCATTCAATTTTTAAGGGTGAAATTTCCATGAAACGGTATTGATTTTAAGACTGAATCTAAAGTAAAATAAGCTGAATTTTCCGAATTTAAAATAATATTATGGGGTGCCCATACAAAGAGTATGGTTATATTGATAATTTTTCACGTTCATAGAATTTACCTATAGACTTTGTTCTACAACATTATTTGATATGTGAGGAAAGTTTTTAGAGAATTTAATTACCTATCGATTGATGGTCTGTCCATTATTCTATCTCAACAGATTTACAAGTTATGGCATTTTTACTACACCCCTTACATAATAAAAAATTAATTATTTTTACCTATAATTGTTTGAAATCAACCTCTAATCATTCAATTTTTAAGGGTGAAATTTCCATGAAATGGTATTGATTTTAAGACTGTACCTGAAGTAAAATAAGCTGAATTTTCCGAATTTAAAATAATATTATGAGGTGCCCATACAAAGAGTATGGTTAAATTGATATGTGAGGAATGTTTACTGATGAAAACTGATAAATGTATAATAATTTACGTTTCGTTTTTGTTCATGATTTCCTCTATGTAGATCTCAATATATTCACAAAAAATAATTTATAGATATTGATATCACGCGCATTAAATCAATATACATATATATAATATATGATTGTAAATAAGTATATAAATTTTATTTATATATTATTTTTTATTCAGTGTTTGTTACATTTTATAAGTAAATAATATCCGGCCAAACAAATCCCATATATCCCACAGTATATATATACATTGTAAAGATATTTATATATTATCGATATATACGCAATATACAATTTGAGGTGTATCCTCTTTGATGCATCAGTTGTAAACAAATATATATTTTTTATTCACGTATATTGTGTTCATATATATTTCTATTTTTATTTATTTTTTTTTATAACTTTACCATATATAAAGGTTATTTTATTTTGTTTGCAGATATATGTTAAGAAATGTGATGTTTTGTTAAACAAAAAAACGCGCAAATATGTGAAAGCTCATATCTCATAAATTTTTTTACAAACACTTTTTCCCCCGTTTTACATCATGTTATATGTTTTACATATTTTTGAGGTCATACGGGTTTTCAAATTAATATTAAAACAAAGAAAAAAATTGTTAAAAGGACTAATTTTAAGTTCACCCCAAGAGTTTAATATTTGTACTTTTAGCGTTAATTCATTATGTGGTTTGCTTGATTTTGATTTGTAATAATTTGTACGTTTTATGTTACCGAATAAATGACTAAAAAATCACCTTTATTGCTTTCTTTTTCAAATTGGTTTTCCATAAAAAGGCTGTCATTTTCGGTTTAATTAGAACCGCATATCAAATATGTCTAACTATTGTGTGAATATATTTAAAGATATATGGATGAATATTATTCAGATATAAATGAATTAGTTTATTTCATATAAATGTTGTTGATGTTTTACTGTATGGTTTTGCTATTTTTTTAAAACAATTCTAGAACGTATTGTCGAGTTATTTCTTTTGGGATGTTTGTTTGAATTCATGTATAGTCCTCGTGAATATGTGAATATGAATGGATATATTTTCTCTATATTTATACATTTTTTTTACAGTTCGAAATTTATTATCAAATAAATTTCGGCCATAAATTTTAGGATTATCCCTCATTTACTATTTGGTTGAGTTTGTATTTGTATATATTCAGTTCAGTATTTCAGATATTTTTGAATGTATGTTTGTATAAATAAATGATCCTATATATGCACATATACGTATATATGGTGATATTTACACTCAATTAAATGATGTACATATATAGCGATGCTCAACGTTTATAAAAACAGAAAATAACGTTTATATATAACATACATATATTTTACTTTTTTTGTATACCGCATATATATATATATATATATTATTTATTTCAATCTGATGAAATGATTCTATATATGTATGTTTCGGATATATAATAAACAATCACATCAAACTAGAATTGCAATAATTGATTGTTTATTGCTTAAACATTATATAAAAAAAATCCTTTTAAGTGAAATCTGCATACATCTATTGGAATTTTCAATCATCAAAATATATTCAAATTATATTTTATCGCAATCTAAATTAAAATTTGCCATATATAAGGAAAATATAATTTTTGTTAAATCTTATTTATCATTTCTTTTATCGTTTATCCTTAAAATGTGTTTACCTTTTATGAAAATTTCCATCAGCAATATATTACAACCTAATCTATATATGTATAATAAATATATACAAACAAAAATAATCTTTTTGAATATTTTTCTACCATAAATTAATTTATTTTGAATTTACTCATTTAGAATATAAATTACCTTTCAATTGAGATAAACAAAATGTATATACGATATACAACATAAAAAAAATATTTATATATTTATATACCATTGCCATTAAAAAACTATCAACTATTTTTCTCTTAAACTAAATTCTTTTATATATATATAATTTATCTTTTTTATACATATCCCAGATATATATATATACGTATAGAATTGTACATTGATTGAATAACACCATTAGCTAACTCTATTGGAAATTGAAACTGCTTCAAAATCGTATACATATAGGTATATTATACACCATCAATATGTACATATAGCATATATATAGGTATATATAGTTAAAGCACATAATCATTCTTCACATTATATATATATATATATATATATATATATATTCTTATATAGGTGTATCATCTATATTTATATTCCCATATACACTCTTTACTGTCTACAAATATATCTATACATATGTGTATATTGTATATAATATTGAAATAGATAGCGATAAATAAATAAATAAAACATGTACATATATATAAGAAACACCTTCAAATGTAATAAATATATGGTACATATATATCAATATAAAAAAAGACTTTCAATGCGAAAGCAAAAAATTATGTTATCAATATAAAAAATAAAAAGAAATAACCTTATCAGTGATGGGTACCCGCAGTCATTCATTCTTCTTACATTGTTTCATGGATTTTGTTTTTGACTTTGACTGTGACTGCATTCACATATATACATAATTATATATTTAGAGAGATAAATAAGGGCATTGGAATGTATAACCGTATATTTATGCAACAAAATAACCAGAAGAAAAGAATTAATTTATATCTGTCAAATCGATTGCAACAACTAAATTACATTTTTGTTATATTGTGATATTTATTATATTTAAGATTCCACTTTTATATCTTTGGTTTATTTTAATAAACCATTAAAAAAAAAAAAATATTTATATCATTTTATTGATGATGGAGAATATTTTAAATTTTAATTATATTAAAAAAGTCAGATATATGCTTTGAAATCTAATTTTTACCTAATTCTGCGATTGACATTCAACTGATTCAACACAATTGATATTAAAATAAAAACTTCACATTTATTTATGGCTAAAAAAAAATGTACAACATCATCTATATATGTAGCATTTAGAATAACAACAACCAAAACCTTTTGTAGGTCACCCTGTATAAAAGCTTTGAATTCAGCAACTTATACCATCATGTTATTAATTATATCATTATATCTATTTCATATTAACTTTGATTACGGTATGCAATTATAACATATCGATTAGAGGTATTATTATATATATTATATAGGTTAGTTTGTAATTGAATGTTGATAAAAGAAGATATAAATTCAAGGTTAAATAAAGTACTTGTGTTGTGAAGATATGTATGTTTTTATATAGTATTGTTAAAGTTTTGTTAAGCCATCCAAGACATAATGTTGGGACACTAAAACCCCCAACACTTTTTATTTCATTTATTAAAATAAATATAGATGAAGAATTATTTTATCTATAATATATTTAATAGTATATATAACATAGTATATAAAGATTAATTTGGTTTGATATTTATTTATATTTTATATTTTGTTTTTCAAATCCTTATATATATATAGTAAATATATAAACGATTCAGTATATATGGTATATATTACAAATATCCCGCACAGATTATTTTAAATCGTTTATAAAAGCAAAATACAGAAAAAATAAAATCTGAAGCTTTATAAGAAATTAATTACAGATTTTTTTTTGTATATTATTCATTAGTCTGTCTCTTTGTATTTATGTATATATAATATCATATATATATACACTTGATGTGTATGTATTTATATCCATATAGAATAATATATATGATCATATATGATTCTGAGATTAAAAAAAAAATGTCTGGTAATATAAAAGCGAATAAACTGACCGGATAATAGTTTACCCCCCTTGTTTTCCAGTAAATTGAGCATTAAATATATTTTTATATACATATAGTAAAACAACATTTATATAACATTTTTTTTTCTGGATTGTACCATCTAAGTCTTTTACTCCACGCTGTATATGCATATATCTATGGGTTTGTTTGTACTTATATATATACATATGTGAGTAATATCATTAAATATTTTGTTTTTGGATACGACTATATCTATATCCCGTCCCGTGCATGATATTGTACTTACGTATATATATATATATATATTAAGAAGCATGTAAATATCTATGATATGCTATCATATGTGCAGCACGAAAAAAAAGGATTCATTCACAGGATGAACATTTATAGTATATATATATATTCTATTATGGATAGCTATAATTTGTATTGAATTATTTTGTCTTTATATTACAATATATACAAAACAACATTTTTGTGTCCATCCACTAATAAAGAAAAAAAAACAAAATATAAATAGTTTAGCTTAGAAAAATACAAAAAATCGATTTGGATGCGGAGGTCTGGTGTTTGTTTCCCAAATTTTATTATTATATTTTTTTACGTATACTGCACATTTTATTTGTTTTTCAGGAACTTTTGCATTTAAAGATCCAAATAAAATTTAATTTAATTTTCACTTGATGATTGCGTTGTATATATATGAATATATAGATATGTATTTTGTATTATAGTGTAATTGAATAAAAAGCAATTTACGGAATAGATATTTGTTATATAGTTATATTAGGTACGTCCACTTCACTTCACTACCAAACATATTAAAAAACCTTTTACCTCCTTATTTCCAATGAAATATATTGAAATAATATTTACTATTAAATGAGTAAGAGAAACATTTTATATTTTCCCAAACATTTTCCTTCGATTTCTTCCAGTTTTCATTAATTTAAAAATTTAACAAAATCAGTAGAATAACGTTTTAACCGAATATTCCTTCAGACAATAATCATTCTATCGTTGAAACTTACATAAGATGAAATGAAAAAAATATATTAGGAAAATCAATTTTTTTTGTTGCATTTGTAATTTCTTTTTATATTCTTTTTTTCTGTTTATCTCTTATGTGTAAGTTTCAACGATAGAAATTTACAGTTAATTTTGGATGTACAGCGGGTACCCCCGTACGGGATACCCGGGAATATATATACACAAACCACAACTGGCAGAAACGCCAGCGCGGTCCGTATATATATAAACCTTGGGGGAACATCGTTGCTGGAAAATGGTATGTCTCATGGTCGACTGTCCAAATTCAAACAACCACGTTCCCCTAATTAAAAAGCAAATCTCATATGTAAATTTTACATATGAGATTTTGTATGAAAATCGGCGGCATCGCTACCAATTCGACCATACTTTCACCTTAAGATATATACCATTAATTTTTGTTCACATATAATTCGAAAATCGTAAACAATATTTATGTGTGGAAAAATGCTATTTTATAATTTTAATTAAATTTTATTTTATATTTTGTTGTTTCGATAAATTTTTTTTTATTTCTTTAATATAAAAGTGGTAATTAATTATATAAAAATCTTTGGTATTTACCATCTAAAATATGTTTTATATTTAAAAATAATAGGTTTGT
Source organism: Dilophus febrilis (assembly GCA_958336335.1). Taxonomy (NCBI): domain Eukaryota; kingdom Metazoa; phylum Arthropoda; class Insecta; order Diptera; family Bibionidae; genus Dilophus; species Dilophus febrilis. The sequence goes on from OY284472.1 coordinate 29,821,642, forward strand.
TTAAAAAAAAAGAAAAGTGTTTAAACCCATATTATTTTCAAGTCTGTTCGTCTGTTTTATAAAATGTGCAAAGGTATAAAAAATATATATGTCTTTTCACTTCATTTAATTATGTAATGTAAAGTGAAATGTGGAGAGTGTTTTTTTTATCTTATTGTGATTAGAATTGGTAAAGTGAAAGGTTTTTTTGTTAATTATCAAAAATGTTCATCTAATAAAAAAATACAGAACAATTTTGTTGAAATACATCGGTGTATTAAATATTCAAATATTTACTGTCATCAATTGGGTATTTTACAAAAGTCCCAACAGGTAAATAAAGTATTTATGGTCAAAGAACCAACTCTGTACTCTTTAGTTTCTAGTATTTATTTTGAATAATTTGATAACATTTCTGAAATTGAATTCATAATATGGGGGGGTCATTTTCGTATAAGAGCATAGCTCTTAAATAAAAACAATTTAAATTATGAATGAAGTTTTCCCAAAATGAACTGAAATTTATTAAACAAAAAATTGCTTTAATATAGTATACGAGTATCCAATAATAGAAGTAGATTTTATAATAAATTAATTTCTTTTATTCACATTTATTTAATTAAATTAACAAAAATATAAGAAAAACAAATACTTGAAATTATAAATTGATATAATAAAAATCTATTTTCTTAATTTAATTTACTCTGTCAATGAATTATTGTAAAATAATAACATAAATAAATCCTTTTTTTTTCTTTTTTTTTTATATAAATATAAATATTTTTTGGTATTTTTTTGAATAAATTTTCCACATATAAACGAATTCATGTATATATTTTCAGTATAAATATATATATATATATAGATATATTTGAATAAAGTTGTTATTTTTTATCAGTTTATTATTTATATTTATTTGTTTATTTATTCATATCATATATTTATTTATTTTTTTCTCTCTTCAACAAATTTATAAATATATTTATATATATGTAAATATACATATCATTTGACCATAAAATAAAGTTATGGAACCTCTTTTTTTTATGTTGTTGTTTACAAATCGTAAATATTTGTTGACAGTTTCATATAAAAATATATATGCATATATGTATAGTATATATACTTTTATATATACCGATAATCATATATAGAGTGATAGAGTGAATATATAATAAAATATAACGAATGTATAACATCCTTACATTGCCTAAATATACTTTAAAAACATTTACATTACATGGTTTTTTTTTGTTTTAGAGGAAAATTTTAACTCGCTTTTCACACCCCTTTCAAATAGCACCCATTATATTTATATTTGTTTTTTTTTTCTAATTTCAAATCTTAAAATAAAAGTGGAATTTTTAAGGTAGTGGTATCACATGATAGTGAACCTTAGCATATTCTAAGGCAATCAATTGTTTTACTTTTATTGTGAACAAAACTTTCATTATAATTCTAATGTGAGTTTTTTTGTTTATATATAGTAATGTTAATCTTAAAGACCAGCAACACTTTACGTCGCGTTTGATTCTTCAAAACCATGTATCCTTTTTTCATTCATTTCGCATATTGTATATCAATATACCATATAGAACATTTTATTTTATATATTATAGAAGTGGATAAAAAAATCGAGAAAATGTGGTACGAAAATATTTACCAACACATTAACAATTTTTTACTGAACCATTAACTATACATATACATAAAGAAAGAATTTTTAAAATAACCTATTTATGTATATAAAATAAAGAATGTTTAACAAAATTCATATAAATTTAACCACAGACAGTGACTATATTCTATATATTATATATATATATATAGATATTTTTTTCTCCAAATATTCTTGTAACACAAATATTCTTAATTTTTTTATATATAAAATACCAACGAATAAAATTCTATCGACAATCGCGATTCTCAAAGATAAAAAACTAAATTTTCGCAAGAAATAACCTTGACACAATATTCTTTTCTTTTTTTTAAAGAATTTTATATTCTATTTTTAAATTTAAACAAAAATATACTTTAATTTACATGATGTTTTTAAATTTTAAATATAAAACAAATCTATAAACACACAAAATACCAGTGTTTAATAATATTTTATATATCATCATGAAAAATACAAAACTCAATAAATGTAATTCTATTGGTATATATAAGCTTTATATATATGAGAATAATTTTATGTATATAATGCGTTAGCAGGAACCATTAACTAAAATATTTTCCTTATATATATATATATATATATATATATATATATATAAATATTATAAATGGTGAAGAGCGGCCGTAAACTGTTTAAATTCACCATATATAGTCAAGTATATACGCAATGTATATATATATCTAGAAAAAAAAATTAAATCTATATTTATATACGTAATAAATGTAAAATTTACATTTACATCAACGTATTTGTATAATAATATTTCATTCATATGTAATAAATTTGGATAATCTGGATGAATTTTGTCATTGAAGGTTTTTTTTATTTTTGCTTTTTTATTTCATTTGTATAATATTTTTAATAATGCTCCTTTATGATTATAATACATATCTGTATAAGAGTATTATACTTTTGAACCATAAATTAATGAATTAAAATTTTTTATATTTATTTTATTTTTTATTGCTATATATATATTTTAATATATAACTTTTTGTTATAGATTCAGATAAAAATAAAGTTTGATATTTCATTTTGGTATACATTTTGTATAAGGCCTATATAATATACTTTCAAAAAGCAAAATAATTCATTTTATGATATTTTCAATTTATATGTTTTTGAATTAATGAAAATATATATACACATAATATATATGTACACGTATGTTATAATATCGCATTATAAAATGTGATAATCAATAATATAATAAAAACACTTTTATACTTTAAGACATATATTTTACCTTCCAATGCAAATCATTAGGAAAAATAGAGTAATATTAGTTGCATAGAGTTTCTGTATTACAAATCCCATTAATTTGTTGCCAATATAAAATATCATAAACAATTATTACTTACTGTTCTTTTGGTTATATTGTTTCATATAAGAATTTTCCAATAAACTGCATTAAAAAAAGGAATTTCAATAGTATATTTCAATGTTAATGGGGTTAACCGCAATCCGAATGAATACAATACCATTTGAAAGGTATTTTTAGTAAGCATAAAATAGATAGTTCAATTTAAGGGTTTTAAATGAAAATCATAATAAAGAAGTTAAATCTTAAATATAAATCGTAATGGATTTCTTATTCAAATTTTATTGCATATTTAGAATGTTCATTAAAAATTACTATATCGCAATCTCTTTTATATCACATTTCTTATTTCCCGAGAAAAATCGCACGTTCAAAGTTGATACTAAAATTCGAATAAAAATACTTAAAATAAAATATAGCTATGGTATTATATATACCAAAACCATTGTCATTTCTTATACAAAGTTAATCTATCTGAAACAAAAATTAAAATCTACCGTTCTACTATATGCTTTAGAATAAAATCATAACAAAAATTGCTTTAATTTGATAAAAATCGTCAATACCGTTCTACTATATGCTTTAGAATAAAATCATAACAAAAATTGCTTTAATTTGATAAAAATCGTCAATACAAAATCATATAATAAAATAGTCTTGAGATATAAAATTAACTATTCCCATATATATATATCTATATATATATATTGTGGATATGTTGAAATTTACTGCATAATTCTTAATCTATTACTTATTTATAAAATATATATATGGTATATATTATAAGGATCATCCGAACATGGAATATATATATTTGAATTCTACATGTTTTGTACTATACATTTTTCTTATACATCTTTCATATAAATAATAAATATTATTTACTTATAATATCTATCTTAAAACAACATTGTTTGTATATAATACATATAATATATAAAAATATATATATTATAAATATCTGTTCAGCAACAAATATGCTAAATTATGTATTAATAAATATATGAGTATATTATTTTATTTATATATATATTATATGTTTTTAACATACAATTTCCTCATTGTATATACCATATATATAGAAGAATATGCAGAGGTTATACATAACATTTATATTCCCATGATAATTGTGATTGAAATATTATATACATATGCCATATATAGTACATATAATATTATGATAGAATTTTATATGCAAAAAAAAAAATCCAAAAACACAAAAATGTATGAATAGAAAATAAAAAAAATCAGTTTTCTTTATTTTATATATACAAATTTTTTTTTTTTCGTTTTTTTTTTACTTTTGAACATATATAAAATTCTAATAATCCATAAAATAAATTCAAAACATCATAACAGCAAATTTTGTTCCATTATCTAAAATAGCAGCTTTCTGTCTGTATATATACCACCGCATTCAAAAAAAAAAAAAAAAGGAAGATTTTCCGTATTGTATATATATGGTTTCTATATTTTAGATAAATATTAGATGTGTATATATAAATATATATCTAGATTTAGTTATTTTCTTTATATATATATATAGATAGACAGACCGCGTTATGAATATATGCTTATATGTATATATATTTATATCATATATAAAATAAAAGTTAAGAAATACGAAAGATATATATTGTTTATAAGAAAAATGTTTGATAATAAATTTGAAAATTTTTATGGTTTTGGTGAAAATGTTGTGTTAGAGTTTGTGTGTCGACGTTAGTATATATATGAATTTTATTTTGACTGAAAATATATTGACAGTTACCTCCGTATGAAATATATTTTACCGCATAGCATTCAATTTCAAAGTTAAATTTAATGGAATTTTCAAAAAAAAAAAATTTTCTTTCTATTTGGTTTTCTCGAACCAAATGCCAATTTCCCATATATTAATTACATATACACCCATTAAAATTTTAATTGTATTTAATTTTGAACATTTGCTAATAACTTTAGATAAAATGAGATTTAACATTCATTTTCTGTCACATTAGAAATTTATTTTTCTTTAAAATTATCCTGGGAATAGTAAAAAAAAATTATTTCCTCCACAACGTAATTCTAGTTCACGACAAGGATTAAAAATGTAATATCTAAATTGTAAATATATCACATTTTCATTACAACAACAGAATTAATTTTATTAATATTTTTATAATTAACAATTTTTTTTCTATATCGATAATCTACTGCTTAATAAACTTTAATCTTAAATCTATCAAAAAATAAAATTAAAAGTTTTACTTACTGTATTTAGATTTTCCAATACAATTTCCTTCATCGGGTATATTCATAAATATTTTATAAATATTATGTATATGTATGTATATCCATATATAAATATATTATGAAGTGTGTATCGTATTCGTATATATATATATATATAAATTCATATGTGATTTCCCTTGTATGACTTTTTACACTGCAGTGCATATTTGTCGTTATAAATATTGTTATAAAAAAATATATACGGTAAGATAAAATTATACACCATCGTCTTGTATGACTATCTATAGATATACATTTTCAGAAGTAGATGTATAAAAAAATTCAATAAGGAAGAAAAAGGGGTATACATGTATAGAAAAAGTTATCAGATTTATATTTATATATATATATATATATATATATGTTGTTCTTATTATATTAACATTTTACTTTTTAAAATAATATACAATAAAATTTTCTCACAGTAGATTTATCTAAATATATAAATATTATATATTATAGATATATATATACAATATAGGGAAATTTGTTTTGTGTGTATTATTTAAATGGGATTAAAATATCTTTGAATATGTAACAGTTAAAAGCTTTTAGATTATTTCATTTTTATCTTAATATTATATATGTATATATTTTTTGTGCATAAACATTTATGTTATTATTAAATAAATTTGATTTAAAGAACAAATGAGCGTGACAAAGCTTAAAATCTGTGATTTTATAATTTCCGTTCACATTTTTTGTAAACATTTTTTTTTAAAGACTTTTGTTTTTTGTTACATGTTTTTTATTTATATAACATAAGGTTATATAATATATAACTATGTGATTATTGTGAATGATTTGTTTTCATTTTTTTATAGTAACTTTTTTTATATTTCTTAAATTATGTGATATTTAGCGTATATAAATGAAATACAAAATAAAATAAAGATTCATTCAAAATCGGTTTTGTTTTTTTTTTGTGGTTCATTGCAACTAATTAACAAATTACTAATAACGAACGGAATAATTCGAATTATTTTATAATTACAATTGAAATTAAATATTTCAAATTTATTTAAAAATGAAAATGATCTAAAATGCTGTGAAACTATAAATTACATTTCAAATTTAAAGCCATACGATTTTAATCACCAATATGACATTAATTCATTTCATCTGAGATGTATTAATCTGAAGTTATAATGTTTCGGTTTATTATAACCATATCGTATAATTTTTACCATCATGAAAGTCTTTAAAACACTTTATTCTTTAACTTCATCCTAATTTATTTATATTATGAATGAATGAGAATAAATTATGAATGGAAATTTTAGATTACCTGGATTTATACGAAACTCTATGGGAATTTGTTTATCAGAAAACTGTTTGTTGTGGTTTTAATAAAATATGTAATACAGCAAATTTCATCAACAATATTTGAATATATACTTTGAATAATCTTTATATATATGATTATAAATTTCAAAAATCGAATATATTTCAAAAACATTATCATTATCATATAATTTAATTTCGAATATTATATATTAAAAGTTGCTAAATAAATCATTATTATATTTTGCAGTTTATAAAACACAAAGATTTCTGTTGATTCAACAATTCTTTTGCATATCTACATATAAATAATAATATCAAATATGTAATGATGTGTATATATAAATAATTTCAAAAATTTATGGTTATTTATATATCAATGTTAAGAAGTTCTTAATCTTGAAGACGGTAACATCCATTAAATATGTATATTTATATATATGATATCTTTTATTTAATTTTTTTATCAACATATATTTATAATAAATATTCTATAAACTTTTCAAAACATTTTCTTAAGATATATTTATAATTTAATAAATGAACAAATATTATATATGTATTATTGCATATTTTTTTTATATAAATATATATGATATGATGTATGTCATTAAATAAATATATATCCGGGTAAATATACACATAATATATACAATTTTTGTATCGTTTTAAAAAGTGTCATCATAAAGTTTTCCATTATATTCATATAAATTTATACATTTGCAACACATTCCCATTTCATTATGATTATATAGTATTTATGGATACAAATTAAACGAATACATGTGGTTTTATACATACACATAACTTTTTCTTGTGTATAGATTTTCTTTAAAACATTTTGTGATATATGAAGAAAAGATTATATGTATAATGTTAATCTGTATATAGCACTGCGTATGATTATACCTATTTTATAATCTATCTAGAATAAATCGTAGTTAAAAAAAATTGTTGACTTTAATAAATTTTGTGTTTAATATTTTCTATCGCGTAAATTGTGTGTTTATAATGGACTTTTTAGTATTTCTTTTATCGAGTATTTTAAGTTAAACAATTTGAGTCTAAACATTATAAAAAAAATCAATAAAAAAAATGGATTCACCATAACACAGTCTTTTCCAGTATATTTACTGTACAATATTTAAGAAAATCAATTTTATTATTCTTTATCATGTGACCATTAAGGAATCAAAATATTTTTGAAAATATACATTCGAAAATTGATTGTATACCTGATGGATTGTAATTTTTTTTGTCTTACATTCCGAATCGAATTAAGTTCTATATATTGATTTTAAGATATTGCAAAAAAAACTCATTAACCTACATAAATCATTTTTTAATAGAGTTGTACGAAACCGTCTAAAGATATTTATAATTCTTTAGACGGTTCATTCCAAATTATTATATGACAATTTTTCTTTAACATTCATAGCGATTAAATGCGATATTTTCATATATTGGTAATAATAACCATATTAAGTTTACCAAGTTTCATTTATATATAAACTTAAACCGCATTATATTACATTATATATTATCATATTATGTATATAACAAGTCAGTTCTCCGTTTTTAACATTATAAAATAGGATTAGATAAGCTTTTTATTTTGCACACACAGAATTATGTCATAAAGATAATTTTGTGTGCAGTTAAATCTATTACAAATTTTACCAAATAACATTGTCATTTACGAAAGAAAAAAAAATCTTTTTAATATTTATTAAATATATATATATATATATATATGGATGGTTATGTATATACGATAGAGCACAGATAAATATACATGATATGTTTAAAAGACATACATAAGAAATCCATTATCATTATTGAGTTATTAGATTTTCATTAAATTGTTTTCTATACTTTATAGATATAAACGAGTACAGTGTATATATAATTATATATAGTATAGTCTAACGACGTTTAGACTTTCCCATTTTGATTATAATATGTACCGTATAAAAAAGCAATGATAGATAATTTGAATTTGAAATATTCTTCATTATATGATTTGTTTGATGATAGTTATATTTATATATATATGTAATACCTTGAAATTAATACAATAAATTAAGTTTTTTAAAGTTTTTGAAAGCTTATTAAATTTATAGAGAAAAAACTTTACAATTCTCTGTGTATGATGGAAATTAAAAAAAAAATCCATAAAGACTTTCAATACAAAAGCGCAAATTTGTTTTTGTATAATATATACTCTATTCCATCTTTCTTACAGTATAATAAATTACGAAATGATAAACTATATACTTTTCAATAAACTATAAAGGATAATTCAACCAACTATTATATATATATATATGTGAACTGAAAAGGAGTCAAATTTATGGGGAATTATCGTTTTTATATTAAGATTCAGTATATAGATTGTGTTTTCTTATTATGATTTCAAACAGTTCATATACGTTACGTGATATGTAAAGATTTTACTGTTTAACAAAAGGGCTATTTAAATTTACATTTGTTCGATTATTCCCTTTTGCTGTACTGACGTAAAGAAGTGTACTCTGTGTGTGTACGTTAATTAATTGAATGTGCCTAAATTGTTTGTCAAATAGTTTATATAAAAAAAAATTTTCTCATTGTGTTAATTGCATTATAAAATTTTTATTTATGCAGTCTGCTTATTGGGTATTTTAAAATTTAATTAATAATGGTTGATGAAAATGTATTTCAAAGGAAAACAACTTTATTTTTTTTAATATACACTTTTATCCTCTATAGGATGAATAATATATTTATTTTAATTTTATATTTTTTCATTTCAATTCATAAAAATATATACAAGTTTTAGCATCTGTTAATCATATGATAAGAAACAGGATAATATATCTAATATAAACACACCCAAACCTGTATAGAAGAATATCGAAATATTTTGTAAAAATATGCAATTTAACTCGTTTTTGTTTCTTAGTTTAAATTTCCTATACTGACAAAATTGATTTAACTTATATTTTTAATTGAATTTATTATAAGAATTCAATCAAATTTTCTCTGAACGGCTATTTGTATCCCATAATTTTCTTGAACTAATACATTTTTAGATTATATTATATTTGATATGATTTCAAAATAAACAGACATTTTTATTAAATTCTGTATACATAGCACCTAATAGACATGGATATATACATTATATTTTAAAGTAATATTCATATAGCACCAATTTATTCTATATAATATATACCTAAACATTTGATTGATGAAGAAAAATGAAAAATTTCTCTGTTCTACCATTATAATATTATTTAGGTTTCACTAAATTTATATAAAAAGAAAACTGTTTGGATAAATGAAGATATAAATAAATATTATTTTGAAATAATAAAAAGAAAATAATCGAGGATTTAGGTATATATTCAATCATTCATTGTTTTTATTTTATTATACATGCTTGCGCGTATATTATAATATTATATAGATATCTGAACGCATTACGCGTTTAATATTTTAAATGAATATTAATTAATTGAAAAAAAATACAATGTAATCTTCTAAATGTATATATAAATAAAACAATTTCCTTTTATTATGATCATTGCATTATTATATTATATAATATTATGATAACATTATGAAAATTAAAATAAATTTGAAGAATTATTGAAATTTCTACAATAATAATAATGACATAAATTAAAGTGGTTATGATTATTTTTTTTATTACATTTGGCTTTATGTGATAAAATGTGTGTATTTATTGATATTCACATGTTTTAGAACTTTAAATACCCTCTTATCTCTTATAGCAAATTCTTGCAATATAAATTGTATAAAATCAATTGAATGAATGAAATTAAAATTTTTAATGAATACTACAGTTGAATTGCAACACAACCTTTTATGATTTACGTTTAAATTTCACCTATTTTCACAAATGAATTAACATATTAAAACAAATAAAAATTATATTTTTATAGTTTCTCAGTTGATTACCTCTGTTTGTTAAAAAGAAATATCTTTAGTCGTTTTTGTAATTTTTCGATATTTCTTATTGAAAAATCGTAATGAATATCAACCCAATATGAATGACTTCAATTATTATTATTATTATTATTATTGGTATTTATAAAAACGTTTGTTTAGATTTATTAAATTTGCAATATTTAAAATGACATTTAAATTTATTTATTTTTAAATATCTACACAGTGAAAATTCTCTCGTCTACATGTTTAAAATAAAATATTTCCTATTTACTTGAAACATTTATCAACAATTGTGGGTCCCCGCCATACAATTTATATATACAATGTATTTTCTATCTGTATTTAGTATTAAATATACTATATGTATATATATTATCTAATTAATCATTCCTTGTTGTGTTTTTTTTTTTTTTTTTCATTTTCCTTTTTCAAAAATGACATGCAAAATAAGGAAAGAATATATATATAGTGAAACTGATGACACTGATGTGATATGCGATGATGAAAGGGCAATGTTAACATGTAGCAAAAATGTTGAATGTGACAATTTGTGTTTAGCTGTTAGTATCTATATATATGTATGTCTTTATTGTGTTTTTCGTTTGTCCTCACTTTCCTTTATTATTTTATATATGACATAGATATTTTTTGTTGAAAAAGGATATACACTATTTAAAATTATGTTTCCTCTCTTTATATTTATGTATATGGTATGTATATTCTAAATTTATTTTCATCCATTCATCGTCGTATGTCGTACACTTTACATATATAAATAATTTATATAGATAGATATATAAATATACGCATCATATATGGATGGTATGATGATGAGGAAAAGGCAAAAATAAATAATCATATCAAAATATTAAATAAAATTTAATGTCATTCCGTTTATTATAGATTTATAGCACATTTTTAGTGATTATATTCAGTAAATATCATATGTGCGTATATACTGTTTATATATAAATATATATGGATTAAACAAATTTTCCTTAATATATATATGCGATGATGGATGTTTATTATAGCAATTCGACAACAATCGCTTATTTCCTATATAACATACAATATTCAAAATAAATTTTTATCACAAATTGAATCTATATTTGATTTAAACTTGAATATTCATTGAATATTCTTGCAGTGGTAAATATATATATAAAAAAATATAAATTATACTCTATAAGATATTTATATTTATAGTAAATCGTTAAATTTATTTCTTTACGAAAATGTCATACGATAAAAGTATCGATCTATCGATGTTATAAATACTATACATTGCGTGAAATGTTTATTCACTTATTTTACCTTGAATCGAACATTTTGAATTAATACATATATAAATAAATCACACATTGAATATAACAATTAAAAAATTCTTAAATTGTAAGATATTGGAATACACTTAGAGTTTTAAAGGGTTTTTTATCTGATTTTAAGATAGATTATATATTTAATGTTTTGATTTTAATAAGAGACTGCAATTGTGTTAATATGTTCCATATAAGTTCCCTATATATATAATATAAATAAAAAAAAAATACATTGATCTTCTTTTATATTACACAATATTTGTCAAAGTGACATGTAATTCTGTTGATATATTATAATATGTATATATAGTTTAATGGTTTAATGTCAAATTAAAAATGTTATTTTAAATACGAATTTCAAATTAAAAAAAAATTCTACACCATTATGAATCGATACATCAATATATGAAATGAAATGAGATAGTATGAATATATATTCAATTACGCATATATTGTATATAAAAAAAACTGACAGTATATATTTTATATAAATGTATTTTATATCAACAACTGCCAATTTGAAGACAGGTAAAATTAAATTAAAATAAATAAAAAAAAAAAAAAATTAAAATACAAATCGGAAAATATCAAAAATGAATAAACCATCAGTAAACCAATCAAACACTTTATAAAATATATATAATAATTTATAAATATATATTTATATATATAATCATGCCCATATTTCATGATATGAATGGGGTGCCTTTATTTTGATTCATATTTCCAATTTTTGTTTTTTTTTATTCTGTATTTCAAAAATTTATATTATAAACAGAGAAAAATATAAAACACATAAATACATTTCAATGTGATAACGTTTACAATTTTCCTATGGTGATGTGCAATTGACAGTCACATTAAAATTTATTTGCAACTATCTATAATATATAGATATATATATAAATAAATAGATTACCCGATTATATTCGAGTGGTGATTTTGGCAATTTAATATATTTATATATATGTGAGCATATACTATATATAGATGGATTTACTGGTGTTTATGTATGGATAGAGGTATTTATACAAAAAAAAAAATTTTTTACCATCCATAAATGTATGGCCGATATACGAAAATAAACACTTTTTTTCTTTTTTTTTTTAAATATTTTATTATTGTACGTTTTTTTTTTAACTGAATAAATAAATAAAGCAATATATGTATAATGTATATTGAATGCATAAACAAAATGATTTTACGGGGTGTATAAACTATAATTATATTGTTAGTAATTGTCATTAAAATATGTCCTTATTGTTAATAGGAAATATTTTGATTTTATATATTGCGGTTATAAAGAAAAATAATTGTTTAAAGGTTAAGATTTAAGTTTTTATTTGTCTATGATATTTCGATTCGGTCCCAATTATAATTATTTTGTATCCTATGATACATACTCTATATTATGACATTGTCTTTTGTGATTATTGTATTGGTACTGTGATTTGTGATTTCATTTCATTTATTAACAGATTGAATCAACTTGTATTTTAAGCATCCATTCGAACCATTATCAGATATTGTATTCATTCATAACATTATTTATATTCTTATTCACAACATTTATACATATAGAATTGGTTAGTGAGTGGATGTGTGTACCAATTGTTGTCTAGTTATTCAGATTTTTTTTTTAGTATAATACCATCCGCATATGCATATACAGTATATGTATATGTTATATGCAATATATTCGATAAATATAAATATTCATATATATAGGACTATAGATGACTGTTTATGACGCGTATATGGTAAACATAATGGAGCATATAAATTTGAATGAGATATTTTCTATATATATATATACACAGTTATCCCTGAAATGCATATTTTCAATCACATATATACAAATAATACACGAACTTAATATGCATAAAATCTATATATTACTTTTTATATATGCTTATTGCATTTTTTGTATATGTATATATTATTTGTATAAAAATGCATGAAATTTAATGCATTTGTAGAATATATATTTAATATTTTACTGAAATTCATATTTAATTTTATTTTATATAATTAATGGAATAACATCAATATTGAGAATTTGTTTTTTTTTTTTTAATTTTATTCCATTATATATTTTTTGTTCGTTTTTTTTATTTACATATATTTTCCCTGTTATATTAATAAGATATTATTTACATATTAGGATTCGTAATTATAATTTTTATTAAATATAATATTGCGGGTGTAACGTTAATATTGTGTATTTTGTTCAATTTTTTTAAAAATATAATAGGGCTTTAAAAAGTTCGTAAATGAAAATGTCTGTTTATATTACAAAGTAATTAAATACAATTTATTTGGTTTTTCCAACAAATTTTTAAACTGTAATATTCAATTTTCCAACCACATTTAAAATCAATTACTAATACACATAATAGAAAAATGTTATTGAATGGCATATATTAAAAAACTGTTGTACATTATATAATGTATATATTTTCCGTATAATGACTGAAATAAAAATAAAAGTATTCATCTATAAATTAGGTTAGATATAGACGTATATTGATTTCTCTTGATTTTATAGTAAAGCCGCGTACAACTAAAAATATAACTAAAATATATTGATCTGCCATCAATAATAAAATAAAGTTTTTAATTCTTCAAAGTAAATGTATATCTACAGTGGATGTAATATAAAGATAAAGAAGATGTTTTTAGGGAACTATGTATATATATAAGAACATATATAAACGACTTGAAAAGAAGCTATTTCAATAACTATATATAGATATTCTTCTGTTGTTCTGTAAACAAAATAATGTAAAGAATTTTAATCAAATGTAATTTATTCTTGGTGTATTGTATAAATAAATGTATGTAAATGGTTTTGTTTTTTTTCTATATAGTTATTTTTCTATATAGTTAAAAAAAAAGACAATAAAAGAGGCCAACATTTTCTAAAGTCTTTCGCAAGAGTTGTTTGTTCATAATATATATAGTAATCTGTATATATAAATTGTAAATATATACAATTTACTATATTGTATATATTAAAACAACATACATATTTCCACCAAGAAGTATATCAATGTATTTTTTTTCTATTATATATATATGTATATTATGATCAGTTTACATTTAAAAATATTTTATATCCCATTTATATTTTTATACCATCGAAAGAAAAATATATATTTATGTATTCGTTATATCTCTATATAAATATAGCAATAGTATATATACATATATATTCTGGATATTTATCTTTGTATCAAACGTTTACAGATTATGAAGTTTTAGCTATTAAATGGAAATTTAATATGAAAACTCAAGTCACGTGCGAAAAACTTTATGTATGTATATTTACAATAGTACATATATAGCATATATATATAGTCGGTATATATTTACAAATATATATGAATATAGAAAAACAAAAAGTTTTAAAGTTTTTGACTCTATTATGTGTGTATCTATGTGTAATAGAATATGTGTGTATGCTATCAACTTTAACTATATATAAATATATGAATTTGATCTTTGACTTTACCAAACCCTACCACTGGTCTGCTCAACGCATATATATATATATGTATATTGTATATATATATAGTTTTGTTAGAAAATTATTTTCCAAAAATCAATCATAAATTTTTTTATAGACTCTTCACTTCGATAAAAATATTGATGTGTAAACGTTTTATTATTGGCGTGATTAATTTTAATTGTCACTTCATTTATATTTCAAACCATTAAAAAAAAGTTGTTTTTTTATAATAAAATATTTAATAATTTGATGAATTAAAGGAAATTTTATTCCCTTTGCTCATTGCTCATTATAGGGTATTGATCATTCGGCAGCAATGTGTCTTAATCTTTATTCGTCTAAAGGAGTCTCGATAACTTTATACTGATCTTCTAGATATTTGCTAATCCTTTTTGATTTTTGATGTTATAGAGCTTTGATCATCTTCAGACTTTTTGATAATGCCAGGACAGACATCGTATTTGCGAAAAAAATAAAACAAAAGTGTGTCGAGGTGTGGTAACGATTTTTTTAACACATACTATAAACTTTTCTATATATACACTAGTATATTATATATATATAAATATGTGCAGCTGCATATATTTTCTTTTTATCAGATGAATGTAAATTTTCCTTTATACATGTAATTTTAGTTACTACATATAGCTTTTATATATTGCTTATAATTGAATCATTTTGAGTTGCTTTTCAAATACTAATGAAGAAAATCTATATATATATATATATATAAATATTTATATAGGAAAAATTTCTATATAATGTTGCCATAGTATGTATTTATATGAAATTGAATTTATACAAAATAGATTTTTTTTTTTTTTGAAAAATAGATTGTACAGAAGAATGCAAATTAAAGTTATATACATGTACATATTTGGTATGTATATAAAATGTTGATTGTATAATAAAATTAGTTATATAATATAGTATATTTTTATATATCGTATATATAAATGGGTGCAAATATAACATGTATATCTTTAGTTTAGATATATATGAACATATGTTGAGGTTTTATTATAATAATTATTTAATGAACATCAATTAAAATATTCTTGTAACAATTTATTTAATTTCTATATAATATTATATATATTATTATACAGTCAATAAATATAGGGTGGTCGAGATTTAGATTGAACAAAAACAAGTTTCGGTAGGAAATTATATTGAATGTAAACTTTGATGGTTAAAAATTAAAAATTAAATTGTCTATTAAAATTCTTAACGAATTCTCATCTAAATACATTAATACAAAAATACTTTTCTAAATTATGAATTAAAAATTATTCAACGTTTTCGTATGAAATAACTCTTTGATTCGTTGATCAATTCTATTTAATTTAAACATTTTCCGATTTAAGTAAACGTACAATGGTGATAATCAATAACTTATTAAAAGATTTCCATTCATTGATCAATTCTATGTAATTTAAACATTTTCCGATTTAAGAAAACGTACAATGGTGATAATCAACAACTTATTAAAAGATTTCCAAAATCATTTAATGGTTTCTTTGAAAGGTGTATTTCTTGAACCTTTATTCTTATCATATAGGTACCTATTTTGCTTACCACATAAAAATAATGTTGAAAAGTGGGTTTATTCTATATACGCCAACTTATAAATACATTTTAATTTCCCCACACAATATGATATAAAGTATGAAAATTACTTTTATATGCGTAAAACTTATAGATATATATATATACATATGTATTATATTCTTATATGATTAATTATACCCCTTCTGTTTTTTCTATAATATTTATGTATATAACGAATATATTTCCATTTATATATTATGTTTTTCTTCCTTTTAATAAATAGTAAATATTTATTTTCATTAAATGTGTATTATATATTTCTTATAACACTTATCTATATTATTAAATAAATTTGATGAATTATATATATAAAAATATTAAATCAGGAGGTTTCTTAATAATAATATAATATATATATATTAGTTGTATAATAACTTGTTAGTTTTTTAATTGAATTTAAATGCATTATTTAACCCATATACTTTATATTTTTTAAACGTGATTTTGAAGAAAAAAATATGCTAACGTGCTATAGTTTTTCATTTCATTGTATACCAGAAAATATTTTATGTATACTTTCCAGAAAATTTTTAATACTATTTGAACAAATATATTAAATATGATTTTGCTAATTTGTTTGTATTTAAAATAAAAAAAAATAATAAAATCAACTTAGGTCTTTGCCGTTGACTCTATAACCATATCTCAACAACAAACAACTATATTTAGTTATCGTATATTTATACATGATTCCTTCGTCCTATGCATATAATAGTTTGCTAAATTCTAAATACGACATTCTTATTATAGAAAAATAAAGTGACTTATAGACTTATACGACTTATACGTTTTCCAAACCAAAATTTCGATAGTTACTAATTTAGTTGCTAATGTTTAGATACTAAATGAAAAGTTTTGAAAATTTCATTTAGCATTCATTTGTTTACAATTGTTGTTGTTAAAAAACTACTTAATTTGATATTATAAAACAAATTTTATTTTAGATAACAGTGGTAATGCTATCTATTAAATGTTCAAAAGAAAAAACTATATTTTTTTATAAAAAATGATGATAATGTAAAAAAACGACATTAGTATCGTAAAGTTACTACATTAGCAACTACGCTTATAATGCTAATGCTAAATGCTTGATTCCCCTCCATTTATGACGAAAATGAAGCATTTAGCATCCTAAAATTTCGTTTGGAATACGAGCATAGAAAGATAAAGTGACTTATTATTTTATTTAATTTCACTGAGTCATTTTTCTAAATTCTTCTATTTTTCATAATTTACGTATATCTCCATGAAATTATATTTAAAATCAATACAACCTCTATGTTTATAATATATATTTGGTATATAATACAACACAGCACAAAGTATTTTATAATTATAAATGCAGTAGGGTGTGTATATAATTATCAAATTAGAAATGTTCATATATAAATTCAAATGAATCGATTGAAACAAAAGTAGTTTCATTAAATTAGTGGTGAACTATATAGCGTAAAATTGTTATATAACATATGTATTATATATATAAAATTGTTCGCAACATCAAGAAAATTTTCATTAACTAAATGGTATACAAATTTTCTATGTTAAAAATGTATCTATATACACATATATATCAAAATAGTGAAAATGTATCATTCATATAAAATGTATTCAAATTTGTTATTATCTTCACACAAAAATTGGAATATATATATATGGTTTTCAATTAAATCCTGATAAATATAATTTAAATTCACAACGAATATTTCGGTATTTTATTATCATAATTATGATAACGACTATAATTGGATTACTAAGGATATCTATATAATAATATACAATTTATACATACAAATATTACAGTAATTATATATAAAATTAAGTTACTTAGGAATATTTTCATTTCGGGTTTTTATACCTAAATATGTTTATAAAAATCTCGAAATATCAAAGGATTTAAATCGTATTGCATTTCAATTGGTAAATGTATGCTTTAACAATTTAAATATTTTAATGGTTATTCATAATTTGGTTTATAATTTTATTTTAATTTAAAATATTTTATTAATTATTAAACGAAAATAATGCATAATAAATTATCAGTTTCATTTATTCCAAGTCACTTATATTAAGAATGAAAAAGGGAAATGTGATGGTTGTCTCAGTAAATTTTTGAAGATTATTTGAAAATAAACTAAGAAACATGAACAAACAAACAATGACGTAATAATAAAACCAAATCTGAATATATTCCCAATTTAATCAAATTCATTTAATTATAGATCACATCTCGTAAATATCAAATATAAATTTGAACATATAAGAATGTATTTCAATAAAGCAAAGAAAACGGTTTACTCCTCTAATATAAACATAAAATACGTAATTATATATACGTAATTGAAAAATCTGATTTTCCTAAAATAAAAATAAATTTTTAAAAGCTTTCTCTCGACATCATCACATAAAAAAAATAAAATGAAAATATTACCGTATGGCATTTACATTTATATATATACATTATACAAAATATGTTTAATATATACATATATACATACCGTGTATTGTATTATTTCAGATTGTATATACTCTTACGAAATACTTAAATATAAGTGTAAAAATATAGATATATAAGACAATATCTATAAATAACTTAAATTAAATTATATTTAAATTTTGTGATGATGAAGAAAGAAAATTGTTTGATAATACAATAAATTTTGCTTTATGAAGCAGAAGAAGTTAACATAACATAACACAAGACACATCTTCTCCATATATCTGTATATAGATATATTTTAAAAAAAATATAATTATACATATATATATAATATAGAAATATTATATAATATACACCCTCAATGGTAAAAATATTTCTGTTTCGTTTGAATTGTGAAAATGAAAAAAAAACAAAAAATGTAAATGCAAATTAGATTATCAATTATGACAATTGTATAAAATGTTTAATAAATAATAAAAATAATAATAATCATATCTTATATATTAATTGATTGTACGATTCAGTTAATTTTATTTTTATTTGTTGACTTTTCTTATGTTTATTATAGATTTTTTGAAATATATTTTCATATTCCATATAAAAATTGATTTAAATATGCATTTGTATTATAGATATCGTAATTGTTTTGTTATCTGTAACTAATGATTAGGATTTGGAATTGCAATTTCGAAGAATTTAAACCATGAAAAGGAAATTCATTAATCTTAACTCGCAGGTGATCCTTATATGTTAAATAGAATGAGAATATAGAATTGTTGACCTTATGGATAAAAAACCTTATATAATTAAGTATCTTTAGAGACTATTCAATAATCATTTCAACCCCTAAAAAACAAAAAAACGGAAATTGATAAAAATGCATCTTATATAAAAAGTAATAACATTTTTATTTGTAAAAGCAAACAAAAGGTTCATTAGTAATTGGATACATAAATTAAGAGAATCATTTTTTATTTCATACAAACAAAACTGTAACAATTCTAAAATATTTTCTATAATATATAATTTACACAATTGATAAATTACAAAGTTTCTAAACTTTGCATAATTGTCAAAAAACTAAATGATGTTTTTACAACCTATAAAACAAACAAAAAGAATAAACATTTATGTTACGTGCCATTATTTTCAACAAAATATGTTATTAATACCTTTAAAAATGTTTCCATAGAACAAATAAAAAAATGTAATCCTCTGATATTTCGAGGTTTTTGTGAATGAAACATAATGTTTGAGAAATATTTTCTATCTTTTGGTGTTCGCTCATACCATTTACAATTGTATGCGGTTTCTGCAACATTTAAACCCTAAATAAGAGATTATACATACAAAACATAACATAAATAAAGTTCAAACAAATTTTGATTTATTTTGATATTTACTTCATTTGTAATTATATCACCAGCATATGCATAACTTAACAATATAAAATACGATGCAATATATGATAGAATATAAAATATTAAATCACTTTTTGTTATTTGTTTCTGTTCGAAATAATATAATAATTAAAATATGAATTACACATATATAGAGAAGAAACAACCATATATTTATAACATATAAAACTATTTACCCATTTTGTTACTTGCAATGAACTAAAACACAAATATAAAATACTTTGTATCATACTGGCAAATATTATTTCAGAATTTAAATCTTGAAATTCCTGTTGAAATCTAAATATAAATTAAAAAAGTTATAAAACATCAAATAGGATTGTATATATTTTAGAAATAATATGTCATTTCTATATTTATTATATTTATATATAAATGCTATAGTTAAAAGTATATATATATACAATAACAAATTACTTACTCTAATAACATATTATGATATAATATGCATTTTTTTAGATTACATATATATTGTGCATATTGTAAAAGTTTAATTTTTGTTTCATTAAGTGGTTTATTGTTTTTATTTGTCATCGTACCACTTTTTTCATCTATCATCACCACATTCACTTTATCTGTATTTATTAGCATATACTGTAAATTTCGGTAGCCGGCCACCAAATGTAAACCAGTACAAAAAAACAATGAATCTAATCCGATAGCCGCCAATGTACAAGTTAACGTTCCCATTAATCCAATAACATATGTAATTTCATAGTATGGCGTTAACTTTCCGATTGTTGTGAAACTAAAATATATGAATAGATTAAATGAATAGAAATGTGGTAATAAATTTTATGTAAAAAAGTGTAACTTTACCCAAAGTCTATTGGACATTGCCAATCGTGAATGGTTAATGTTCCTATAAAATACTTATAACATACAATTACCATTGGAGTTAGTACTAAAATGAACCCACCGCTTAATGCACAAAATGCAAATATTTGAACAAATAAATCACATCGTCGTTCGGCCGTTATGTGATATTCATTATTTTGTAAATTCGGATCTATAAAATGTATATGAAAATATAAAAATAAAAATAATATTTGTTTTTAAATGTTATGATTATCTGTGTATTATCTCAATATTATCTTATGATTATGTGAATTATTAATTATTTTTTTACATACCAAAATTTATAATTTTTTGTAATTTATTCACACCATTAAAATATTTTTCTTTTTTCTTCAAAAATACGATGATTTTAAAGAGATATGCGGAAAATGCAATTTCAAATATAATTTGATGAAATAATTTTGGTAGATCATCTAAATTGCAAATTAGAAATCGTGTCTGCGAATACGTATATATATTTAAATAAGATTTAAAACTGGTTTTAATTTTTTTTTAATTATCTTTAAAAATACCCATAACATACTTACAATTCCTATTATACATAATGACATAATTAGAATTACGTATTGACGAAGTGCCATTAGTGAATAACTATTAAATTGGATTGGATTTAAATTTAAACCAAGAAAAATTAAAATTTTTTGTACCCATTTTAATACACTGGGATTCATCTAAAAAAAATAATATTACGATAATCGGCAAATTTATTTTTAATATATTTTTATCAATAAATTATACTTATACAATTAAAATAAAAAATATTAATAAACTCAAATTTTCCTCAAAAAAAAATTCCTAAATGCAATTCAGTATTCTTTGCCCGTATTTATATAAATCCTTTTACTTTTAAAGTAGTATCATAACTACTATTGTTTTACACTTTATATAACTATTTATATATCTATATATACATAGTAGAGAAGGCCGTTTATTTTTTTTATTGTCATTCCATCAACCCTTTATTCTTTTTTTTTTTATTTTTCAGTTTAAATTATTGATTATTTTATTACGGAATGCATTTTCATTTTCAACATATAGTATATATGCAATATGTCTCACTTATTTATAAAAAAATATATAAATATACTTTCATTATTATATATATACATTGTTAATTTCATTAAATAATTATAATACAATGTCTCATATTTAATGTGCGAATAATTTGTTTAACCGCAATGTGACCGCTGTTACTTGATATAGTCTTATATATAGTATAGGAATTTTTTATTATTTTCATATTGTATTTTCATAAACACTTTTCTCATAGTTTTTCTTTCAATCATCAACACCATTCATTATGTATATGCGTGTCATTTCTTTCAATTGCATATATTACAAATGATAAACTAATTCCAGTGAATACGAAGTATGAAATTAAGTTTTTATAATAGACACTGCGAATGTTAAATTGAATAAATCAAACCAATAACTTTTATTAATGGATACCTGAAAATCTGACAAAAAGTAAATTAGTAAAATTTAAGTTAAAATCAAGATGTTCACTATATAAAGTGAGAACCATATAAGCTATTCGCATTCAATGGTTAATTTTACCTATAATACAAACTACAATAAATGATAGGTGTTTAATAAAGTATAAAATTATATTGGTAATACAATATCTTATATTATAGCATTTTAATTTATTATAGATTTATTTAATTGCAATAATAACTTCATAAAAAACACTTTTTATACATATATTAATTTATCAGTCTATATAATAAATTGATTGTAATTGTTTATTAATGTATTGCGCTACACAGAGTTTATAAATAATTCATATTATAAAACGAATGCGTAAAACGTTATATTTTCCAGAACAAATTTGACAATGTCCTTTGAATAAACGCCTTTAAAATTTCGTTTAAATATTCGCATCTAAACAAAATGAGATAGTTAAAACATACATTTTTTTTTATTTGACAACATAATCCTTGTCCTTACTTCTTAAATAATTTCAATAGCAAATATTAGAATATATATATGAGTAGGGTTTCCATGTTTTAAAGATAAAATCTTTATTTAAAAAATACATCTCTATATATATATTTTAACAGTCACATGCGATAAATTGCTATATAAAAAGTTGAATATAAAAAAATTTTTGAATTTCTAGAGCGCATATTTTTATCATTTATTTTGAGATTTAAAAGAAAACGATATATAGAATTATTGACCTGTTGATGATGTATTTCAAGCTTATACACTATATACTTATACTCATACCTGAAAAGTATGTTTAAATGCATTATCTGACTGTGATTTTATATATAATATTTTAACTATAAATAGATTTTTTTCATATACACTGAATATGCATTTGCATTTATTGAATAGGTTTTGATATGATATTCTTATTTTCTTCTTAACTATTCGTATATAAAATGTTTATAGAATTTAATATATAATTTAAAATATATTAAAGAGAATAATAGAAAAACATTATATACATATTATGCTAAATAATAAAAACATAAAAAAGTCAAGGGTTATTAAAGTTTTAACTTGCATTTTGTTATAAGATCATTGAATAACATTTTTGTTTTTGATAAGAGTAAATATCAAGATAATCTTTTTTTAATGGTATATACGAATTTTTTACATTTTTTTATAACATAATAATAGATAATTTTGTAAAGGTATTATAATAATAATGGATTTGGCTTAGTAAAGTTTGAAAGTTACAAAAGGTTTATACTTACATACATATGCATTTCTAAAATTATTTATATATGGACTCCACAATATTATGTTGCTATATTGTTTGCAATCACAGAATTTATAAAATCTCATATAAACATAAATCATTAAATATATTTGCATAAATATGGTTATGGATGGATTACCTTACACTTTAATTAAGCCCTATACATTGGTATAATATTAACAAACAAACGCATTGCATTCTTCAACATCTAATCTGTTTAAAATATTAAATTTGTATTTATGCATTTCCTTAAGATTTTCTTACGTAAATATAATATTCAAAATAACCTATATATATTTGAATTATGAAAATATATATACCGACTATTTATATGCATATATTTTGGAAAAGGGATTATATAAAAGGATTATGTTATTGTCTCAGCATATTCAATACAATAGAATATAGATTATTGAGTCTTTATATTATACATATTTATTATATAACATATATAATAATAATGGTATCTCTATTTAGAGGTATACTACGCAATATTGTAAATCTTGATAGCGGGCAATATAATAATAATAACATATAACAATTATAAATATATAATAATGATAACAAATATTAAAATCATATATTATTATATGTAGATGTAATTTACAAAGAAAAACCATTTCCTCATATATGCAAAATATAATATTATTAGAAAATGGTAAAGAATTTGTAAATATCTTTTTATATGTATTTATGAAAGTCATAATTCTATAAGATAAATGCTTTTGTTTTTGATTGTTTGATTTTATGCATGAAATATAATAGAACTAAACTGCTATACGTTTTATACCTTCCTTTCCTATATAGTATTATATTAAATACACCAAATATTTACAAACCATAAAATGAATTGTTTGTTATCTCGTATTCCAGCTATAAATATATAAAATATATATATATATTCCTAGAAATGGGACTATTATTATTATTATTATTGTTATAATGTCATAAATGTAGAGGAAAATAGTGTCATTAAATTTTATTCAGAAATAGAAGTTTAAGGCATATGTAATATATGCTGTTATATATATGTATTTCATACATATATATATATATATAGAAATGTGTCACTGAATGTATATTGAAATAATAATAATAATCATAATAATAACAATATAAATCTAGATTGAAATTGTTATAAATATAAATATATCTTCTGTATCTTATGCAATAGCTGTGTGCGTGTGCGTGTGTGTTACCAATAAACACTCATAAAAAATATGAATTTGAATACATCTAATCTCTATATAAATATATATAGATATAGATACAAGCTTTCTATATTATAATATGTGTAACAGTGTATATATTGTATTATATTTTTATATATATATATGCACAATTCAAACTTATTATGTGAATCAAAAATTGTTTATCAAGAATAAAATACAATATCAATCTATACACGCGTTCCGATATGTTAAATGTGCGGGATTTATATGGTATATGTATATAGTAATCAAAATGCGTATAGATAATTCGTTATACACTCAATTGAATTTTATTTATTTATATTTTATATATAGAAATCGTAATAGAGTATGTATAATAATAAGCTACAATGTTGTTTATGTAATTTAACGTTAAATCATTTGTGAAAATTTAATTTATGCATTTGCTTTTAACCATTTTATTATATATATATATATATATATATATCACTATATATCTCTATATATTTATATTTAAAATATGTATATGTTTATATTTAAATTGACATATTATTTCATATATAAATATAGATATATGGCATTAGTTTGTGGATTCAGTAAATTTAACCATAATTGTTAAAAAAATATAAAAATATAGCTTTAACTTTGTGTTCATATATAGTTACCTGAACACCCAATATATAGAAAGGTGTTAAATATGAATAGCATTGGTTATTATTTTTTAGAAAAATGCAATAATTTTGTTATAATAAAAGTCAAAAATTTGTTAAAAGGCATTGCGTACTCATCGAATGTTCATAAAGAAACTCTCAAAATTTTATCTGTAATTGATTTCTGAACTATGCCTATATTTTTATTATTTTATTTAATATTTTTATTGATATGATACAAAAATGAAAAATTTTAAGAAATTTAATAACATTTTCTATATATACGATGATATGATATTTATTATTACTAATTTTATAAAAATGTGTGTTAGATAAAAACGATAAAAAAAATGTGAAATTCTTCATCATTATATTCAAAAACTTTTGGAAAACAATTACAAAAGAAAATTATTACAACATAATCCCATTTTCTATATACTTATATATGATTACTTTATTACTATAGATATATATATATATATAATATGTATAAAGAGTTATTACAACCAAAACGAAAAGCACATATTTTCATTCGATATATATTATATGTATAATATAATGTATATAAAATATACGATTATATATTATAGATTATATAGAGTGAAAACTATTCTAATTTTCCAATTTATATGATAAAATACATATCCTATATCTGTATATATATGTATTGAAAAGAAAATATATTATTTTAGAATTTTCTTACAACTGCAAATAATACGACCTAATAATAAGGGATTACCAAACGTCCTAAAACGTGGGATAAAATATAAAAAATTATTATTTTTTTCTGATTTCATTATATCAACATCATTTTATGAAATTTAATGTTCGAACAGAGATTACGATTGGTGTATCTATATAGCAATTTGTTCACCCTCACTATATGTATATACGACTTTGTCTATATACGTTTCTTTTCTTTACCAAATGTTACATTCTGAAGTGTAAATATACTGAATACTATTATTATTTATGAAATTATTATATATGTTCTGTAAAAGGTTTTGTATTATTTAAATATACCGCAATTATAAGATATATATAGTTTTAAAAACATTTTTTTTTATAATAATCTAATATCCAAATATATAATGCATAAATATTTGAAAAATGTTCAACAAAAACAAAATTAATACATATAACATCCATATCTATATAGAAATTTAAATTTAGTTTAAATATTATCTTAATTGCTTTTAGATTATCATTAATTTATAATCTAATATAGATGCAGTTCACCAAAATTCTAAAATAAATGTTGTAAAATTACATGTACTCTCGGTATATAGATACATATATAGAAAATACATATCTATATATGCATTATTGCACTTTTTCATTATCTATATATATGTATAAAATATAATTATTAATTGTGAAGATAGAATGTTGATTCTGGGTATTTATATTGTATATAGAATTTTCACTACTTATTTGAAACTTTATTATATATTCTGTTATCTGTATATATGATTATTAAATTTATATAGCGTAGAATATATATAAAGTTCCGAAACCAGATTTCAACTCTATATATATATATGTGCAAATGATGAGATGCTGTAACAACTTGTCATTATCATCATATATATTATATAATAATCATCATTATATTTTTTCAATATAAAATATTATCAATATATATTGTATAGTATATATATTATGAATGTATTTTAAAATCATTAAAACCGTCATGGATTTATCTGCATTTATATAGCTCATATATGGATATACGTTTAATTCCAATGATTTTCATTTATAATATATACACATTGAATGATTTGATTATGCATAAATGGATATATATTTATAATAATACAACCCGATAACGATAATAATTATGTTATAAAACTCAATTATTTAAATTTTTTATTTGAGCTATATATAAACTATTATAGTATATACGAAGTTTACATACGATCAACTTTTTTTATATAGAGTTAATATTGCATTATTGCGAAATTATATTAAAAAAAATGGCAAAATGTTTGGTACATTGTACTGATTGTACACATATACATGATGTAAATTTATAAAATATATACAAATACGATGAGATGAGATCGTGTTGTGGTATATATATACCGCATGTATATATCATATATATATAGCATAATATACATAACATTGAATTAGAGCACCGATGAAATGCACACACACACACAAAATCTATTTATTATTTTTTATATTTTCAAACTTGAATGATTTATTTTTATCAGTTTAACCTATCTTAACCTTATAAATAAAGTTTTTTTTTTCGTATTAATTCTATATCGTCGTATTTCGTATATTATATATATACATTTTTATGTGTCTGCTGTATTATAATTTAACATTTGAAACCTTTTCCATTAGACGAAATTCATAAAGTTATATATTCTTATATATATGAACCAGCACCCACATCACACCTATACGTATATATGGTATATATACCATTTTAATAAATGTTTATACATATAAATATTTATGAATAACAAAAAAAAATTACAAAAAGGAAATAAATTTTTACCAATGTCCCAAAAAGTTTAAATTGGTAATGGAGATTTTAATCTCAGATTATAGTTTAACACACAATTTTTTAATAAGTATATATATATATATATATTAAATGTACATATATATATATACTTATTTATATACTAAATATATATTGTAAATGGAAAAAAAAACATATATGAATATAAAATCAACAAAATATTATATTAGTATTAGATAATGTGTTGTGTATTTTATTTATATACTATAAATAAATATATATAGATAGACGGACCATAGACGGAAGTTAAAGGAAATGAAAGAATGGGTAAATTCATTTGGTTTACGTGAGTATTTTACGACACAGAGGATACAGTTCAATTTCACTGAAAACATTTATATGAAATTCAATAGATTTTATTTGGCTTTAACTTCATTGCGTAAACATAGACATTATTTTAGGAATTCCTAATTCTAATGAAGCTAATTTTTCAATTATCACAAACATTTTGATCAGAAACAATATTTAATTTGTAATAACTTTGTTCTTGTTTGGCTTTCTAAGGAAATTTTTCATCAGATAGTTTTCAGTTTTCCATCATAAACGTCGTACATTGACCGACTATATTCAATTGAATATATTATTGATATTCCTAAAAAAGGATTGCGACATTATTTCGTGATAAAAAAAAATATATTTTTTCACTTCAATAATTACATATAAATTGAAAGTCCCCGAATTTATGTCAAGAAAAATCCGGAATGATAATAAACATTTTATCTTAAAAAAGTTACCAAAAAAATCCTATTTGTATATACCAAATCTTTATAATACTGAATTACTTAGCTCTATTGAATAGCGTTAATTAAGATTTTTAATCAATATATAAGTATAATAATTTTTGGTATTTACGTGGTGGAATTAATGAACCATTATTTAAAGTAGCGAGTCTATATATATATATGAAAAATGTCTCTATAATCTGAATAAATGTCTTTAATGATCGTTTCGTATTTTTTTTTTCACTTTATATATATACAATATAGATAAATGTTTTATATTGGCGTTGTATATCTGGCATACTTTTTTAACAGGTATAGCTATATGCAGTTATATATATAGACATATAGAGTGTAATTTTAAACATGTGAAAAAGTATAATCTATCTATTATATATATATATATATATATATATATATATGTCTCTAACTCTATACTCTATGTATGTATAAACAAATTCAATAACAGATTCATGTTGCCTATACGTATTTATTACGATATTACAGATATATATATTGATCTCGATACTGCTGATGCTGGTTTTATATACACGATCTTTATTTATTGAATATATGTCAATATGTATAGATAGGATTCATATACTAGATATATATTGTATATGTATGTTGTTATATGTTTAAAAAAAAGTAATTTTCAAAGGATTACTTTTGTGACTTTAAAAAATGTTTTAGCAATATTTTATTTATAGTCTTCTCTATTTTATATATACATATATGTACTATATCTATATAAATAATTTTTATAGTTATACATATATATTGACTGTACTATAAACAACACGAAAAGTATTATTATATAAATACACTGATTCGTATATTATTACAAAATATATTTATATATACGTACAAACTCTTTGTTATTGAGATAGTCAAGGATATTTATTATAACACACATGTATATTGCTGTGTATTATATATTGAATAATGCATATAATATTCGTTATTTTGCAATACATTTAGTATTACATTTTTTTTGTTCCATATTATTTTCATATGCTATGGAAAATCTTATAAATATATGATACTCTATATATATCGTATATCAAAACGATAGGTGTATATAAAAATGGAATATATATGACTCAAAATTAATGTGCATATATATATCATGTATATATGTATCATGTATGCGGGGAATGAACAAGGATGCTTCAAAATAATACAATAAATAATAAAAATAGAATGAAACTTGCTATATATATACAATAACAAAAAATATTGAATCGACACAATAATTCGATATAGGAAATATATATGTAGTGGAGTATACAAAATTTGATTTGTTACATTGTACACTATATAACAAAAAATTGATACTTATATATTTACAATTTTATATGCATATATGGAACCAACGAAAGACCGTAGTGTATTGTATAAGAGTATAAAAAAGTAACAAGAAAAGGATTTACTTACAAATAAATTTATAACAAAATTCATATATTAATATATTTCAGAAATATGTGGTTATATCATGTGATGTTGTATATATAGTATATACACAACACATATAATAAAATGATTTTGACAAAAAAAATTGTTTTATATAATATTTATATTGAAATAAAAATGTGTTTATTGCAATTTATGAGTTATAAAAAAATAATAATATTTTATTTCATATGGATGTTGCATATGTAAGACATATTCTTATTACATATATTAAACCGTATACATTAAGGGATGTTGTTAAAGCATATTTAATATATTTTTTCTTGTAAAATATACCTTAATGGTATCACGTTTTTATTTCGACTTTAAACCGTTTTTTTTTTAATAAAAAAAATCTGTAATTTTTTTTATAACTCAATTGAATTGATATCAATCAAACAATAAGTCCCATATTGAAACGATTTAAGAATAATGTAACAAAGTGATGTAAATAATATAGATATTTATACCTGGGTTTTTTAATACATATAATTTTGCCTTAAATTTATATTCTTATACAACTTTGACACGCAAAATGTCTACTGTCTACTGTCGCAAAATGTAATAATTTAAGTTATATTTTATTTTATTCATCCTTTATTATCTTTTAATTGGATTTTATTCAACTATCAATCTATTCCGGGATTTTGAGCATTTACGACACACACAAAAACTTTATTTCTTATGAAAACTGTAAAAAATAGAATTACATTAAATTCCATTATGCATTGTAGATAGGTTTATCAATGATTATTTACCATCTTTCGGACAGCATCCCAAATAATGCCCATGCTTCATGCTTCTAGTTTTATCGACAATAAATGATCAGATCATTTTGTTCATCAAAATGTTTATAAGATTTCTATAATAACTATATTTTTAATACCTAATTTTAAAAATCAAATTCTATATAATAGCTATACATAGCTGTTTAAATACAAAATACAACATTTTATGATCGTCGTATATATAATTTTTTAATTTAATATACAAAATGTTTATGTACATTTTTTACATGAGAATCCTCAATAAATTAATAAAATAATTACATTAGACAAAATAATGGTAATATTTATCATTTATCAATAATTCAATCGGAAAATTATAAAATAACCATATATAGGTATAATATAAATAATAAATATATTAAAAATATTTTTATATTACACATATACAAACAAAATTGAAAAAGAAAAATAAATTTATACAATATTTTATTTAATATATACCATATATTATTAAATAATATTTCGATAAATATAAAATACATGTTTTATGTATATAACATACAATATAATAATATTGATGAAGTAATTTAATTCAATTGAAAGCTAATGAATTCTAATTTCCGGAAAAACTGAAATAGTTTTTGTATATATTGGTTTCTATATTTCTTATACATTATACATATATAAAATGAAAATCTATATGCAATATTTAATAGTAAATTTTCTCTTTTATAATATATATACGTATTGTATAACTCCGTTTAAACTATCCCTTATTTCGTTATATATTGCGTTATTTATATACTTACATTGTATATTTTCAAATCGTACATCATTTCGTATATACATATAGATTGCATAATACTATATACAATCTCTTTGTGTGTGTGTGTATACGGAAATCTTTATTTTTTTAAATAAAAAATTGTATAAATATACAGTCTATGATTATTTCAATTGATAAAAATTTCAGTTGGATATTTTTAGTTAAAGATTTGTATTATTTTTACCTTATTGCATTTTTATACGTATCTATAACATGCTATAATATAATCATAGATACGATTTGCTCTATTGTAATCCTATTGTTCCTATTGTTCTTATAAAGTTTGCGAGAATTATTATTGATATTTTGATTGTTTTGTGTTCTGAAATTTTTCAATTGATTATTTCTTGATATTAAAATATAATTTCCGTATTCTTTTAATTGCTTTTCTTTGGATTGAATTGCATAAATTTATTACACGTTCGAATTGGACGAAATCCTTTATATGTTATTCCGTATTCCAAATGCTACAGCATGTTTTAATTTTAATAATTACCGACTACCGTAATTAGTTATACGGCATAGTTAGTACTTAAATTATATCTAAAGGACAGCATTAGCTTATTTATATATATTAATGTTTTTCTGTGTTATCTAAAATATAAACTATATCATGAAATATATCCTTTTAATATACAATTTTTTTGTCATTGTCTATATAATTCAAATGCATTTCGTTACATATATAAATGAAGGTGTATTTCTATATAAATATTCTTTTCTATAATATATAAAAATATAATATTCTTTCTTTCTTTCTATATTTATATATAATTGCATGTATAAAATTTTTATCTTTATCAAATATGAAATAAAACGAAATGTTATATATTTACCTTATTGTGTATATAGCTTGTATCCAAGCTCATCAGAAAAATATAAAGACAAAAAAAAAATAAATATACAAAAAAATAAAATAACAAGAAAAGAAAGCAATAAAAATTCATGAGCTTGTTATCTGGCTCGGTGAACTTTCTGGTGCATATACACACACACACACACACATAAACTCTTCGTTTGTGAGATCCTCAGAATATAAAATCATAAAATTTTCTTCATATTTATCTATATCTATCTATATATATGCATAAATATAATATGATGGTTTGCTTTGTTGTTGTTGTTATCCTGTTCCTGTTATTGTTGTATATATGCATAATATAAATGTATTTTTTATATTTATGTTATATATACAGTACCATATATAGTACTTAATTTTACTTTATTTTACTACTGTGTGTATCTATAACTCGAGTATATATATTTTACTTTATATATATATATTGTATATGTTTTTATTTTATTTTATTTTATATAGAATATATATTATATGTGATAGCATATTTATATATATATATATATATTTTTATATGCCGCCACCACCACCACCACAAACCGTAACAGAGGTGTAAAATCAAATGGTTCTTTTAAATTGGTCACATTCGAGTGTATTGTCTTTCATTCTTAGTTGAAGAAAATGCATTTACATTTTTGATATTGTTTCAGAATCAAATCAAAGTAATGGATATGTATATGTTTATGATTTCAATTAATGCATATTTATTGAATCTATTAAATCTATACCTTTATATTACATCAATTACAATAATATATCCGATGTCCATCTTTTAATTGGATCCCAATGAATACGTAGCATAATTGATAAAAATATATTGCATTAGCAATATGTTAATCAAATTCTGAATATATAGATCATGGGTTTATGGCGAACTGCATTTTTTAAACCCATGATCTATATAGAACTATAGAGAACCACATTGTATGGTACATATATAAACACATACTTTTGTCTTACATAATATATATATGTTTTAATACATGAATTTTATATGGTTTTTCCTATGAACACTTTATAAAAAGCGTAACTGAAAAACCATATATGGATAAGACAAAACTTTTGAAAATATGTATTAAAAATAATTGATATCAATATAACGCAATCAAAAAACGCACATGCGTTTCAGATTTTCAAATTTGAATTTTTTTTTTAGTTTTTTTTTTTAAATGTTTAATTTTTGATGGTATTAATTTAATATTAAAATAAAAATCATATTAACATAATTATATTTAATTTTTTTTAATAAAAATCAAACAAATTTAGTGATTTTATAAAAAATGTTTTGTAATGTTGTGTATAAATATGTATAGATGGAGTTCATATTGCGTTATTTTTTATGAAAAGAGAGTGATATCAAAATATTGTCAAAATATACAAACAAGATGGATTATAAAAAAAATTATTTATTTTTTTGTTTATACAGTGTGTCCCAGCTAACGCTATCCAGCCAATATCTTCGAAACCAGTGGAGTTATCACTAATATGATGTTAGTGGACCACCACTGGATTTCATGTGGCTACATTTTTATGTTAACCCCTTCCTCCCCACGTTAACCCTTATGTGCTTAATTGGTATCAACTTTGGAAAATCAAATGTAAACCTATATTTTTTTTTCGCCTATTTTGAAGATCGTGACGAGTAGTTAAAAAAAATGTAATAATATGTGGGGGTCCCATGGGGAATTTTTCCACAAATGAAGATTGTTCATGCGATGGAAAATGGGCGAAAACTCGCTAAATCTCTATGAAAACTTGTGTTGTGATCCATTACAAAGTTGTTCTACGTTGAAAATTAAGGAGGGTGTCCGAACACCCCAAGCCCCCAACCCCCCGTTTTTAGGGGGGGAAATCGAAATTTTGAATTTTGCATGCGATTTTTGCAAATTAACAAAAAAATATGGTTTTTTAATGCAAAAATCAAAATTTCGATTTTTGCCTTAAAAGGGTGGCGTGGGGGCTTGGGCTGTTTGGACACCCCCTTAATTTTCAACGTAGAACAACTTTCTAATACAATACAACACATGTTTTCATAGAGATTTTGCGAGTTTTCGCACATTTTCCATCAAATGGACAATCCCCATTTGTGGAAAAATTCCCCAAGGGACCCCACATATTATTACATTTTTTTTAACTACTCGTCTCGCTCTTCAAAATAAGCGAAAAAAAAATATAAGTTTACATTTGATTTTCCAAAGTTGATATCCATTAAGCACATAAGGGTTAACGTGGGGAGGAAGGGGTTAACATAAAAATGTAGCCACATGAAATCCAGTGGTGGTCCACTAACATCATATTAGTGATAACTCCACTGGTTTCGAAGATATTGGCTGGATAGCGTTAGCTGGGATACCCTGTATATAAAAAAACAAAACAAAACATTTTTTTATTTACATTTTTATAAAAAAAAAACACCGCTGATCAACTCCTAGAACGGAAAGCATTTATATAGGGGCAATCTCTCACCCAATTACAAATCCCTATATCAAAAATTTCTAATTTCTTCAAAACTCATTGACATTCACGAAGAAAAAAAGTTAGAATTTGGTAGAAGGGATGGTCTAACATACCCCAAATGCAACTAACTCTATCATAACAAAAGTTTTTGGTGAAAATTTCAGCCAAATCGATCGACCAGTTTCCGAAAATAGGGGAGACAACAGAGCGATAAGCTTACAATTTTTTTTGCATTTAAAGGTATAAAAAAATGTATTACAATATAGTATATATTGTATTTAATTAAGAGTAAAGCATTGACATAACAATTTTTTATTCACAAACTAAAATAATAAGATACTTACTGAATGTAAATGCTTATATTTTTATATATATTTTTAATTGTCAGTGCTCTTCGGCGCTCATATAAATTATAAACGAATGTCATTGTACTTGCGTTAAAAATATATTAAATTATATGACGTCATTTTGCCAATGCGTTTTTTTGATATCAATTTTAAATTTTCAAAAGTTTTGTCTTATCCATATATGGTTTTTCAGTTACGCTTTTTATAAAGTGTTCATAGTTTTTCCTATTCTATATTATAATAAGTACACAGTACATGATATATGGAACACATATGATTTTATAATATAGTAGAGGGTACATTATAAGATAAAATGCAATCCTGAATATGTTTAATAAAAACTATTTAGAAATAGTAATCAGGTATAACGTCATTTTTCAGAATTTTTCATAGTTAAAAATTTTTTTAGGCAAACATAAAAGTATTCTAAATAATACGAATATATCTAAAACGAGATACCCTGCAATGCATACACATATATTCCATACCTGGTCTATATAGAAATATATATATAACACATATTATTATTTTAAAATGATGGGTCGTATATATATATGTAACGATTATGCCACATACGAATATCCTCTTTACCGGTAATATAAACAATAATCATACAGGAAAAAAATAATAATAAAAATTATATATATTATAGATAGAGGTATATATTTAGCATTTTAATTGTGTTTCAAAAAGGATAATAAAAAGAAATATATTTAATGTTTATATATTGAATAAAAAAAAATATTATTATTGAACACCTGAATTTGTATGATACTTTTTACCATTTTATTTTGTTAAATAGCTTTTATAAATTATTTTTTTTAAACAAAAAATTTTTACATAACTTCAGTTAGGTAAACATACTCTAAGAATATAGATATTTCTATACGGTATATATGAGTATACTGTTGACGATTGTTGGGTATTAAAACTGAAATACAATAAAATAAGGGATAGAACCTTTAAAATGTTTTTCGATATACGGCCCTCATTGAATAATTATTCGGTGCCGCTGTAGTATATGATCTGGCACGGGAAATTTATCTGAGATAACTTTTGTTTTTTGTGAATTTTTTGCGGAAAAAGGAATTTTCCTTTCCTTTCCTTTTCTAATCCAATGCTAAAACTAATAAATAATTAAATAAAATATTTTTTTAAAAGGAAAATTCATTTTTCCTCATAAAATTCACAAAAAACAAAAGTTATCTCAGATAGATTTCCCCTGCCAGATCATATACTACAGCGGTACCAATTATTCTATTCATTGTCAATAGTTTTTGTTACCATCAATTTTCATATTAATCAAGAAATTGTTTTTCTATTTTCTTCGTCTTATTCTTTTGTTCCCACATGAACTAAAATATAATTTTATATCGGACCTCGTTGATGAATTTTATATCGGACCTCGTATCGGACCGTATCGGAATTTTATATCGGACCTCGTTGATAAATAAAGAAAAAAAATCTTGTCTGCAAACAATTATTTAATAAACGAAATATTAAATGATCGAGTATAGTATTATTTTGAGTTTTTAAAATTAATCATGTTAATTATATATATATAAATCATTATCATTACATTTAAAATCAAATAAAGTATTTGTTGTGTATATATAATAAATATATAGCGTAATATAAAACTTGAATCAATTTGTTATCAATGTATTAAATTTTTATTTATGATATCGAATGATCTGCTCTTACATACACCAAAAACCACAATTTCATATATTTCAAATATTCACAAACACACAATATATTTGGATATTTGTCTATATGCACCGACACGTGAAATTTATATGAATAAGGTGAAGATATGATTGTGTGAATAACAAGTGCAGTACTTTTTTTTATAATAAATTATTGCTGTACTTTTTTTATTTTTGATTGTTGCTTTCAAAAGTAAATTTTAATTTCATTTGGTGGGTTGTTTTTTTTTTTTTTTAGTTTTTAATAAATAATAATGTGTTTAATTAAATTCGATTATAATTAAAGTATGTTTTCGTTTAAGACTGTTGTAAATATTTGTGAATAATCATCTGTATTTTAAGAAATGTGTCTTGCATAAAAAGTATCATCATTTTATCATTTGGCAATTTCAATTTTGGCGAATATACAGTTTAGCGGACCTTGAGCTAGGACATTGGGGATACCTGCAATCGAAAGCCTATGTGGCACATTAATTCATATTTAAAATGAATATAGAACAAATAGCACGTTATTGAAAACTCATGTAATAGGTCTTTGTGAGATAACATATAAAAAAATCCCCATTTATACATATAACTCCTGGGTGATGGGGGACTGCTTTTTAATTATAAACAAATAACATGTTTGATACTAAACGAGTCACGGTGTTTGCCATATATGGGTTAATGACCAAGAGGGTTGGTCCGCTAAACTGTACTTCAGCCTCAATTTTTTTTTCATTTATATTTTCTATTGTTAAAAATACTACATATATTCTTATGTTTAAATGGTGATATATTTGTTTATTCATTGTGCGTGATTTCGATTTTATATTGTTTTTGTAATTTGATGTACATATAAAAATATTTAATAAAATCATTTACCGCAAATTATATTTATTTATAAACAATAAAAATACACAATAGCACGTACCACACATCATATTTTTATCACAAGTCGTTTTTTTCTTTTTCATTCAATTTTTTTTGTGTTTTCAAAATAAAATGTGTTTAAATAATTTTTTTTTTTTGTTTTCTCGTATTAAATTAAATTGTTATATTAAATTTTATCATTGTAATCAATATGATATTTTGTGTTGTTGTTACTTCTAAAATTATTGCTGAAATAATTATGATCAAATTGAAATTTATACAGAATTATTTCATGCCGAGTTTTATATTCCTTACATTTTGCTGATTTAAATTTGGAGTTCAACGTTGGAATCGCCTGTGGATTAAATCACTTTTCAATAGTCCTTTATGGTATGCAGGACTCCTAATATAATTTTAAGAATCGTATTTCAAGTATACAAATTTTGTTGCTATTTTGTTGATATTTTATTTAAGCAAATTTAGAATATATTCTACGATTGTTATACCTTTCATACCTTTTGGTGATGTACGTAATCTAATAACTAAAATCTGTTTATTCCTCAATAAATCCATTACGACTTTCATTTACTTTGCGTCCACCATTCCATATTTATTAATTTATTTTATATTTAATTGCTAATGAATATTTAAATATTAAATCATTTTATCTTTTCTTTATCTACTTCCAGGTTAGTGTGATTTTGTCTGCCAGCTATACGAATTTTTCGTTACAAAATTCCAACTAATGTGAGTAGAAACATTTTTTATTGTATTTTGTTAAAGGTAATATTAAATATGTTAAATTAAATAGGTCGTGTCGTGAAATTAAAAATAAAGTTTTATAATAATTCACTTATAGTTTTATAATTTTTATATTAAAAAATGAATTTTATTTACAAATTGAATCGCCTGTTTTTTAAATGTAATTAAAATCTTAAAATAATTTATATTTAAAAGCGATTATTACCAATCATTCAAATTAATATTACAAAAACCATTATAGAATTTCCCAAATTAATGGAAATTTTCTATATAAATTAAATTAAATTATTTTCTTTATATTTTTCTTTTGATTATAAATGTATATATAAATCGCATAGAAATAAGTATTGGACCAAAATTTAATTAAATTGTTTAATCTCATTTTGACAAAATACAAATATATGTTTAGAGTTCATGGTAGATGCATGGTTCGGTAGATTTTTGTATTAATTTAAATGTTTATGATTATGAATTGAAATCAATGTATATTTTTATATATGGCCAATAAATTTAAAAATTGTCCCCTTATGGGGAAAAAACATTTCTTTGGATTTGGGTTTAAGAATTCAGTTCATTTTTTATAAATATTTTTGTTTATTAAATGATTTTTTTGCATAAATATAAATTCATTTGATATATTATATCCAATAAAACAACATATAATTAAATTAAAATCAAATAAGAAAAATTGTATAATTAATTTATTTTTCTTTGTTTTGCATGTAATTTTTATTATATCGACTGTGAACTCGCCTTTTTTATGGTAGAATCTATAGTTTATTTTATTGATTATATTGAATTAAATAAATTTTTTATAAAAATATCATTTGTCCTATTTTTGCCCTAAATAAAAACCTTTAAAAAAGTATAATTTTCCATCGTTTTTTCCTTTCAATGGAATTAACGACTGATTAGTACTTTTATCCTATATCTGTAATCATACAATCCTATCCATGAATGCTTGGGTCAAGCCCTCTAGTCCGGTAAAACGGACCGACTACGCGCCAAGCATACGCTCCTATCCAACATCTGATAGGTTTTGACAACGTTGTTTATTGGGCTTGTTTAGGGTAATTTTAAGTTTCTATAATATATTTTTTTGCAGGTAAAGGACAACGGAGGGCCTTTGTCTAGACTTGAGTTAATTCCTCCTAAATTAATTTTTTTATTATATGTCATTTTATTTATTATGTTATTGTTATATTGTTTGTCATGTTATTGTTTCTTAATTTTTTTTTAATTAATTTGGTTTATGGTCATTGTTTTGTTTAATTTTATAAAAAGAAAAGACATTTTTTTTGTTCTGTTTTTATAGGTACATTTTTTATACAATACGTTTATACATAAACGTTATTCTATAACGCAGTTGATATTTACATTTAACCTGTTACGTTTGTGGTATACATATACATTCAATTGATGTTGTTGATTGATAAAATTAGCTTATTCACTTGACTATCAACAGTCTTTTTCAAAATTAGGTTTGAGTATTTTAGAATACTGTATAGTTTTATGAATGTTTTAAAAAGCTAAAGTTTTAGTCGTATTAAATCTCAAAAGCATTATCAGAATTTTACAATATCGTATGTCCAGAAAAATGTTAGAAATTGAAACACACAAATATTTTTACGTATTATACAATTTTAATTAAACTTGCTATATTAACATCTTTTGGTATTTGATCAAAATTTAACGCATCAGAACCGAATTCCGGATTATATACACTATTATTTTCATTTTCCTTAATCTGTACTAATGGCTTAAGTACTGTTTTTAAATCGCATTTTTTTATTTCAAAATCGTTGTCATTAATTAATATTCGTGGCATTGGTAACGGTTGAAATTTAAACATTTTATTTTTCGTTTTATCCAAAATTGTTTTGGTTTTTTTAGTGTGGCGCTTCAGTTCGAAATGTTTTAGTGATTGTTCCACACTAGACGTTGTTTCTTCTTTTACCTTGCTTTTAGTAATTTCCGATGGTAATTTTGATTTACAAATTTGATTTAATCCTATTTTAAAATTAATATTCCATTGTATTGGATTGTGATAGTATTTAGTATTGTAAGTTTTGTTGAAACAAAAATATGAAAATTCCAACAGAGTATTAATAAAAATTTTAAATTTTCTACTTGTACTTACCAATTTTTTTAATCTTTGGTAATATTGTTGTACTGCTCTTTACAGTTGCTAATCGAAATTCTTCCAAATATTTAAAACGTGGACACCCGCTCATAAAACCAATACGTTTATTTGTTTTTAATTTGGTTCGTTTTATAGGTCGTTCGATAATATTAAAACGTATGGTTGGAGGGCAGGTACGAATACGATTATGAAAATCATTTAATGGAAATGAAATTGTTTGTCTCTTTGGATATTTTATCATTTGTAAATATTTTCCATTATTTTGCATTTTTAAAAGTTTATCGTTGATTTGTGGTGAAAATTGAATGGGTCTTGATAACCGCGATAAATGTGAAAGGAATACCGATTGATGACCATGTCCTAATATATTTCGTGTACGTGGCGAATCACATTGTCTTTTTATTGATTTTGTATATTCTTTAAATTTCCTATTTGATGAGCTAACATCTATTCTATTTTTAGATAAATAATTTGTATTGTAGAAATATGCATTACACGGGCATGCAATCTCTAATGGTTTATAACGACAAGGACCCGGTCTAATGTCATTCAAACGACAAATATTAAATCTTTCATTTTTCGGTACACATGATCCGGGATAAAATAATATTGGAAGTTTTTTCTTTTGTTTGTTTCTTTTTTGTATTGGATTACTATATAAATGTATGTGTACAAAAAGAAAACCGTATAATAATAATGGATATTTTACTTAATTATCTTTTGCATATAAAAAGTATATGTGATTACATTTTTATTGTATAATTTATTGGATAATATTTATCGGGTCCCGGTTGATTTGGATCCTTTTGACATAATGTTAAATCGTTAAGCATAAATCTTAAGTATGGTTTTGATTTATTTCTTGATCCTATATATATATATTTAAATTTCAATAATCTTTTTTTTTTGTAGTTTTTTCTATTTCGTTTAAATACTATAATTTAAATATGCATTTTCGTATACCTTTTCGAATTTTCATAATAAAATATTTACTCGGATGTAATAATTTATCAATTCCACTTGGAATATTATAAAATTTTGCATCCCCTTCATATTCTTTGGATTGTGTTGAGTGTCCGATAATAGTTGATGGCTTTCTTGGAACTATAAAAATTAATTTATTTAAACAAAACATAATTTATTTATAAAAACATATTTCTATCTGATTGTCTATCTAATTGCTTTCATATGTATTAAGTATTTTGATGTCCATCAAATATATCCTTTATTTACAATCTTTACCATTATATTTATTTATATATATATTTTCTGTTGAATTTAAAATCTATATAAATATATTCCTCTTAAA
Organism: Dilophus febrilis; assembly: GCA_958336335.1. Lineage (NCBI taxonomy): Eukaryota > Metazoa > Arthropoda > Insecta > Diptera > Bibionidae > Dilophus > Dilophus febrilis. The sequence continues at coordinate 29,864,535 of OY284472.1, forward strand.
TATAAATGCTTTTAAATGCATTTCGCCAGATCTGATTTCAATTTAAATGTTCGATATCTGTATAATTTTATTTTAATTATCAAATATCCACTATATTTTAAGATAATCTGGAGTGAGTTTATATTTAATGTAATATAAAATTTATGTTATTTATATATACCATAGCCGTGTCAATAGATTTTATTACTTATTATTATGTAATATTGTGTCAATTTTAATGGAAATTAATCTTTAAAAAAAAGGTCAATACAATTTTACTTTGTTTGTATTACAGATGAATAGTATATCAATATAAAATAATATCAAAAAAAGTAAATTAATTCAATTTCTATTTAACGAAAATGAACCTCAAGCAAGTATATATATATAAAAATAAAAGGATAGATTTATTTATTTTATTTTATTTTTTACCTGTAAAACATTGATAGAATCCCTTTTTTCCCATTTTCTTTTCAATACAATCAGATATTGTACAACCTTTTATTGAATAACGATTGGGTGGTAATTTCCACAAACAATAATTTTCATCAGATTGGAATCTTTTTGATGTCCATCTCATAGACGATTCATTTTTATTGCATATTGAATTCAATTCGAAATTGCTTTTCGCATTATGTTCTATAACACAAGCATACAAATGAAATTAATTTAATATCCGCATATCCATAAATATTTTGCTAACAAAAAATATGTCTTTGTATATATATATATTCAATAATTACTTTTACATTGTATGCTTCCATTTCCATATGAATTTAAATGGGATTTTACAAATTCCATATATTTCTTATTTTTATTTTGTTTGGTGATTCCTTTTGGGAAAAATTATTTTGGAAAATATTCTAATGATAAGAAATTATTTAACTAATAAAATTTAACTTTATACTTTCACATAAAAATATTGGTATTTCCAATTGCTCCGGGATACAATTCATTTTGTCTATAAATTTAGATTCTGTAAAAAATACAGTTCCCGGGAATGTCATTCTATTATTTTGTTTATGTATATAAATAATAATAATTTAAATAAAATAATTTAAAAAAAAACGAAATTTATTAAAAAGGAATTTATGACCATTTATGAATTTTTATTTCAAGTTGGTAAAATTTTAAAATGGAATGAAACAGAATGTTATATATTTATTATTATTTTTTATGTAATGAACGATGAAAACTTGATGAGTGATATAAAAGAAAATTTTAATTCTTTCGTTATTTAATTGGCTATATACATGTATAAATTTAATATTTTAATAAAAATGTCAGAAATTTTATTTTATTTTTCATTTATTAAGGTTAAAAAATAAAAGATAAAATTAATTACAGTGACAGAGTGTTAATTCAAATAATAAATTTGCATATATACTATATGTATCTATCTATAGATTTATGTAAATAAAATAAAAACTCCTTTAAATGTATTCTTTTGTTTCATGAATTCTTTTGTGTTGTCAAATTTATATAAAAAAAAATTCTAATAGTAGAAAAAAATGTATACAACCATAAAATAAGCGAAAAAAAGGAATAAAAATAAACAACAAAAGATCAAAAATAGAAAAACTTGTCATCTTTTTAATATTATGAAAATGATATGACTTCATATTCCATTTTTTTTATTGTGCACAGAAAAAAATAAATATAATCTCTTATTTTTTTTTTTTATATATAATATATTTACATTTCAAATTATAATGCATTTACTTGTGCGATGATATCAGATGATATTGTATGTATATATATTCAATGTATTATTATATATCATGGGATGAATATATAAAGCATTAACCATATTCTTTTATATATACATTTAAAGATATATTTACTGTGTCATTCATTATTTGTACATATTTAAATATTTTATATCTAAATAGTTTCTGTGATACTGAAAATCTGATTTAAAATACTCTATATATAATACATGCATGCATATGTTCGCAGTTACAGTGCATAATAGAAATTGGAATGAATATACGATTACATTTTTTTATGTAATATAAATATATATAAAAATTCACATAAAATAAATTGTCTTGCTTTTTACTTTTAAATCTAGATCTAGATATATAGATGTATACAAAGAAAATATCCAAATGTGTATACATAAGCATAAATAAATAATGTATTTTAGAACTTTGTATAATGAATAAACATATAAGGATTTGTATTACTTGTATTGTAAAGGATAAATATATAATATACCTTAAGTTTTATTTATTTAAAGATATAGAAGAGATGATTAATTACAATTGTAATGTTTATGATGGACCGGTTATTGTAAATGTGATTTACCTTTAATATATACGATTTCCATCAACAATCAATTAAACCAAATTATAGTAATATATATAATTATTATGATTATGTACATTAAAATGGATTAAAAGAACAGTCAGGAATAATTTTAGTTACTTCACAATTAGAAAAGAACTATCGTAATAGTTTTTAACTATTGACTTTTCCAAAATATTGAAATATTTACTAATAAAAATATGCGCATTCCGGACAATCAAGGCGGTCAAGTTCGTTTCTTTTATTTTATAAAAAAAAACTATCGGGAAATCAAATTAAAAATAATGAGAATTAAACTTCATAAAATAAAAAATTTATTTCTTTTTATTTGTTCGTATTAAATTGTTTATTGATTGAATATAATAAAAATGCTTTTAAATTTCATAGGTCTAGATATATATGTATTCATTTAAATATATTAAACCACATATATATTAACCCTTATAAAAACCAAAAAGGAGCATTCAATTTATATCAAGAACTTTTTATAATACACTCACGCACACCCATATAGATAATTTTAATGCTATAAATTAAGTGTTTACAGAACCCTTAAATATAATAATGTTGGAAAATCTATTTGTATATTTATATATCTAGATCTCTATATAAATAAATGTATATGCATATTTATATATGATGAGTAGATAATGTACTCTATATACATATATATACATAAAATTTTCATTTTAATTATAACATCAAATATTATTAACCATATATATTAACATCAATACAAACATCACTTATCAACATATAATATATATCATAAGTTTTAATCATATTAAATATATTATATTAAAATCAATTGAATCAATACACGATTTTCAAAATATATATTGAACAACTTAAACAGTATCAATATAATATCTTACATATATTATATGATGACAAGGTGTTTCAAAAATACGTATATCAATAACAAAATTAATTTTTTCTTTATTTTTAAGCCAGATTGTTTGTGAATTGATTAAAGAACTAAGATATGAACTCATGTAATCATCATTTTTTTACACATATAATTCTTATGATTCTTTTATTTACAAAAGATCCCATGTATGTGTTTTGGTGATTATTTCGTAATTCTATTTTTAGTTTAATTTTCTAATTATGCTTTTCTTAATTACCATTTCATTTTCATATTACTAAACGGTAGAAAATATAATGTAAAATGATAATGTATAAATTTACCCACTCATATAGTTATAGTTATTCGGTTCAAAAACCCAATTTTATAAGTAAATATACATTATATATGTATAATAAACGGGAAAATTATTTACATGTACAACAATTGGTTTATGAAAATTTATATAAATATATATATAGAGTATATTTGTTTAAGCGTTAATATGAAAATTTCGTTTGAATCTCAATTTCTTTTATCAAATAAGTATATCTTAACTTATCAATATCGCACCACTCAAAATTAAACATTTATATACAACAAATGTGTATTTAAAAATTCTGATACGATAATATAAATAAATTTTTCGCTATCCAACCAACAATCTGGTTTTAGCGTCCAACAACATCCTTCTGTTGTTAGTTTCTAATTTGTGGCTTTTACGGTGTCGGTAATTAGCCGTATGACCAACCGCAAGCTAAAATTCTGATATGGTACTGAAATATTTGAAGAATCGAAATCAATAATAAAGCTACATACTTTATTTGACAAGATAAATGTTACATCGCATAAGTGATGAGGGATTTTTAGATTTGTTTTAAAGAATCTTAACAATTTTTTAACATATACAGAACAATATTTTTAATTCGGAACAAATTTATGCAAAAGAAATAATTTTTGATAGTAGAAAACCTCATATTTTATAAAAGGTGAATTTTTTTATTTAATAAGAATTATATCATATTTTCTATTACATATGGTATGGATTAAAATATGTCGAGAAATTTTAAATGTTCAACCGCATATATACACTTGCAATCATATATATATATATATATATATATATATATATATATATATATATAACTTTTCCGTAATCCGTTTCATGTTTCCACCTACATTAATTCAAAAGAAAAGAAAAATTTTATATAAATTTATTTGGCTTGCAATATTGCTTTTATATATTTAATGCTAATAATGCAAAAGCAACATGTATTTTCTTCGAATATATGTCCTTTTTATGTATATATACATCTCAAAAATATATTTATCCTTATTTTTATACTTGTTACATTTATATATTTATATAATATATATATATACCTAACCAAAGCTACAAGAAATAAATTGTTAAGAATTCGTAAGAATATGTAATATAATATCATAATATGCATATACGTATGAGAAAAAAAATACCACCAGTCAATTAAATATACATGAGTTTTAAAAGCTCTGAAATTACTTTATGCCAGCGTGTACTGTATCGCATCTATATAAATCAAAATATAACATGAGAGTATAAAAATACATCCATACATGCATATTTAGAAGAATAAGGAATATAAATAGAAAATGATTCCTTTAAACAGCAAGACAAATATTAATTTAAATATTTTTGTTTTCTTTTCTTTTTTATATTTGTATTTTATGTATTTATAAAACATGGAAAAAGAAAAGTAATATAAAAAGCAGTCATTAAAAAAAAAAATAAAACCATATGGAAATATGTTGCGTAATAATAATAAATTCAGTTTCTTTTATGATATTCGTTTCTTTATATACCTATTGTAATTAAATATTTTAAATTACATTTTCAATTACAAGTACGTATTCAATTAAAATTCAAAAAATATGTATATGTAAATCATCTATTATATTTGTTATTCTAATTGTCCTTTTGTTTTACCATATATATATAATTAACAATACCTAACAATAAGTCTATTATATATTTGGAATTTCGCATTTCTTATGAAATATTTTATAATAATATATCGATCATGTCAATAGGTATTAAAATTCAGAAAAATATGTATACGGATTTATATATAAGATATATGGAAATTTGATGATAACTTTTATTTCTCTAGTACAAATATATAAAGTGAATTCCCCTATAAATGTATATAAAATATATCCATTACGCCTATAATTCATATTAAATATAAATTTAATGCCCATTTATTAAAAAGAATCTATATTTATGATGATGGCGAGGATGCCAAAACTGCATATAATAGAGAAAAATGTATGTTATTATATTTTTATATAAATAAATTTAATATAAATAAAATATGTAAATAAAAATAAAAGAAAAATGGAAAAATAACCTTATAAGACGAAGAAAATTACTCTTGAACAACAAAGTTATTGTGAAAACATAATTATTCCGTATAATAAACATTAAATATACATAACAAAAAATACAAAATATTTTAAATAACAAACAATCTTTTTCTACATTTAAAATTGCAATATTCATATATACACAAGGCGAATGAATAAAATACAGAAAAAAATGGAAGAAAGTTATAAGAACGTAAATTGTGCAAAAAGTCAACTAAAGATGTACAAAAAAAGTTGAATATATATATTATAAATACATAGTGTCAACTTTCAACTGCATTAAAACAGAATATATATAACTATAATGGATCAAAATAAAATATATATATATATTTTTGTAGAAAATATACACAAATGAAAAAGAATAATAAAGGTATATATGAATATATATATTTAATGCAATTAAAATGTAATGGTAAAATAAAGTTTTAAACACGTAATTTACATCACGACACAACTCAGAAATATTATAGAGAAAAAATTTCCATATGTTTCATCATATATATATAATATTGCTCAGACAGATATTCAAAATATTTTATAATATTGCCGCATTTAATGGATTACGAAAAATATTTTAACCATTTATATATATATGGTATATGAAAGTATATGAAAAGTTAAGCTGATACAGTTTGACCAATTGATTTTTTTTTCGTGGTTAAATTCTATTATGTTATGATTTCCATTTTAAATTCATTTCTTCCACTTGAAATATTTCAAATTTCATGGTACTCATCTCCTTATCTATATACATAATTAAGTAATATAAATTCAATAATGCAACTATCCTTTTATTAATCTATATCTATGATAAGGATCGATTTATGAGATGATAAACTGACTATTATATATATAATTTGAGATCATTCGAATGTGATTACTTATTGGAAGATGTCTGAGAAAAAATTAATTTTTTTTGATAAACATTTAAAGTCGGGCATTTTAGTAGATAATCTTTTATATAGAATGGTATGATTATTTGTTTATATAAATACCGAATACAATAGTGCAACTGTATATATGCTTATATGTATGGAAATTAAGTGAACAAAAAACAAAATAAAATATGAATAATTTATTAACCTTTTTTGTTTTTATTTATGTTTTTTTTTGTATACTGCTTTTGTATTATTGCTTGACATCTATTATACAGAAATATATAAATATATGTGTACATTGTTGAAATTTTTGCATAAGATTTAATAAATGCATTAGTGCATTAGTATATATATATATATATATATATATATATATATATTATATTTGTATATATGTGATAAGGTATAATACGATTTGTATATTTACCTAAATATATATCTATCTATATGTGTGTAATGTGTATAAAGAAAATGTTTTTTATTTTCTAAATTATAATATGCATTGTATTATATTTCAAAAATTTGTATTGCTAATATAAATAATAAGTTATTTTAATTAAAAACCATATTATATGCGAAATTTTTCTTTAATTATATACAATACATGAAAATGCAGTGAACATGGTCTTAGAATATTAAAATTGTTTTATCGATCATCAATTAAAAAAAGGATACATTTATGAAATATTATATTGTATAGGAATAAAATTTGGCTAGAGTTTGTAAAACTTTAAAATTACCCATTCCGTTTAAAATATTATAAATTGCAACATTATAAATGGTTTGAATTTAACAACGCGATATTCAATATATATAAGATTAGAAATTCGTAAATTTGACGAAATATCACAGTGAAAAATTCCAGAAAGTAAATATCAATTGGTTTATAATTTATTGTACTTTATATTTTATATATCAGACAACTATTTCTTCATGAATTAAAAGTTATACATAATCTATTTTTTCTAGATTCTATATGCATATAGTAAAATGTGATTTCGTTCTTATTCAAATTAAATTACTTTTTATTTTTGTAAATGCAAATGTAATTAATACATTTCAATAAAAAGCATTTGTGAATGTGTAATGGATGAAACACGAACTTGATGACATTAAAATTTCACCTATTTTGTATACAAAATCAACAGACGTATTTTTCGGTATATATGCCACTATAAAAGAATAAGGTAAACGTATATAATAATATATAAATTAATCTATTTATATTTAAGAAAAACAGACAACAAATGATTGTACTTTTTATTATTCATCTTCGTTTAAACAAACGCCAGCCGCTATAAAATATACTTATTATATTTTATTATATTATGTTTATACATATAAGTATGTATATTTTATTTAATATATTATTATGTTTGGTATTGTACAACAATGTATAAATATATGAATATATTCTGTATTTACAATATACAAACATTTCTCTTAAGTGATAATGATGATGGCAGTCACAACACATAAACTATACTATACTATACTAAATATATATATAATATTGTTTAACGAATATTTTGAGATAAAACAAAAATTTTTATATTTATATATGTATATACGACGAATATACACAATAATTTGATGCGGTTGTTGGTTTTTCCAAAATAAATGACAACATAAAATTTGCACTTGCTAGAAATAATGACAAAATAAAATGAAATTATTTGCATTATATAATACGGTATACATATGCATACACATTGTTTGACATTAAATACAAATATATAATATGATATAGTTATATATATGTTATATGTGACGTTTATATACCATAAACCCTCTTATTACATTCTGAGTTTTGTCGTTTTGTATACCTATAAATATAAATATGTATATATAGATAAATAAATTGGTACAGATATAATCAAAAATTTTCTCATTACTTTATAAAGGAATTGTTAAAGCATGTTTTAATTAATTATATGTATATCATCATCATCATCATCATCATAATCATAATCATTTATAATCTGTATACATATATATAAATATAAATTGTATTAATGTGATACATTTATAATGTATAATACACTTGCATTAAAAGAAAATAGATAATATCATATATTTAAGTTTTTTTAATGACAGCCAATATACCAATATAATATACTTTATATGACTTGTAACGATTCATTTGCATTAATATATTATATAAAAAAACTAGGTAGGGTTATATGAAAGGAATCCACAATATAGATATATACATTGAATATATACATTAATAAAACATGTATTTGTGAATTTAAAAATAAAATTATATACAAAAGAAATGAGTTTTCTGTCGTGTCCACGATTTAATGATCATATCCTACAAAAGGTAGTAGTCAAAAGTAGTAGTCAAAAGTTTGAAAAATATTCACATAGTTCGACATATCAATAGAAAATATTGCTTAAAAACCATTTTTCATTAATATACATTTGTCGTGTAATATGATAGTGAAACTAAATTTTAAACACATAAAAATTATTCGGCAGCAGCAGCAGCAGCAGCAGGTTTTTTCCTTACCCCCTTATATTGATAACATTATCCCTTTAATGATTTATTATCGTTTTTTCATTTTTGTTTTTTTCATTTATCTGAAACATTAAGATTCAATAAACAACAAAAAACAAATAAGAAAATTAATTTATCAAATAAAATGAAAATATCAAATAATTAAATGTTTTTGTGAACAAATATTTTATGTATACGCATATAAACGAAAACATTTCAAATTCATCGATTATCCATTTCGTTTGCACATAAATCATATATAAAATAAATTTGTTTCATTCTGTTTTACGATAATCAAACATAGATTTTTAGTGAAATTGATTAACGGGTATTTAATCAATTGCATTTTTGTTTTGCAACTTTAGATTTATTAGAAAAATTTAAACAATCACAAAGTTTTTCCATTTTAACATCATTCATCATTTACTTTTATCTATTTATACATATCTCTATATACATATATATACGATATACAAAATTCAATATATTATTTTTATATAATAAATATAATATCATTTTTATTATTATTATTTTATTATCATTCAAATGTATCAATATATTATAACATAATAACAAACACAATTCAAGATAAATACATATATAATATTATATATACGTATCACAAATATTCTATTTAATTTGATTTGTACTAAATTTATTCTCTATCAAAATTAATTAATTTTCTGATATCTACAAATCATTGATTATTATCTAATAAGTTTTATGATGATAATGATAAAAGAAAGAAAGAAATGGGGAAAAATATCGGTACGGAAAACCCAAAATAATAAATAAAAGGGAATATAAAATAAATAATAATCAAGATGAAATAATAATATATAAATATAAATACTATATCCTACATAAATATATATATATATATATATATATATATAGTAGTTATAATATACTTATGTATATAATAATATACAGTAAATTTCATATGAATTTAATTATTTAGAATATAATAAATAAAAATATAATGAATGACGGGTTTTCCCGTAGACATAAGTATTGCATTTCTATCAATTTGGAAATAATCCCTTAATAATGATGCGCTAATTCCCTGATATATCTTTCATATTTAAGCTTTTTATTTTGTTAATCACAGTTGAATAAAATATAAAATCAATAATTTTACTAAATATAGTTCAACAATTGTGTATCTAATTCTAATTTTTAAGTGGTTTCATTTCTTAAATACGAGTCATAGAAACCTAAATTATAATAAATTTACGATTATTTTAAGTACTTTATTTTTTGTGGGTAAATTAAAATAATTTCAGTACCTATTATAAAATTTTGAAGAATTTTCTATTTACAAAATGATATTATTTTCATTTTAAATATAACAACGAATATACGTAATAAATTCCTTAATTATATTAATCCGATCGAATTGAATTGAATACGCGCAACTATATCAATGTATTCAAATGAACTGAACTGTATCTATTTATATTTAGATTTTATTAAAATACTATAAGATTAAACATAAATAACTATATATATATATATATATATGAATTTTTATGTTGTTGATTGTTGTATTTGTTATTATTATATGTTACTGTTGTCATATTTATGATTTATTATTAATAAAAAAAAATAAAGAAGGAAACAAACAAACGAACAAATCCATAAACATAAATAAAATATTATTATATTTATTTGTCTTATGATGTTTATGTTTATTATATATATAATAAATATACATACATTTTATCATTGGGCTCATTGAGATGAGGGTATAGGTTGGGTGGTTTTTTTTTTGGTGAACTTATATATGCACTGTGTATTTTTGTAGAAAATATTTTGTGTCATGATTGATTGATTGATGAATTATTTTTTAGATTATATATGTAACACATATCTGTAATATAAAAATATTTATAGTATATGCATTCATATATAGGATATGTATATATATAATGAAGTTGTGATAAGAGTAAATGGGATATATTAACGACGGCGAACAGAAGTTAATCTATATATAAGATTCAATATATATATATATATATATATAATCTATATTATATTTAATAATATATATATACAAAAGTGTTTATCTACGAATAATATCATATTTTATACGTATTTTTTTTTGCTATTATCGCAAAATTAACATCAGTTCATTTTATCTGCGCGTATGGTAATACGGTGTTAATTTATTCTAACTTTCTTTGAATAAAGTTTTCTCTTTTAAAATGATGTGTTTTAAATGTGTCTAATTGAAGATTAACATTTTCATATACAAAATAAATAAAATATGCCTTTCATTAAAGTCGTATTTAATTTTATTTTTATAAATATAAAAGTTTCGTAATTATACGTATTACGTAATATCTGAATGAAGAATGAATGAAAATATATTTTTATCATTTTATTTTATATATATATATATTCATTTTGAAATGTTGATGGGAAAAATAAATTTTTTTTTTACTGCATAGTATATATAGACATGAAGTTGTGATGTTTAAATTATACTTATTTTTCTATATGATTAAATAACTGGCATATATAATTTTTAAAATGTCTGTTTTCTGGCATTTGTAATTTTATCATTTCTAGATAGAAATATAATTGAACAAATTAATTGAAGTTAAATTATTATTAGTCTTTGTCATAGAATGAATAAAGAAATTTTTTGTTTTATAATTTTCCAAACATAATACAGAATTTTCCTTTGATTTCCTTTGATTATTAGATACCATAAAATTAATCGCAGTTATATTTTCGTATACGTATATTAAATTTTAATCTGTAAATCAAAATTTTATATATTTTAAAAATGTATTTAATTATTTTTTTTTATTTCTTTTGTTTTTGTCGTATATTAGATATTATTAAAATATTATAGAAAAGTAATTATTATAAATAATTTGAGGCAACTATTCTGAAGTTAAATTGTTCATTCAAACACAAATATAATAAAAACTTGTTTATGCATTTTTATTATTTTATATTTATAATTCACATATAAATATAATATATTCACAAACAACGAAAATGAATAAAAATAATAATAATAATACCAAAAATATATATAAATAATAGGTAGTAAATTTACTGAAAAATATTCAAAATTTGTAGCACCATTATACCAATGTATATGTATATATATATATATAGAATTTATATGGAAATATATCAACTTGAACATATATATATATATTCAGTTTTGAATTCGCTTTCATATATACAGTGTCTGCGGTATGCATTGTGCGATTGTAAAATTTAAAATAAGAGTGTATAATTCCGTTTGGTATAACTTATCTGTGATTAAAATATCATATATTAATTTTTGTGATATGTTAGTATAAATATAAATCATAAAGAATTTAAAACATTTTTCCTTTTTATTTTCTTTATTCCCTAAATGTAATGTACTTTTTTGATTATCTTTCAGACGCTTTCAGAAAAGAAAAACATAGTTATTTAAATGCAGCTAAATATTCAATCAACCATATGGCCATAATTAACTCATTTCATTTTTCCGATCGTTTTGGATGATCAATTAAGAATTATTTCAGTTACACGAAGAACTATAAAAGTTTTTTTTATATCCCTAAATTCCTTTTAAACCCTCTTCACCAACTCTGAGTTCCCACATTCAAATATTACAAAAGGAATGCCAAACGCAAATTGTCAAGTAATTCATTTGGCGTTGAATGCAGATAAATGCCATTTGAATCGTAAGATATGAGAATACATTTGTAAAAATGTCTCCGCCGTACAATTCATACCGCGGACACTGTATATGCATTTTGGTTAGACTATTATAGAGCGATGCATTTACAGTCTATCAAAAATGTATATTAAAAACTTTATTATAGTATATATTTAAAATATAAAATATATATATATAGATATATAGAATTTTTAAAATAGTTTTATTACATTTTTTATAAAGTAAATTTCAAATTTTGATTTGAACAATTTTTTTTTTGATCATTTTCATTAGATCATCCTTTGCTATATATAATCAAATGAAATGTACTATAAAATAGTTCGCGTCCTTTTCTCTTTTCTGTGAAATAGATTCATTACTAATAGATTCATTCATTAACTTTTTTTTGGGTAATGCTTTACATTTACCGTCGTAATTAGTAAAAATATATTATTCTCATGGATAAAAATGATTTATTTAATGTGTATAGGCTTGTAATGAAAAAATTAAACGAATAATACCTATGTATAAAAAAATTATTACATTGTAATTCAAATCGAATTAGTTGTAATTTATCTCTATACCATCTAGTCGTCAATCTGTCATAAGAGTCGATCTACCAATAATCAATATCAACTGATTAAAGGGGAAACAAATCTATATGGAAATTTTCTATATGAATTTGATTTGTGATACGTAAAAAAAAGGATATATCCTCCTAAATGCTAATTATGTTGTTGAATATTACTAAAATTAAATAATTAATTTCAAATTAAATTGTTATTAAAAGACATGTAATGATTAAATATTTGATTTACTGTATATATAGCAGCACAGAGCGACGATGGAATATACATTGTGTACATTTATTTCAAATAAAATGTTTAATATATTTATTATATATTATTATACCATACATATCGTATGTGTAATATTGTATTGTATAACTATATATATAAATATAATGTTTTACAATTAATTACGTACATGTTCTCGCATTGTTTTATATAACAAATTATATTTTAAATTTAGTAGTTGCATATAAAAATATGTGGAATGAGGAATTTTGTACACAATCATATTTATCCCACAATGCAATTTTAATGGTCCCCATTAGACTATCAGAAAGTTTTAAAACCTTTGCTAAATTTTAACTAATATTGGCATAATGTAAAAAATAAAATATATCTAATATATATATATATATATATAGAACTTGTATAGGGGTAAAATATACAATAAATGATATCGCGTTCACTGAAAAATTGGATTGTTGTGGATTAATTCATATGTTTTATATCCAAATGTGTATATTTATTAAAATTCGAGTTTGGTGGTTGTTAAATGGTTCTATTTATATATATACAAAACAATTTTATTATATTAGTTTTGAAAGATATATTACAAAATAATTTTAATCTCTCACTAAATACGAATGAATATTTTATGCAAGCACATAGCCTTTTGTATATCATAATCTCAATAATAATAACATCGATATTGAATGAATGCGACTATAAAATAAAATATGAACGAAAAAATCTTTATACATCATAATGTTTTTGCGAATATTTTTCAATTTATATATTTAATTTTGGTATATTGAATTCGTAGTCCGTATATCTGGGTTTTGACTCTGGGTTTATCCCTAAATTTAATACAAATTTTCTCAGGATGAATTATATATTTTCATGTCGCACTAACATTTTTCTTTTTTATTGGATATAACCATTAATTGATATTATTTATATTTACGTTATATATTTGGATTTTGATCATGATTTTTGTTTAATTTTTGTCACCAAATTCTAACACACCGACAAAATATATAATTAGTTTAAACATTTTATAATCTTCATCGTATTATTTTATCAAAAAATTTTCAGAACTACCAGATATATGTATGGTATATTGTTTTGTTAAGTTTAATGGGATCTATAAAATAGTATTATATTATACATTTTTTAGGGCTTCTTTTTACGTAAAATTTAGTATATTATTTTTTTAATATAATGCGGAAAGGTATATAGGTATAGAATTGTATACGTATATCAAAATGTATAAATATTAAATATTAGTAAAGCATATGTATATGCATGCATTTTTATTTACATTCTTTCTTAATTTCAATTGCTCTATCCATATATATATATATATATATATAAATAAAAAAAATAAATAAATATTGGATGCATAGTTTAATATATGCAAAACAAACGTTTATTTATACATTTATTAATTATATATATTATTTCGGCATACGTTTTGAATTTTATTGAATACATAGTGGGAAAATGCTAAATTAACATGTTGACGGACAGTTGCGTCTATAGCCGTCAAGTTCAAGTTCACTATGTGACATGACGGCAATAGCCGTCCAATACGAAACGGTCGTTTTTAGACACTGCGGCTGTAGCAGCACAAATGTGCATTTACCAGCGTACAAGTAGAGGCCTAGTGTCATGTTTTCGAAAAAAAATTTAGTATACTGTGTCCTTCCATGCTTTGAAACATGGCATAAAAATTACAAAAACATATAGTGTCAATTTTCGAATTTCACTTGTAGTTCATTCAGCGTAGTTCATTCAGCGACAATATGATAGGAAGCTGAGCAATACCTTGAATAGAATAAAGAGATTTCTTGACAAAATCTCATAAACACCTATAATTGTATAACAGTAATAAGAAAATATTAACATCCATATAAATAACTAGAACGCAACAACGTACTGAACATTAAATAAAAAAAATTTCGTACAGTGATTAAATCTTCAAAAATACAATCAAATTACAAATTACAAATTAAAATTTTGTTTATTAAATAAGGCAACTGGTTGTTTTAAAAATAAAAATAATAAGTCCATATTTTATCGTCCATTCATTTTCATATATGTATAAATAGGTGTAATAAGAGGAATCACCTATATATACTATAGAACATACGATAATTTATAATAATCGCAAAATTTACATATACTTAACTATGTGTTTATACATACTACATAGTAAAAAAAAAAGAGAAGATAATAATTGAATGTAAATTGTATGTAAATTGCAGGTTTTAATTAATTATTCATGAAAATGTTACAGGTTTTTTATTTATCCTGTTTACCACTTCGAAACCATATATAATATATGAATTTGAAACAATAAATAAAGGGGGGATTCCATTTGTTATACATATTGTAAAATACATATACAAAAAATCCATATAGTAATACACTTTGTATATATATAAATAAATAAATATACCATACACGATGTAATGAATGCACATTTTTCTAAAGAAATACATTTATAAAGAACGATAGATAATTACATTGCCATATAGATATATTTATGCAATATTTTAATATTATTAAAAACTACATATATATGTATAAAATAATAAATTTTAATTAAATACATATCATAAAGAATTTTTTTTACCTATATATAGAATATAGATATAGATTCTGTTATTGAATATGAAATTGATAATATATATATATATATATATATATAATAAATTATTGTTATAAATTTCATATTGATGATATATAGAAAAATTAAATTTAATAAAAATTATTTATTTTTTTTATATTGATAATTCCCAATTGTTGTAAATCAATATCTATGAACGTGCAAGCAATGAAAATGTAATAAAAAATTTATTAATTATTCTTTTATATGGAAAAGAAATTCTATATATAAATAAATCACAATAATGCACTAACTATTTCATATAATAAATCATTTAAAAGTATATATCCTAATTTTAAACTTGGATTTTTTTTATATCGAAATCATAAAACTATCTATCATAGTAATTTTTTTTCGTTGTTGAATTTCATTAGGTTTTTTTTTAATTCAATAACTTTGAATACCCTTACTTTGATTGCGTTTTTTAAATGATTTAACTTAATAGTTGATTAAGATCAATAACATTTATAGTTTCAGAAGTCTTCACAAAAAGAAATTCATTGCTTGTATATCATTCGATTATTGAATTTTGAAATCAAAAATGTCAAATTCAACAGACGCACAGTTACGGAAATGTTTCGATTTCCATTTTATGCTTCCGATAGGGACTAGATCTGCTGATATTATAATTGTTAATTTATGTGTTACTTTACTATATGCATTCAATTTCAACGAATATTCTATTTTTATCTGCATATCTATGTATATGTATCATTTAAATTGGGGAATTCACGAAAAGAAAATATTTTATAATAAAAATATTAACGGTTTATATTCTATGTACAGGATTTTATACCACATATATTAGAAGAATAATATTTGTAAAATGTATAATAAAAATAATGTCATATACTATACGAAAATATATGATTTTTAACAAAGAAAAAACTCTTTTGTAAATTTCTATCAAATAAATTCCAAAATTGTGTATTATTGTACATATAATTACATTTACTATTACTATACCTTTTGTATATAAAATCTATATATTGCTTTTGTTTTAAAATATTTATATAGTACACACATGCATATATAATAAAATTAAAACAAATATGGAAAATATTTTCTTCTTCTGCACTACATATATATAACGATTATATAAAATAAAATGATTTCCTCTGAAACTTCCATATAAATTAAATTCTCTAAATATTCTATACGTTTTTAAAATGTATATTACACAAATGTATATAAATATATAATCGCGATACAAAATGTATCTATAATATATATATATTTCTGCGTATATATATATATATATGCAATATAACAATATTCAATATGTTTAGTAATATCAAAATAAAATTTTGTATAAACATATACCAATATATAGTAGTTGTTTGTGCGGTTACTTTTATACAATATTTTACTGTATATATATATATATATGAACAATAATAATCCACCGTATATATTCATTTGTATATACATCGGAATGTATTATAAAATATATATATCGACATGCACATCTATCTAGAATGTATCCATATAATAGGTATATGCGATATTATTCTTGTATACATTTCACTGCAGTTGAAATCTTACTCGTATAAGTACATTGTATATATATATATTGACCAATATTATAAATATCTATCGATATATTGTATATATGCAATAAATTCAATATTTATTTATGATCAGTTCAAACAAGGTAATTGATTATAGACAAATGTTTATTATTATATATATATATATATATTGTGATATTTTGTCTATATATATCCATTGGTTTTTTGGGTCATGTGTATAATATATGCGCACATATAATACCATAGCGTAGCTTTATCCATGAAATTTAATTCATTTTATGTTATACATATATTAGTATATAATATATGAATATATACAATATATCCTGTATATGCATACAAATATTTACATATGTCATCTGTGTACAACAATAATGTATATATATACTCGTATATACAATCGACTATAAATATGTTTATATTACATGTACTCTTGTGTTTAAGTGAAAAAAGAAATAAATATTAAAATAAAATAGATGATGTCCTTGCAGATGATGTTTTTGCAGATGGAATGTGTATTGTATTGTATGTATATATTTATGATTGTATACAATATACATTCATATATATAGATGGCCAGTCAGTTTTATCGTTATAGTCAATCAATTTTCCATAGGTTTAGTATATTTTCATTGATGATAAACAAAATTTAGTATTAGTTTTATGGTTATTTATAATCTGATGAATATAATACACATATACACAATATTATCAAATACAGATTGTATAGTATTCATTGATTCTGCATTTTTAATACAATACTATATATTATATGTAAATATTTGATATTTGTACTTTATTGCTGCGTACATTTCTGTATAAATATATAACACAGATAAAGAATTTTTCTTTTATAATTATTATTTAATCAATAAACCAACAAATACCGTGAACAACCAAAATTGTTATGATATAGTTTTCCAATTAAAATCTATATGTTGAATATTTAATTTAAAATGTAATGTATTATTCCAAATAGATGTTTAATCAACAGGATATTTTATCGATTTCGATTCATAACTTTTATCAAAAGTATTTCTTATGATCAATTCTATATATTATCCCAAGTCTTAAAATTCCTGATTTAAAATGGAAATTTACTTATTTTAAACACATATACATATTTAAATATTCTATATGGACAATCTTTGCAGATGATGATGGAATGTCAAATTGTTCATTAAACCATAAAAATTATAATAAAAAAAAAAATATACACAATCTTTTATAAGAATCAAAAAAAATCTTCTATTTAAATATATTCAAAATTAAATGTTTGCTCTTTAAAGCAATTAATATTTATCAAATCAAACCAAAACATTTATATATCAAAATATTTTGTTAAAAATTTAAATACTTTCGCGTTTAACAAACTATATCAAAACAATACCAAATAAAAATAACTTCTTTTTCTTTTTTGCCATTCAATTCAATTTTAAGTTCTCATAAATGCAATATATATAAATGGTATAGTCATATACATCATTTATACTCGTATACTCAGTCAGTTTATAAATCTCTTGTATAACTTTTTTTTTGTCTTTATATAAATACAATATATGCTATATTTTCACAAACTTCATAGAAAATTGTCTTATTATAGAATTTGTATTTCCTTTATTTCATTTCTTCTTATATATATATATATATATATATGTTATGTATATATCTATAGATTAATTTATCCATGCATTTATATATACAGATGCATATAAGTATATATAAAATAAATATAATGGAATATTGGAAAATACAAAATATAGGTAAACTCTATATACATGACATTTTTATTTTAAATATGACATTATATTGAGGTAATATATAGAAATTTTATGCTATTCATTGCAATTACTTTTTATCAGAAAAATAAATTTAAGATCAAATAAAACATATATATATATTTACTTTGTGTATATATTTAGAATAATTGGTTTAAAAATAAATAAAGAAAAGAAAACTGAAATAAATCATTGTTTTATAAACGAATTGTATTTTACGTTTTCTATCGCTATAGACATCAATTAGAATTTGTTTTATTTACAAAAATAGAGGATTATTATTTTTTATTGGTATTTTTTTGATTTGCTTTTCGATTACTCTGGACAATAATAATAATATAATGATTTTATTCCATATATTGTTTAATGCAAATATATGATTACTTTTTTTTTTGTTATTGTGATTCTTTAAATAATCCATGAACTAACGACTAGTCAATCACGAATCAAATCTCTTTTATAAAGGTGTATTTAAAATACCTGTTTACGTGACAATACACTATATAGATAGGCGATAAAATGTTTCCAAAGAATGAATTTGCTTTAATAAATCTTTTTTTTTTGTTACAAATGTTAACTATATAAGTACTCTAAAGAGTTTTGGTTAATTATTTAAACATATCTTAACTTATATTTGTAAGTTTATTGTATTTAATTCTTATTTTAATTATCTAAATTGCATCTTGATGTTTAGACTTGATGATCTGAAGAGTGTCTTGGACTTTTTAAATATTTTTTCTGGGTTTTCAATTAATTGTGCATTTTCTTACATTATTTTAAAATCACCGACTTTTAAAGCAACCGCACGCAATTAAGTGTAATATAAGTAATCAATAAAATTCTCAATTTTTCTTCTATTTATTATAAATTTATTGATTAATTTCAATGAAAATTTTAATATATTTCTTAAATACGCAACTTTATATATAGAACTATTCGTTTGTAAGCAAACAATAAGATATACGTGATTTTCATACTAATTTCAACTAATATATATAATAGAGTTTTTACAACACCTATATATATATATATATATTTAGAAGAACAACAATTAGAGAAGTATACAAAATGAACAAAATGATATTGCAAGTACATGTGAATTTCAATACACATCAATATATAAAGGATATATTGTTATTATTGGCATATATACATATTGAGATATATTTTATATAAATAGAACTTTCTTTTTGTATTATATATACTTATAAAAAAGTAACCATATATATATATATATATATATAGAAAAGACATACAATACGGGTATTTACTTTTTATCATATTTACTCGATGTATTTGTATATTTAGACGTATATTTGATTTGAATCCATAAAAGGTTATAGGTCACGTTTCTTGTATTGTTACGTTTTATATAGAATACATATAATATAAAAGTACATATACATATTGATTTTATATCCATGTACAAAAGATTTATGTTAAATGAAATATATATTTATTTATATACTTACTTATATACCATATAGCTGCTTAGGTTATTTATATAGTATTGTGTATGAATGGAATACATAAAATAATTAGCCTTATCGCTATATTATGGATTGTTTGTTTGAATCCGAATGGATGAAAGTATTTCATAGCATTTATTTTAGCTGGTTTCTTTTTTTTTTAGATTATAGATTTCAATTCCGTTGGTCCCCCATTATTTGTATAAAAAAATGTATATACCTAATTATTTTATTTGATTGTAATCCATTTTAATATCAAAAGATATATACGCACTTATCGATAACTAATTATCAAACAATATATATTGTATATTGAATTATTCATTTATTTAAGTGTATGTATTGTACATATTTATGGAATTAAACCGTAGTATTATACAAAATATTGATAATTTATTATATTGGAATTGTCTCTTGATTAGAACTAAATTGGTTAGTCACTAAATTACATTTCATTGAATAGAATTGAAAGAAGATTCGTTATGGTTTTATATTTTAAAACAATATTTAAGCATTACTTTTATTTCGATTATTTATAGTTATACTAAATTTGACAGCATACTCGAAATATACTGATTATTATATCACTTAAATTGTCGCATTTTACCACATTATAATTTTCTTTTATGAATGATAGTTTATGAAAACATCGTGGATCGCAATCACATAAATAATGTTTAATGATTGCTATATTATTGTCAAATAAGCAAAATCGTTATCAAAGTTGTATTGAAATGATTGGACACTTTTGCGTTTTGTGACTTTTTCGTTTATCAATAGTTAAAGAATCATCTATTTGCACATTTTGGAATCGTGACAGATACAATTGTATAAAAGTTTTTAAGAATTGTGACTTAAAAAAGAATGTATCAATATTTATAAATATCATTATATAATTTGTGTATATTCACTTTGTATACCCGTTTGCATTAAATCTTATTGAAGTACACTTACCTATGATATATACTGTTAAAGTAAAAACACATAAACCAATCGATATATCAACCATACAAAAAATTACAATAAAACAATTTTTGTGAAAACTGAAAAATATTTATTTGTCACTTGCTCTCTTATTATCCTTATCGAATATCGAGCTTTTAACTTTTATATATACATACACAATAAAACATATCAATATATTTTTTATTTATTTATATTTTTTATTTTATATATACACAGACAAATTCTTAACAAATCTGTGAACAAATTTTATATAAATGTTTAAAAAAAATGTTTATGTTACATAATTGTAAAAAATTGAATTAAATAATCAAATCATATTTAATTTATAATATAATATCCTTCTTTTTTGACATTGATCAAAAATAAAGAAAAACAATTTAATGGCATAGAATTGTATATAATATATTTACATTGGCAAACTGTTAAATGACAAATCAATAAAATAAAAATTATTCTATATAAAATAAGAAGTAAAAAAAAATTAACAGTAATATAAAAAATTGTTTATTTTATTTTTAATTAATTATTTATTTATATTTATATAAAAAAAAATCAAAAGTATAACAATAAATATTTATATAAAGTTTTTAAATTAATTTTGTATATAATATAATTATATTTTTTATTGTTTTTTTTTTAAATTTAATTTTAATAATATTGAATTTCATTAATATAAAAAAAAATTATTTAATTTACCATTCAAAAAAGGTATGATTTCAATGTAATGTGTTTGTTATAAATAATTATAATTTCGTTTGTACACAAAAAACAAAAAATATTAGTCTATAAAATTGGGCATTTTCCTATTGTGTGACATTTTCATTTTATTAAAAAAAAATGTCACTTTATCCATTTTCTCATCGACCAGATTTATTTATCAATATAAATGATAAAAATTAATTTATACTATTCTGTTTTTTATGGAAAATGATTGAAACACATCAACATTTTTTAATTGTTATTTTATATATATTTATGTTTACTTGAATGTTTCCTTTTCTTTTTCTTGGGACGTTTCTGCACATTGAGGTTGATTTTTATTTAAATACATGTATTAATTTAATAAATATTTAAATAAAAATTATTCATTATATAAGATGTGAAAAACAATAAAATTAAAATTATGAATCTTTACTATATGAATATATTTTATAATATTCATCTTTGAATATTTTATTTTCTTTTAATAAATTTGTAAATAAATATATTTTGATAATATAATTAAAGTTAAATAATTTTAACAAATGTTTATTTATTTCTATATTATATAATTAAATATATATACCTTGTTATTTGTAGTTTTAAATTATTTTTTTGCTTGGAATGAATATATAATTAATTTCTTATATATATATATATGCCAGATATTCACAATATACATTTTTCATTCATTTTAAATTATCTATTCGTTCTTCACATCCGCGATGTACAATAAATATATAAATTAAAAATAGTTTACATTTTTGTATCACAATTTTTTTATTTTTTATGTGAAACAATCCTCTTTTTTAATAACTACTAATATATATATATATTTGATTTATACACACACCGCATAATAAAATTACGCTCGTTTTATTATGGTCACATATAATTAAATTAAAGTTTTTTTTGTTTTCGTAATTATTTGAATTTGTTAAAAATATTATTTTGTAAACACAACCATATAAATTTATATTAATCAGTAACTTATTCTTTTATTTTAAATTTATTTATTATTATATTCTTTAGTTCAAAAAATGGGTTCAAAAAAAAAATTAGAACCCATTTTTAATATATTTACAATCATTTTGGCACTATATATTTATTTATTGTGTTATTGATTTAAAAAACAATGGAAATATTTGTCCCTATAGATTTTTTTAAATGTGGTACAATACGAAAACAAAAATCGTTGATTTCATTTTTCGTTGTAAATGTTATTTTAAAAAAATCTATACTATAAAATTATATATATATATATATAAATTAATTTAATTAACGTCAGAATCTTATTGAATTATTTATTGGATTTGTGGAAGATATTGATGAAGATGAAGATAGTTGTTGTGGCAGTTGTTGAGAATTCATTTTTGATTGTATTGATGGTGGTGGTGGTGGTGGTGGTGATGTAATAGAAGTAGATGGCTTTTGTTGTAAAGTTGAATACGATGGTTGGCGATTTACTTTTTGTTCATTAAAACCATGTAATGTTGTTGAATGCTGAGAATATGTATGAATGAAATGGTATTTTGAGAATTGTAAGAATTTTAAAAATAATTTCTTTCCAAGTATTTTTTCATTTTTTTTATGATGGATATATTTACTATTTATAATTTTCCGATAATTGACTTGAATATCAATATTTTATATAAAAATTAAAATTCAGAGATTCAGGGATACCCATAATGTGTATAATAATAATTCGGTTATACAAACATTCAAATAATATATTGTTTCCCGTAACAACTGATTTAATTAGTAAACTTCTCCTAACGATGAGTTAAAGTATGTATGGTGAAAGCATTAAACTATTTAATATTGACATATTTTCTATAATGAAAGTGAAATGAAAGCGATAATGAAAGGATTCTCCAAGGCAAAGTAAAAAAAAATGTCGGGGGTGAATTCCTCAACTGATTACTTAAGAATTTCCTTTCGTTAGTGTGTTTCGACGTCCATTTGTGTCTCCGATCTTTTTATAAAAACTAAAAACTAGTAAAACAAATAATGACCTTATGTCAAACCTTAATAAATTACTTGAAAAATAAAACTGAACATAATCAGGATGAAATTTGTTACTTTCGGTACTGCCGAAAAAACGCAACCTGATCTGGTGTAAAGTAATATATGGTTTTTAAAATATGTGAATCAATGTTTATATCACTTACCGTTTCTTTGGTACTAACAATTGGCGTTGTTCTAGATACTGATGGTAATCGATCTTCATAGCAACGTGATATTTGTGACGTTGGCACCCATGACATATTTGTTGGGTAACCATTTATTGGTATCACTTGACGTTGTTGGTGTGCTAAATCAAACTTTATATAAATATAAATATATGTGTATAAACAAAAATATTTTTCATCAAAAGTTATTATAATATATATATTATTTTAATTAAAAATTATCACAATTCATTATACAATTATTTCAGTATTTTATTTACCATATTAATTCATTATTGTTTTTGATGGAATTAAATTAAAAAAATTTCGATATGTCACACACTCACAATCATTCAATATAATCAAAATAAAATTAAATCAATATATGAAATAAAAATGAAATTTTTTTTAATATATATGTTTTTTGCATTACACAATCATCCATCACCTAGATTTTAAATTGAAATTATATATATACAATATACATACATACATTTATAAAATTATATTTTATTTTACACAAACTTGTTGATGTGTTTTTATATGAGCAAAAATAAAGAAACAGAATAAATTTATTATTCTATAATAAGTATACGGGATGGTAATATAATACCATCATATTCCGATGAAAATTTAATCAAGCATTTGTATTGAAAAATCTTATTAATATTTGTTTTTACTGTTTTCTTTTCAATTGGAATGGGTTTTTTCGATTGAATGAGAAATGCAATTCTTGAATTGAATCGAATTGATGATTTTACTTTGGAACAATTAAATAAATATACTCGAAATATTTGTGAACTTGTAGTTTTTAGAAAATACTTTTTACTTTTCCTATATCCTTTTTCATATCCTTTGAAAACATAAAGATGATAATTTATTTGAAAAACTTTAGAATACAAATTTCGTTGTTCTTTATCTAGGTTATTTTTTTAGATTGTAAAATAAAAACATCGTCATTATAATCATTAAACCGATATAAATAAACATTTTCCGACAAACATTCTGTATATTTTCTACAAATCAATGTACGAAATCTATAAAATATGCTGTGTATATGGTAAAAATTTACAGAATTTTCTTATAAATAGATTTTTACCATATTACAAATGCAATAATATATAACAGGTAACTATAAAGTATAGACTATACTATATATATATATATATATTTATATAGCTGTTCATATATTTATCAATGTATAAACGAATATATGTGTGTTATATATAGAAATGAAAATTCATTCAGTTTGATTTATGTGCTTACCTGAGCGTAAATTGTTGGTTCATTTAATCTGGCATCTTTATTTCTTGGTCGTCCTAATGTTGCGCTAGTGTAAATTGCTTTTTGTGGTTTTGGGATGACTAATGATAATTCTGCATAAGTAAGTTCTTTATGCTTTTTCTATATATACCGTACCGTATGTATTATACGTATGAATGTAATGTTAATGTAGTACAATATATTTTTTTTTGTGTTGTGGGTTAAAAATTGATATAAAAATAGAAATAACATGTTGAAAAATTGTTATTATTATAGGAAATTTTCTTGATTTTCTGATTTTTCTCGTTTTTTTTTGTGTAATCGAATAATATTTTTTATATATAGATTTTAAAGAAAAATACGAGTTTATAAATAATAAGTATGTATATATTTTTTGTTGATTATTAAACTAATAACGTATAATTTACTTTTATGTATTATATTTCCTATGCTGTTATTGGAAAATTGTCAATGAAACTTTATCACTTAAGTCTCGTAATATTTTATACGTAAACTTTAGATTCAAATTTTAATTTACTGAAAAAATTTAATGTCATTTATATATTAATATAACGGTTTGAGGTGGACAGCAACATCGCTTTTGAAAATTGACTCGAAAAGTGCGAGGAAATTTAGAAGATAATTTTAATTTTCATATATTTTCGATATTTATTTTATGATTTATTTTATGAATGAAGTCAAATCTATTATTTTATTATCTGTTTATTAACTCGAAAATTGATAGATTTTTTATTATATCCTTTGACATTTTTGTCTGTATTATTTTAAGAATCCACCCTACATCATCATTCTCATTCAGTATATACACGTCGCAAAATATGTATAAAGCAAATATAAACGATAAAATACAATACTATATAAAAATATACAAAACCTGATTGTTATCATATGATTGATTAAATTGATGATGTTGGAGATGCTGCAGATGCGGTGGATGTTGTTTATACATTTGATTATGATGTCGTTGCTCATCGTTAATAGGGTTATCAGGTTTATTGTCATCTTTTTTCCTAGTATCATCATGATCAACATCATGATTATCGTTAACATTGGCATCTTGATCATCATCATCATCTTCATCATCATCATCATCATCATTGTGATGATCAACATCATCTTCTACTTCTTCATTGTTATCAATTGTATTTTCACGTTTATGTAATGTATTTTTTATTACTGGTTGGTGTTGATGATGATATTGTTGGGGTGGTTGGGGATGGGGTTGTTGATGATTTTGTAACTGTTGCAAATGTTGTTGATGTTGTGAAGTATTAAATGTTGTATATTGTATTTGATTATTATTAAATTTTATTGGTTGATTTTGATACATATTATGTGAATGTTTATGTGACTGCTGTTGTTGAGAATTAACTAACATCAATGTATTTATATCATTTGCTATGCTATATGGTGAATTTAATATATAATTAGGAGTGGTATGATGTATTTGTTGTTGTTGATGATGATGTTGTAATTGATGCATTGGATGTTGTAATGTTGCCATTTTATTAATACAAAAATTACCACCACCACCACCACTACCAATAATTGTATTATTTACATTTACACCAGCCATACTAATGCCACCACCACCACCACCCGTACCTAAAATACTATTACTGGCACCACATTGAGTGGCTAAAGCAGCTGTTACATATGTACGTTGCTGTGGCCATTGATATAAATTTCCATCGTCATCGCATTGATTATCTTCTTTACCTATATATTCATGTATATATATATATATATATAGATATATAAATATTTATGGATATGTTTATAATAATATATAATATGTTTGTTAAGGAATTATATATACAATATATGTATATAGAATATATTTTGCACATCATGCTTGTTATTGATATTTATGTTAATATTGAAAATGTTTATACAGAAAAAAAATCAAATCTTTATTGGTTTGTTATTAATATATTTATATTGGATTTTTCCGATAATAATAATAATAATAATAATAATAATAATAGAATAAAATATTAATCTTTTTAGCTGAATACATACATAAATATAGAATTATTGTATATATATATCCCGAGAATCATGAAAAAATATTTTATGTTTTCTTATTGTTAATTTGTTAATAAAATCCAAATCAGGACTAATATAATAATTATTGATTTTAATGTAAAATATATAAGTATACAAAAAATGTATGGGCGCCACCCGAAACAAAAAGAAAATTTTGTTTATGTATATTTAAATTCAATTTAATAAATTCAAATTTAGAATTCGCATTTGTATGATAATGTTTTTCTATCGATTTTAAATGAATCGTATGTATAATTTATTCTACAAATGTTTTTTTTTTTAAATAGTTCAAAAATTTCTACCGATTGATGATTTTATATAAGAATATGTATACTGATAACACTTAATATACAGTATAAACTGCCATACATAACGCAAAACATAAACCATTTCATTCATTTGTATAATTTCGGAAAATTTGAACTGATTCTTATTACAAATGTTTCCCCAAAAAGTATTTTAGACACTATAAATTAATCGGTAAATTATGAAATCGATTTAAAAGTCACCATTTTTATTCATATATTCATTAATGTTTAGAAAACGGCATAATAAAAAAAACATTTAATATATTTATATCTAAATGAGCTGTGCGATATAAGTACAGCTTTATCGTTTCAATATATACCCCATTAAGGATATATGACACAGTATAGTATCATAAACAAAGGTTCAACAATATAGTAATCCCCATTTCGATACATATATGTATATATAGTATAATACGGGTCCAGGTAGATACATTCATTCTATAGATATACATTCTTAAAATCATATATGAATACAATTTTGATTATTTTTGCATATATTCCATTCAATGTATATATTTTATTCGTATATATACATACATGTATAGTATATGAATTAAATAGAGAAAATTTATTTACAAGCTTTAATAAATCAAAAATATAAATAATATGGTAATTCCAAATCTGTTCTGAATTTTAATTAGAAAATTTTTGACGTGTTGTTGTTGCGTTCATTCCAATTGTATATATATATATATAAATATATGTATTAATATACAAGAGAGGTGAAATTACTCTTTTGTATATATTTTGGGTTATATATATTCGTATAGAACATATAGAAATTGTATAAATGTAATGTATGTATATGTGGTAATGTATATAATATATATTAAATATATTTGTATAGCGAATGAAGTTATGAATATATATGCAAATATTAAAATTATTTATTTGCATGTAAATGACATCGTTATTGTAGAAAACTGTGAATCTGAAATTTCAAAATTCCGATCAAAAAATTCATAGAATTGCATGTATTTTATGTATATGTACTATTATTTTGTTATACAGACAATCGACAATATATAATTTATAAACTTCTACAAAATAATTTTAAAATTACGACAATTGAACTATTATATTACAAAATTTACATCCTTCAGGTATAATGGTTGCGTATCCCTATGGTAATCGAACCAATTTGTGATGCTTACATAAGTGAATCATATGTCTTAAATGATTTGTTTGGTCTGGGTATTCTGAGCAAGAAATGTCGTTATACAAAAAAATGTTCACAATAAAATGCCCAAAAATGTCCTGAGAACAAAACAACAGTTCTTTCTCTGTTGTTGGTTTCAATATATTTTGTTTTTTTACCATGCCGGAATTTCAACACTGCATTAAATTTAGAATAACAGAAAAACTTTTTCAGGACTTTGGAGGAATTAAACTTAAATATTTTGTCAGAATTTGCAGTTATGTGTTTGATCAACTATATACAACACCAACAGCATATATGGAATCTTTTTAATGTATTCTTCTTTATTGCATTCATCATTCTTGTAACATAATAACATGTATAAAAATAAATAAATTCATTTATTTATTACCCATATATCAAATCATTTTACGGATAATAGAGTCCCATTATATTAACTAATCCGATGTATAAAACAATTTCTCAATACCCCTGTAAAGTTTTGATATGATATGAAAAAAAGTATAACTAATGGGGTGGTTTTTACATTTCAAAAAAAAATGCTAAAAAAAGGTGAATATGTAAGCATAATGGCAATAATAATAATAATCTGTCTGTCTGTATATAAATACAATCATTTCTATCCACTTTTTTTTTTTATTTTTGTTATATATGATAGAAATATGAAAGATGATATTTTATGTTTGTTTTTATGTGAGACTTTGTTATTTTAATATAACATTATTATTCACAAATACGTTTATATTATATATACAAATAGGTACATATAGATATAAAGTATATATCATGATCATGTATATGTGTGTGTGGGGTAATATATTCATAAAGAATATTCCAATGTTTTCCTAAAAATTCAACAAACAAACTCAACAAAAAAAATAAAAATATTATTAAGTCTGACAGTTTACTGACATTCAAGTATAATATGAATATGGTATAGATATAAATTTTACCCCCCAAACCCAAAATAATAAAGCATGTATGTTTTCTGTTGACAAGTTAATAAAAAAAAGAAAATATGTACATACACAGATTTTAGACAATTCTCATCTTGATTTTCCACTTATATATAATATTTAAATTGCGAACGCATACCATCTCACGTAAAATATTCGATATTCAACATGATTTAAATTTCAATTTTATCTTTAACTTTTTTTAATACACGTATACACAATAAATATATGCATATATACAATTGCAGAACAAACTTTATATTGTTTTTAATATATCATACATTGAATATTATTATATAATTATTATAAAATAAACATATATATATATATATATATATATATATATATATATATATATATACTTACCATGAGGTATAATATCAGGATTTTTTTCTAAACTATCAGTACTAATCGTTAAAGTTCCAAGTGTACCAACACTACAACCGCCACCACTACGACCGCCCGAAGCAATACTACTTTTTACCGTTTGATTTTCATTTTGTTGGCTACCGCCGGCTATTGATACTTCGGTATTATTATTATTATTATTATTTGTAGTTGTTGATATTGTTGTATTTGATAAATCGACAATTTGCTGCTGTTGTTGTAATTGTGGTTTTTTATTCATTTTTTTACGTACACGTATGACTAACATAGATGCTATAAGAATTAGTAAAACACCAACAATAAGTCCAGCCAATACACCTAATATTAATTTCATTTGTAATGTATTTCCTGTATATAATGTTAGAAAATCTAATAATGGAAATTCATCTGAAAAGTTGGGAGACAAAATAGACATAAAAACAAAATATAAACATTTAAAATAACTGAATAAAATACCATTTAACATAACATGGAATTGTGTGAAATTTCATATCAGATAATTTAAACTAGAATTGTATGTTTATCTATATATATTAAAGTTACCTGTATGTTTTTCAGCACCATTTAGCGTATACATATGAAGTAATGTTTCAGAACTTTTTCCTTTTGCATTTTTTGCAGTTAAAACAATATCATATCCATAATCGGATCGCAATCCTTTTAATGCAAAAAATGGTACACTATATATATATATATGTGATAAAAAAAAAGAAATTGGAATTAATTAAATCAAACGTATAGATTAAAAAACATGTATTTTATTAATAAATTCATTTAAGGAAGGACTTGTTCGATCTATATATGATTCGTAGTAACAAGTTAATAATGCAAATTGCAATTTTGATCAAATATTCTTATAAATCTGATAAAAAATTTACATGCCACTATTTCTGGGTAAAAACAAAACTATAACAAAACATTTTATACTAAGCAATACATCTTTTATTATGTTTAAATATAGCGAATTTCTGACCGCAGTTTATTGTATATGTAGACTTTACAAAACATACAATTTTTCTTGTATAATATCTTAGAATTATTTTTTACAAATTAGAAATTGTACAAATTTATATTATTAATTAATAGAAAGGGGGGAGGGACAAATTCTAAATTATATTTTTTTCTGAATATTAATAAAAGCATTGTTTTTTTCTTAATGTATTTAAATTAAATCAAAATCTGCTTTGTTTATAATATATACAAATTACTTCACCCTTTATTTTAAATATATATATATATATCTATACTCGTGTATTTCCATAGCCATACCAATAAATTATTATACTCAAAACATTAAAAGAAAAAGTTTTTATTACTTTTAAAATATATTTATGTATATATATTCAAATATGTGTGAATAAATCTATATATTATTATATATGCGACCCCCGAATTATTGTATATATATAACTATGAAAAATATATATATAAGCTTCTTAAAATATTAAACTCAACGAATTATTTCACAAACGAAAACGTATTTTTCCAATAATAATAATAATAATAATCATAATAATAAAGATAAATATAGAACATTTTTATTCATATATACCACACAAAATATATATATACAATTATTTTATTACATAATTGTTAAATTATGTATAAAATTTTCTTTCAAAAAGTGTATATGGATACCACCAAAATAGGATAATAATAATATAATAAACACCATATAATATGTATATATACAATGGGTTATTTAATTTCGTAAATTTATATATATATATATATATCCTTTTGCTTTATATTTTATATAATACAATGAAATTCACTCAATATATTCAATATATTTATAAAATATAAAATAATCGATAATATAAAAAATATTATAAAAAATTAAACAAAAAAAAATAAATACTAACTTTGATGATTGATTGGTTACTAAATTTTTTGTTCTTGCATAAAATACTTGTACTTCAAAGGTTTGTGGTAAACCACCATCAAAACCTTCTATGCATTCCAATTGTAATACATTTACAGTTTGATTTGAAATTGTACAATTTGATAATGGATCTGGTCGACCTAAATGTAAAGAAAAAATTTTTTTTTATTTGTAATAAATACAAATTTAGTTGATATAAAGTTCTTTGTTAAATCTATAATATATCATTTTAATTTGAATTAAAGATAAAGGATAACACACACACACACATGCACACCAAAAACAAAAGAAAAAATAATTTAAACATAATTTAATGTTTAAATATAAACATTTATACAAATTATACTATTATTATAACATTATACATGAACAATTTATATATATTCACATAACATATTAAATTTGCAACATTATATAATAAATGCGATACTCATCCTCCTCACCATCATGCTATTTATATTTACATGCATAATATGTATACGATAGACACGTAGACAATTTAAAATTATTTGTAGCCTTTAAAATTTATGTATATAATGAACAATTTAAATGTACCCAAAAATATTCCCAAAGTGTATTGTTTTATAATACTCATATATTTATATGTATCTATATATTTATATAATACCATAAAGATAGACCAACAACAAATAATATACACATATCATTATCATACAATATACATATATTTTCAAACCATAAATTGTGTGTTTTTTTTTCATAAAAATACATACATTTAAGTATACTTATTATTATTATTATACATATTTGTGGGTGAATGTATATATACTAGTTATAGACATATTTTTTTATTTAGCAATAAACAGTCTCCTATCATCCATTCTGTAGCGCGGTGCTATATATAATCATGGTTGCAAAAAAAAGCAACATACACACAAAAACAAAACATCATCATGATATAATATTGCAATGTTATAAAACAAGGATATATTTATACATAGAATAGTATATAATAAACCAGCAGTAGACAACATAATGCTTCCCAAATCAAACCCATATAATATATATACACACGCATTCGGTTTAACTAAAAATAAAAAAGCATACCAAAAATGTATATATAGATATGTCCAAATATTCTATATAAACGTTGGCATACAAAATATAATAAGAACAACAACAACATCCATAAAAAAGGATAACACAAAAATGCGCGTGTTATATACATTTATGAAATAACCAAAAATATGTAAAAATTACCTGCTGGAATAATATTAAATATACAAGGTTCAGATTGTGTTCCAATATCATTGCTACCCCAACATAATAGTGTACCATAATCCTATTTATATATAAATTTGCATATATACCATTGTATATACAACATTTAAACAGCCATATTAAAATGTATAGAGATGAATATAAAATGAAAAAAAAGAAAAGAAAAGAAAAGCTCAATGAAGAAAATGTTCATGTTACTCATGTTTTTTTCGTTTTGTTTAACTACATATATTATATATATATATATATATATATAGTTATATATATATAGTTAGGTCATTATCCTTTATTTTATTGTGTTATTTAGAATAATGTTTATTTCATTTTATGTATATACGCATATATATAGTATATGTTTAAGTGCATTCAGAGTACATTTATTTTCTTCCTATATAAACCAAGTAATGTTTATATCAGTACATTTTATATATCTGGAAGTACATTTATATATATATATAGTACCAAATACAATAGAATTAAATACAAATTATAATGTGCTAAATGCGTTCTTTTTTCATCTCTTTGAATATATATACATGCGGTTCATGATCTTTAGATTCATTTAATTGTAAGATATACATCTCTTTATAAAATGTAAAATTCTTACAGATATTTAGTCATTGAGAATATAACACACATATATTATTAAGGTAATTTAACATTTAATTTGTTTTCTCATTTTAATTTTTCTAATTCAATTAAACCTGTGAATACCTTAAGGTTTTCCTGACAATTTCATATGTTCATTTATTTGCCAATAATTAAAAAAAAAAGGATATTCAAAAGTAAAAGGAGATATAATGTTGTGTTAAAACGTTTTATTAATATACAATTCATTTCGTTGGTAATATAATTTGTTGCAAATAAAGAAATTGCTTTCAAAGTCAATTTTCTTGTTAATCCAAGGCAATTATAGCACAGTTTCGATAATATTGCTGTTTACTGTTCAAATTAAACTGTGAGAGTTTTGGAAATATACTTTTTTAACACTAGATTGCCCAAGGCAGTCATTTTGACTGCTTTTGAATTTCAATTAGAAAAACAATTATGTATATATAGTGATAGAATTTCTTAGAAATTTGTGACTTTTTGTACAACATAAAAATGCCTTTATTAATAATTGTAATTACATCCACCTCCTTAATTTCCGGTATATACATAATTGATTTTCTAATTGAAATTCAAAAGCAGTCAAAATGACTGCTTGGGCAATCTAGTGTTAATTCGTGAATATGAAAAATGTTTACATGATTAACAAAAAATTCCAATTGTAAATCTTTTGGAAAATGGGAGCTATATTTTGAGGAGTTTGTAGACCGTTCAAATACCTTTTCGGTTAGATTATAATTCCAAAAAATGAACTCTACTTATGGTAATATTATATCAATTATATGCAAAATCGTGTGAATGCTTAAGTGACTTTTTTATGAAAAAAATTGAAAATGTAATTAGAACACGCACAATAATCTGTACAATGAAATGTCTCTAATTGAAAATAATTCAAATTTAGATCAAATGTCAATTAACTTTTACTATATGATAGATTATAAGATAAAATTATAGATTTTAAAATTAACCCAATAAGTAATTAAACATATAATCTATTCTATATAGTATATACCTGTTCAACAACTGGAGTGTAATGTGCTATACTTTTTGATTTATCAATTGCTATTAAATTTGCTGGTAAATCTACGGTTTCTGAAATGGTTGTATTAAATTTCCATGTAAAATTTATATCTGATGGATTTGCTTCTAGTTCACAGATAATTTTTGCGGTTTCATGTCTTGCAACATTATAGATTTGTACCAAACCTGGACGGCATAATGGAGCATCTAAATATAAGTATAATTAATAATCAATATAACAATCAAACTTTTATACGAATTCATTATAAATTATAACATATATGAGTTCAAAGAAATTTTGACGAATATTTTTTAACATATTTTCACATTAAATTAATAATCTTACATCGTATATCTAATTGTACAGCATTACTTTCAGCATCACCCTCTTTATTACTACCAATGCATGTATAAAATCCACTTCTAGCTCTTGTCACATTTTGTAATACCAATGTTAAATTACTTACAATTATTCCTGCTATTCCATTGTTATACAAAAATTTTCCCTATTTTATATAGGATATTAGAGAAAAAAACACACCACAAAAAAGAAAAATCAATGAAAAAATCATATTTTGCACATAATATATTAATTTTTTATATATAAAAACGAAAATAATACGAAATTGTATTATATATATGTATTTATTTTTTTCTTTTTATATAAATATAAAGAAATTGAATGGAAAAATTTCTTTTCCCCATTTTTTTCTTTGTATATAATATTTTTAGCAATCGAAGTTAAGCAGATTGATGTTAAAAATTTATTAGGGCGCAAAATTTATAAGGTATATGCAATATATTATTTAAAAAAAATAAAATAATATTATATATGTTCAATTTAACTTACATTATGTTTCCAATTAACTTTATATACCCAAGGGGTTGATTTTATATTACATTCAAAATATACATCAGCTCCTTCACGTATTGACGAAACATTTACATTTGTACCCAGTTCTAAGCTAACAACTGGTATATCTTTATATGATTAAAGAGAAATACAGTTTTTTATTTATTTCATTTATTTTAATTGGTAATTAAAGTTTATATAAAAAAATAATAGACCAAAGTGATTCGAATAAAGCGTAATCCCATAACAAACGAAATTGAAAACTTAAAGTTGAAAATGCCATTTTTCTAATCAGTTTTTAATAAATTTTATAGATTTATGGCAAAGTATTTTTATCAAGTAAAACAACTGCGATGAAATGAAATTGAATGATTACTTTTTTAGGAAATCTTTAATTAGGAAAAATTTATATATATACTTACGATGTATAACTAATGTTCGACCATTTTCCATACCAGAATTAGGTATGACTTTTTGTTCACCGCGGCAACTTAAATATTTTCCACCATCATCAATTGTTGGCGAAAATCTTAACGTTGACATTGTTGTATTGTTATCATCCAATTCCTATTTTCAAATGATATAAATAAAATGTAAAATAAAATTAATTTACAAAAAAAATATAAAATGTGTGTGTGTGTGAATAATATGTAAATAAATGTAATGAATTGTACAATATATTTTATTTGACTATACAATATAATATAAATTTCGTTTTGCATAAAAATATATAAGAATGATTTTTTCTTCTTCGTGTCCTTTTTTTTTTTGAAAATATAGACAATATAATAAATGATTTCTCTACGGATATGTCAAAAATATTATTAATAAAATTATTCATTTCATATATTTTTATTATTTAGATTTGCATAATGTCTCTACAATGATAAAACTACATCATAAAGACACACACAGTTAATATATATACATATATAGATATATATTTATTTAATATAATAAATTAGGGTTTTATTTTATTATTTATATATAAATATATTGAGAGAAAATATATATATGGATGTCCGTTCGTCCCATTCATATATGGTATATTTACGACAAGTATATTTATTATTTATGTATAATGTTCAAATGGTCTTTATTCTTTTTCTTTCTGTATTTATCAATTTATAACATAACATAGTACTACAGTATTTATTTATGCATATTTACCATATCTGTAGAATTGTTCATCAAAATGCTGCCCATCCACCATGTTATAACAGGTGTCGGAATTGCTCCAACCACTTCACATACCAATTCATAATGCGTACCAGCTGACAATGGTCGATTTTCACCTTGTATTTTTACCCATAATGGTTTTACTATATGCAATGAAATATGTTGAAAAATAAATGTATAAATTATATTTTATTTTTATGATATTAAAGTGTGAGTCCGTGTATGTGAATGAATAAATAGATCTCTACATAGTCGGATACTTAAAAGTGTCCTATGCATACAAAATCATTATTATTATATACTATATTATAAAATCATTCAAATTCATATATATATAAATAATATACTATTTGAATAAATATATATAACAATATTTAGAATAACAAACAAATGTATACAAATATTTGGAAAATTTGAGACATAAATATTACTTTGTATAGATGAATTCAACTTGAAAATACATGAGTGCTGTAATAAATGATAAATTAAATATAAAATAAGGTAAAACATGGAGTATATGATGATAATAACATCCATATTATTATATATATCTATATAGAAATGATGATGGTTTTATAAGATATATGTTGTAATACCATCATATATCTATATGTATAGAAATAAAACATCATCAGAGGACATATAACAATAGACAACATTATATTGATTGGAAAATGTTATATATATATATAGAATATCTTATCATTATTATTTGTACAACAATTTGGGGACTATAATAATTTATATATACATATATATTAAATTGTATTGTATCTGAACATATAATATTTATAACATACATAGGTATATAAAAGTATGTGTTCAACCAAAATCTTATGGCATTGATGATTATATGAAAAGATTGGTATATGTCTATCTCTATATATATTATATATATATATATAGATTATTATTGATAGAGGGTTGTTTTCATATTGGCTATATGTTACATATATGTATAAAATTCAATCTATATATATTCACATATTTAATGTCATTTAAGGAAAAGGATAATTGTTATTGTTGTTTTGTTGATGTCGTTGAAGGTTAAAACATTAATACTTAGATAACATATAACGTATATCATTCACAATAACTATATAGTAGAATTCAAACCTTTAAATGTATATACACAGAAAATATATATAATAAATGTATAACCTAATATATTGAAAATCTATCCATAACTACTTCATATATATACTATATACATAACAATAAAAATGATGCTAATCAATAATTGAGTGATTGTACCGAAAATAATTTGACACATCTTCTTTATATCTATATATAAAATATAATAAAGATGTTGAGAAATATAAAATACGTAATTTAATTTTATGTTGATAATTAAAAAATGAAAAAAAAGGGGGTCATTTTTATTTTTTTTTTCATTTTTATTTATCAATATTAACCTCAATCAATGTTATATTAATAAGAACACATATATAACGTATAAGCACGTTAAAAAAAAATGTTTACGACCTTTGAAAATTCTAGAAAAATACACTTGAAATTGTTTTAGTTTTTATATATAAAAACAAAGTAATTTATTCAAATATTTAAGATTCTCTTGATTGAATATTATTTAAAAATCAGTTTAAAAAAACGATGGTGAATTTCATTAGATTATATTTTACATGGTAAATGTTTAATATTCGTAATATGAAGAGCAATATAAGAAATTCTATCACATTAACTCGATATTTAATAGAATGAAATTTCCTATTCATACTCCATAATTGATCAAAAAATATTTGTATCCATATGGTTCATATATTAAATCTAGAATAACTTTTATATAATAGATTGTTCTTATATATATATATTATTCAAAATAAACGATTATTCATGGACAATTAAAAAAAAAAAAAGTTCAGGATAATAATTATAACAAGAACTTGTATATCAAATAAAAAAGAAAAAAAAAACAAAAAAGGAAACTAAAATTTAGTTCAACTTATTTATAAAGTTTATTTTATACAAATTAAAAAAAAAACACAATTCTTAAATTGATATATAAAATATTCTTTCTATTTTGCATTCAATTTTGTAAATTGAAAATCCATAAAAATCTATAATAGTTTATATATGCAACATTATTATTATTATTATTGCATTTATAATTGAATATAGTTTTATAAATGCATTTTTCCTATAACATATAATAGATAGATAAGATACAATTTGTTTCTTTCTTCCCTTTTTTTTTAATCTTATATAAATGAATGAATGAACAACGTCTTTTTAATTTAATACTATACACTTTCATATCATATATAAATATAGACGAATTTCTTTATATTTTAGAAGAAGAAAATTATATAACAATTGCAAATATAATATAAAAGAATTATATAAAACAAAAAAAAGAGAGAATCTTTATAAATTGTAAACTTTCAAATGCAACATTGTTCATATAAAATTATAAATGTATATGTAATATACTTCTTTTTGGTATATATATATAAGGTATAATAAACGGAAAACTATATTGGTATATCTACTATATATATTGCTTTTACGTGTTCTATTTATATAAGAAATAATCACATTGTAAAAGTTTATTCAAGCAGCATTTTACAATTTTGTGTTGTTTTCTTTATTTTTTTACTCACCAAGAGTTACGTATTATTCGATTCAATCGCATCATAACGGGCAGGATATTGAAATAATATCGGAAGTATCTTACAAATTTAATCATACGATTGTAATTGGAAAAGGTCAGATGAGACACGATATATTGAGATGTTTGTACAAAGACTGCATTTTGTTTACCAATTGTATTATAAAACATATACTATTATAAATTATAGATAAGCATCTAAGGTTTGCCTTAACCAGTGAAATATGTATATAGAAATTCTAAACATAAGAAATATGTATCTGTACAATTTTGATATAGAACTCTAACAATGCCAATGTTAGAAATTTGCTTGTTTATTGTACTTTGTATACCATAAAGTACCATATATATTTATAATAAAATTATATATGAGAATAATTAAAAATCTCGATATCCTCGCAATTTTTTATAACACAAATGTTATATATATATATAGAGTGTTAAAGTTTTTTATTTCCCAATTTTTAGTAAATTTATTATCCGCACAACAGTAAATGAAAAGATTTTTTATATATATTCTTATTTTATTATTATTGCAAATGATGTTTTGAAAATCTATTTTTAAATATTAACAAATTGAATATTTTTAATTATGTTAGTTCTTCTTTATGATGGCATATCAGATTCCATATTTTGTTAACTTTATATACATACATATACATTTAATTTTTTGTAATAATTGGTTTTGGAAAACCCATTATATATTGATTTGAGGAAAATTTTATGTATATATTTTTAACTATTATAGTTTTACAATAATAACTCAACAATCGAAGCGAAAAAGGATCATATTTTGAATCGAAACGAATTATCATTTCGATTCTTTTTTTTCACAAATTCATTAATTTATTATTCTGTGTTGATTTGGATTAATTTCAGATAAATAACTATATAGAAAAAAAACTGATGCCTATACAATAAAGAGGCCAACATCTTTAATATTTAATTTCAGTATATTAAACTACATAACAAATGTTTGTTTTAATTTACTTACAATTCATATTTAGCATAACTTCACTGCGTATCGGTGTCGTGATATTATTATTTGATGCTTGACATATTATTGGTTTTCGTAAATGATGTCTTGATAAATTTTCAAAACTTAAAAAATTTTGAACTTTTTTATCACTTATTGCTGTGTACGAATCATCAATTAGTATATTTTCATGCCACCACGTAAGTTTCGGTTGTGGACGTCCTATAGTTACATAAATTAATAATAAAGTAAACAATTAGTTTAATGTTATTAAATTGAAATTACATAAAGAAATAAAATAAAGAATTTATAATAAAATTAACTTCAATATGCAGCAAAGAATATTTTAGAGAGATAATCCAATAAAAACAAATTTTTTTACTATACAAAATAAGATATTCGTTTATTTAATATTTGTATATAGTAATTTTATTTATGAATGGAAAAATGTGGAAAAATATTTAGGAATAATAGATTGCAAAAAGAGAATAAAAATATATGCGAAAATAATAATGTACATATAATATATTCCAACTAATTGAATAGCAAATGCGAATACAAATATACAATAAATAAATTATATATAATATTTTTATTGATTGAAATAACAAAATTTTGAAATAGTCTTTGTAGTCTTATTCGTTTGTATTTTTTTCTTTTTCAAATTAAATAATATATTGAATTTATATTAAATGTATATTTTTATTATATACATATACGTGGACGACAACTTTTATATCCAGAATGTATCTATATACAAAACCCATATATGGTGTATGTCCCATCACATATATATGATATAAAACAATTCAAACAATAACAATATATTTAACTTTATGAAAATATACTATTGATAATAAATAATGAAGTCCTTGCCTTAGGTGATTCATATATAATATATAAATATTTATGGTTATATATTCAGGGAATTTATATCTGTTTGTGTATTTTCTTTAAATTCACTAAAGTATATATATTTTTAGTATAAGGTTATCTATTCCACATATGCATTCATTCATTCTATATTAATTCTGTACATATACATATGTTTTATCTGTTATATTATGTGCGTTATCGTTTTTATTATATATATTCTTGCTTAAAATCGATTCATATATACACAAATAAAAATTTTTTTAAACTTAATCTACCAAAAATATACATTTCCATCATATTTTGCTCTTAGAAATCCAATTTAATACAGAATTAAATAAATACAATAAGTATATTAAACGGAACATTTCCACAACACTAAAACCAAATGAAAAAAAAAAAAAAGAATGGAAGGAACGTTTCAAAAAAAGAAAATATTGTTATCATTTGAATCACAAATATTCTATATATATTTGTATTTTCATTTTCATGATATTTTTTTTATATATAGTATAACATATATTTTATATTTGTTTATATTATTCAAACCAACGGCGAACTATAGAAATAATTTTTAATACACGTTTTATTCATACACATATATGCATATATAGAAAGTTAAGTTAATGTGTGGAAATGCTATTCATTGAAAAATTACTATTCTATAATAATTTTGCATGTAATTAAAAAATAAATCTTTTGTATATAACATTTTAACATTTTAACACAG
This sequence comes from Dilophus febrilis, assembly GCA_958336335.1. Classification (NCBI taxonomy): domain Eukaryota; kingdom Metazoa; phylum Arthropoda; class Insecta; order Diptera; family Bibionidae; genus Dilophus; species Dilophus febrilis. The sequence continues at coordinate 29,907,350 of OY284472.1, forward strand.
AATTTGATTTGATTTTATTATACCAAAAATAAAACAAAAATTCTTTTTTTTATTTATTTTTTTTTAACCTATATATACTTCACTTTTGTAATGTATCCTCAAACTAATTCTATATATATATATACATATGTATAACGATATAACTCATTGAAAACTTGTAACTATATATATATATGTATATATAATAACTCTATTATTCATTATAATTTTATTATTTCAAAATAAAAGAAACAAAAAGGAAAAAAAAATTCTATTTTATTTAGGAAAAGGAGTTTTCCATTCACTCTTTATTTTATTACATATATAATACATATATACAATTCTATGTTTAGGTATATATGTATATATATGATATTTTTCTATTTTAACCACATACATATTTATACATATATATAGAGAAAAAAAACGAGAAAAGTTTTTCCATTAAATTTTTATTTACCATCTGAAAAATAAAACAACAAAATATAAAAATAAATTATTAAATTACATATAAATAGGAAAATATATGTATATTATATATATATATATAATATGAATAAATATATGTAAATGTTTATAAAGATGTGTCTGCAAGCTTTAATATAAAAAGTTTTTCTTTAATTTTCTCTTATATGTTATGATGTAGTATATATGCATATATGTAATATATTCCATAAATTCCCTTGATACCATCGTTTAGCGTATATATACCAATACGCGATTATACGGATATTTATGGATATATTTTTATACATGAAACAGCATTGATATAATTACCGAATGTTTCAAAAATAACTATATATATACATATATGGGTTTTTTTTTTAAATTATCATAATTGATAGTTGTGGTCATTTGATTTTCAATTAATTTTCTGATGTGATTTTATAAAATTAAGAATTTTTAATTTATATATCAATTTTTCGAAATGTATGAACATTTACACTGAATCCCATCCATCCCATCAATTTACATTTAATCCCATCCCCTTTCTATTTAATTTAAAAATATTCAATCAATATATCATCAAACATATCATTATTTAATCCAAAATTCATCTCTTTTTCTAAAAAAAATTATAATGTTAAGTACTTACATTATATAGAACTATTTACGTAACGTATATTGTTTTATTTTTGTTTATTTTTCAATACCAATACAGAAATTTAAAAATCCAATATTTTTGTCCAAACAATTTCGATATGTTTCACCATGTATTTATTTATTTTATAAATCATAAAAAAATATGAACTTTTATATCAAAATGATACGATTATATATAAAGTCAAAGTGAAACTTTTATCACACAAAATAATTTTGCAGAGAAAAAATTTGGCGAATTAAAATATCAAATATAATAATAATAAAAATATTTATCTATAGCGATATTTCTACATCTATATTACACATTTTAATATAAGAACTTACCACCTGTTGATTGACATGTTAAATTAAGTGTTGAACCTTCATCGTACGGCCCTAAAACAAAATGTTTTATATGTGTCCCATGATAATCTAATATTGAAATTTGTTCTGGAGGTACTGTAAAAAGGACGAAATTAAAACAGAAAAATTTCAGTTTAATTAATTATATAATGAGTGCGCATTTTATTTCTACACTATTTATATATACACTATATTTTTATAAATCTTTCTGAAAAATAGAAAATACATATATAATAAGGATATAAAATGGTCACAAACAAAACAAAATAAAAAAAAAAAAACAAGGATTTCCTATTCATATAGTCTATATTATTATTATTGTTATTATGATTATTATCATTTTTCTATATATCTTTATACATATATCCATGTGAATTTCTTTTTCGTTATCAACAATAAAAATGTGCATCAAAATGAAAAAAAAAAACTATATATATATAAATATTTGCAAAAAAAATAATAAAAAGAAAATCTTAAAATATTAAAGAGATAAAACGAATACGAATATATTTATTAAAAAAGTATATACACACAGCAAATGGTCCATTTATATATGGTATACACAAACGCAGTTATATCTATATATAGAAATATTAACAAAAAATATATTTATATACTTATGTGAAACTAGACTGCATCTTTTCCTTTAATTTTTTTTTTTTTTACAATGACATTTCTTTATCTATTTTACGTATGTTTTTATGCACATTGTATCTAAGTGCATCATCATTATCATTTCACATATTCATTTATTCCATATATGTACATTATGCATCTATATACTTTATAATAACGTACATAATATATTTATAGAAATAAAAAATTTATAGAATCCCGAAATACATTAGTAAAATTGGAAAAAATACAATTCAAATAAATATACATATATATACATATGTTATATAAAAGTATTTTTATATGTAAAAAGGACACACATTTTTAAAAATGGAAAATTACTTTTCCTAAAAAAAAAAAAAGAAATGCATATTTATTGTTTTCATTTATTTTTGCTTTTTTTAAATTCATATGTGGATAATAAATATTAATATATATACTTATAAAATATTATGTAATGTAACGATATACTATATTTGAATCTGAACTCTTATTATACAATTATATATGGTATATAGAATTATTCGCACCGCAATCACAATTTTAACATGATAATAAAATTCAATTTTCATTTTTACAAATAAATCTTTTAATACGATTTTGTTATTATTTTCTTTTAATTACGGTTTTTGATACCAATATAGGGCATGGATTTTATCATGACCTATATGTATATCATATCATCGGGTTACGAATTTAAGGTTTTTCTGAGTTTTGAGGGGTGTCATCATATATTTTTGTATCTTAAGTGATGTTATAAATTCAATTTTACAGATTTACTAATATCTGTGATATTTCCAGATTTTTTTCGAATTAAATGGATTTTGATTGTTTGTTTATTATTTTCTTGAACTTTTCCTATCATATAATACATTGACATGGTTTCAATTTCAGTTAATATTTTCAAACGCACAAAATCACAGCGGTTAAAACCATGTTTATTATCCCAATTTTAGTTTACGTGACCCCACCCTAGATAGATCTTGCTTATAATATCCTAAACTTAAATTCAAATCTATATGTGAGTTGAAACAAAGTTAAACAAAATTTAAACTATTGTCTTTCTTTTAATAACACATTGTTATAATACTGTAAAAGTGTAAAATGATAAAATTCTGATGCACATATTTTATTATTACATAATGTATATATACATATTTTAAATACTCAACTCATATCATATATGTATAGTATAAAAATTTTATAAAGCATTTTATACATATAAAATATAAGGGACATAATGATAAAATTAATTTTATTTTTACGAAGAAATTTATATCACATATAAATACACCTATTTTTCTTTTTTTTTGTTTTGTTTACATTTTTTCGACGTTTATTAAATTTTATATTACAAACACCTGCATTTTATTCACTTTTTCTATTATATGGTAAAGATTTAATTAGTGCCAGTATAAGTATGTAATGTATACTGAAAATTCACGTGTTTGTATATATGTATAAATAAATATATTTGAATAATTGTACATAAATGTTGTATAAAAACCATATATATATATAGTATATAAAATATCATATATCTATATATATGTATATATATATAGATATATGAGTAATAATAGCAAAAGTATGCATTCAAGTTTTTCATATTTATATGCATATATACCATATGTAATATATATATATATATATAAATAATGTATATTTGTTATTATATGTATCACGGTATCACTGGTAATATATGTATATTGCTATGCTATACCTCAGCTATTCCGAGAGCACATAAATAAACGTATATGGTATATATACAATTATTATACAGCATAACTTGTAAGGTAAAACTTTGTTTAGCAAATAACTTGTAACACACATATAATAGCTCTATTTTCTTGCATATATATATATATATATATATATATATATATAGTGAGTTTTATGCCATTGAACCACAGTGTTTTTCGTTTTCATGTAAATATAAATATCTTTATTGTAAGTAAAGTATATACAAAAATGTATACAAAAAATGAGCAATATACATGTGAAAACCACAATTTAAATTTTTTTTCTTATATATAGTTATAATATATATGTATTAATATACAGATATTTGAAAGAAAGAAATATTGTATAATTATATAAATTCTTAATTTGTTTTCTTAAACAATTTTTGTTTGTATATTTTATTTTGTTGTATAATGTTGTTAACATTTCTTTTCTATATATATTAACATCAACTGATTGTGCAATTTTTCTAATGTTGTCACATAACATATATATATATATATGCTTATTATTAATTTTAATTACAACTTTAATATGATTTCTTTAACAAATAAATATTGCATAAAAAAAATATATATATATATTCAAAATCAATTATAAATGCAATTGTTGAACAGAATATGTGTACATAACTTTAAAAATAATAACTACATCAAATTCCAATAAAATTATAATATACTCACTTATAACAGATACATTTACTTTGGAATTACGTGTTGGACTACGTTGAAAATCTACTCTACATCGATATAGTCCAGCATCGGTATTTTTTACATTACTAATATTAAATAATCCCGGATTTAATTTCACTTCAAATCGTGTACGTTTGCCGAAAACCGTTTCATTCACCCAATGTGATCCATTATCAAGTTGTGTATTACGGCTATCAAAACTATATTTATATAAGGATGATAAAAAAATAATACAAATAAAAATAATTGTTATTCTCAATTTTTATTCAATATATGTGTATTTTAATTGAACTATACAATAATTAAACAATCGTAATTTGATTAAATTTACCTGTATATTGGTGATTCTGAATTATTTTTATACCAAATAACTAAAGTTATTTTATCTTTTAATATTGTCGATGATATATTACATGGTAAAAGTACATTACCTCCTTGTACAGCTTCAATATTCATTATCTGACCTGAAAAAAAAATATTTAATTAAATTAACATGTAAAAATATATCACATTCATTCATTTTTTATACACAATACAAATCGACGATACACATATAAAACATAATATTTTTAATAATTGAAATATTATTATTAATATAAAATATTGAAAATTGTAAAAATAAATTGAATGAAAATTGAACAAAAATGACATATGCTAAAATTAAATAAAATTATCTGAAATCAGAAATATTTTCATTCAATTTTATAATTATTATTGTTTTAAAAATAATATAAATGTAAATGGGTTATTGCTGATTATGTATCTCGATTAGCATAGATTTTTCTTTTTCTATATATAATAAAAAATTCGTATCCAGGAATGTTTGTAAATATATACACTTTTCAAAATAAAGAATCCAATTCTAATTGGAACTTTAAAATTCTCTTCAATGTAATGCAAAAGCAATATGTACATATATATAATTAAAATGTATTCTACATTTTTACAAGAGGAAAAAACCAGCCTTTATTGTATTATAGGTATATGATGATATTATAATTAATATATAGAATTTCATAAAAAATAATTACCATATTACATATATAGTTGTGTATGCGTATATATGCATATATATAGGACAAATGAATATGTCAAATGTACATATATATGAGATATATTTAATAATAAAAGATAACATGTATTTATATTTATATACATATATGTATATGATTAAAAAGCTTTAAAGATAAATGAATAAATATATATTTTGTATATGAATTACTATATATATATAAAACATGCAGGAAATATATTTTAATTTTAATGTAACATTTAATTATCGCATATGTACATTGTACATATATAAATTTATTACTATCATGTCATATATATATATATATATATATATATATATATAGCGATACTTGAGTTTTGATATATACAAAACATAAAGCAGTATACAATTCATTATATAACACTTCAACAGAATATATTCCCTATATAATTAAAATATATGAAAATAAAATGGAAAATTCTATATGCATATACATACAAAACAAATGTATTAAATTAAAGCAATTCAGTTTGGTGTACATAGACTTTTACAGCATGTATATATATGCATGTAATGAAAATAAAAATTGACTTTTACAATATATATTTTATTTAAAAAAATAAATATACGCGTTTGTTCTTTATTGTATTCTATGTATCCTTTTTCACATATGATCATGTATACCAAAAGATATTCACTTATACACCATAAATAAACAAAGATAACAATAATTATATTTACTTTTTCGAAACCTGTAATTAAGTTAAGTACAAGTTTTATAATAGCATATATACATTTATAAAAAAATGTTATGATAAATATATATGTTTTAAATTTTAGTAATGTAAATGTATTAAAAGAATTTATTCTAAAAAATATACACGGCGCTTACTTCCAATAAAAATAAGGGAAAATATAATGTTTTCTCATTTTTAAAATATGTTTATGTATACCTTTTGTAATATAATATTACAAAGTAATAAAATTACTTAATTTTAATAAACCGGGATATGTGCCATACTGCGCGTACACCAATTATACGGCTATTTCCTAAACCTTTTTGCATGTCGTTGTTCGACTATTAGGTAAACATTGAAAATAATGTTAATAGGAAATCATAATTATAAGAAATCCATTGCTTATATATATATATATATATATTGATCTTTTATCAAAAGATATGGAAAAAATATTCCGATATTGGAATACGGTAAAAATGTGATCATTTATGTGAGGAAAAGCTAATGATATTTTAATTGTGTTCATTCGGTTTTTTTTACAATCTGAAAGGGATTTTGATTAATATTCAATGAATATAGACAATTTTACCTCTGAAGTACAATTATTCAGAAAGGGACTGTGAAAGATGTTTTAATAAAAAAAAAAGTTTTTAAAGAATAAAATCCGTTCAGATAAGGATTGAGATGGCATTTTAATTAATATAACAAATTTTCTATTGGTATAGCATATAGATATTGTGAAAGATTTTCTATTTAATTTTTTAGTGCATTTTTTATAGTAAAACAAAATTGTACATAAACTGATTGAGAATAATCTTTATAGAATTGATTTAGAACTGAAATGAATTTTCCAAAAAGAATGGGAAATTTTCTTTTTGACCTACCACAATAATAATAATATATTTTGTTGAAAATAAATTGATATTTTTCTTTAAATTCAGATATAACACATATATTTTTGAAATCATTTTGGTTTTTCTTCAATTTATCATCATTATGAATCAGTTTATAACATCATATATATAATATTATGTATAAATAGCTATAAAATCAATAAACGAATTTAAAATATAAGCGAATATATTCCAAATTCATACATACATATATCGAGGATTTAGTTATCATGCAATAATATAGATAAAAAAATAAAACAAAACGAACGAATTGCACTCCAAATAACGATATATATCTACCACCTACTCATATGAAATATTAAACTTTATATGTATGTATATAATTCATAATATTTTGATCATCTTCAGCTAACTGGAATAAAAATAATACCATGGATATATTGCATAAATGTTACCTCTCTCCCATGCATATATAAAATAAAACCACCAAGTACTCGTATTTCTTAATAGTATGTATATATATATATAGACGAAAAATATATCTAGCATGTTTATGAATAGAACTTTTTTCTATATATATGAAGATGTAAAATATTGTCTATATGGACCAAATAAGTGATAGAATGCCACCTTATGTATAGTATTAAACATATATTATATATGGTTATTATTTCATGTGCGGTTTTTATCCCAGTTGTTGTTGTAGATTATATGTACATATATATATATATATAGATATAATATGGTGAACATTGTGATAGCAGCAATAGATTATTCTCATAAAACAGAAAAAAAAAATGGTAAACAAAATATACGATATACAAAACAAAAATGTTTATGTGAAATATGACTATATATATATATATAGAAACATCGTGTATAAGTATATATAAATGAATCTAGAATCATATATTTTGATGCTGTTTTTTTTTTCGTTTTATTTTTACTTTTATTTTGGTAAACGTTGGATATACGACGTTCTTTTACTATACCGTATATAAATATATATACATCTTGGTTCTATTATAAGCTTTTTCATAATATTTATGTTCCTCATTGTCGTAAACATGTATATTGTATATATATATAGTATATGAAACAAAATACACTATGATAAAGGTATTTATATATTTATATATATATGTATACGAAAAAATATTTTAAGGGGTTGAACAATTTACATTACGTGGAAAGAATGCAATAATATGTTGAAAAAAAAAAATAAAAACACAAAAAAAAAAATTTGTATATTTTTGGTTATATGGTACTTTTGGATGGAGGTATAGTTGATTATTATATGCACAGAGGATGATGTTACCATATACATAACTATGTTAGTATATATAAAGCTTTTGCATATACAAGTTATAAATAAAGATATACTCAACATATATATTTTTGAAAACGGGTTGGTAAATGTGATGAATTGTTAGTGGGTGGCAGTTGCTGTATTACAAGTATATGCTATACACAATAAAAATTATAATACCAAAGTACGAATAGGTATATCTATACATACATATATAAATATTGTAATTCGTTAAAACGGCTTATATAAAATACATATATATATCTATGGAGGTTAACTGAATAACTATAAAAGAAGGTAAATTTTTCAATGCATAAAATACCTACTATACTATATAAAAAAAAATATTTATATAGATATATAAATATATTTATGTGTATATAAAGAGAAACATAGGCTTAAAAGGCAAGGTAATTAAAATACATTATACGGATTAAGTATATTATACTATATTATTCTATTTCGAATATATATTGCATTATATTATAAATATATATATATACAAAAAGTCTCATTCCCTGCGTGCCTTTATTTATATGTAAATTTTTTTTTGTTCATGTACTTATTGTTTTTTCGTGATTCTGTTTTCACCGTTTTCCCTATTTTGTTCTTATACCTTAATAGTATTTATATACATCTATATAAATATATACGTACTGACAAATTAGTTAAAATCAGATTATGAAATTAGCCTTTTCTTTCTAAAATTTCGTATATTTATACGTATGTATGTATATAAACAAAAATCTTATATATTTATATAAAGTAAAAAGCTTTCATTACGTTGTTCCATTGTTATACCTATATATATATACGTTTATCACACGCAATACATTAACTATTACATAAAGGTGTTTATATATAAATAAACCTATTTATATAATATACAATATATATATATATGTAGAATCAAAATGTAAATAAATGTTTATGTATATGAATAAATACACACCGATATTATATAAATATATATATATATAAATGAATTTCTAAATTGAAGAGAACATGGAACAATAACAAATTGTAATTAATTTAAATTGCGAGTTACACAATAATTTATTAATTTTTTCCTGTGCTTAAAAATAAATCCTTCTTGTATACGAACAAATACTACAACATTGAGATTTTAATTATCGATAAATCTTGTAGATAACTAAATTTAACCCTTTGTCTATATGCCGTTTATACCTATATATATATATACTATATATATAAAAAATATTGTATATACATAAAAAATAATAATGTATTCATTAAATTTGTATTTTTTAAAATGTTCTTTGCTGATAGTTAAAAAATTTTACATAAAAAAATGTATTTCTTAATTGAAATAATGAGAAAAATGTCCGTTTTTTTTTTTGGTATATTCAATTTATTTTTGGTGTCAATTAGTAAATTTTTCCCCCTCAGCATATATTTAATAGTTTTCTATAGGGATGAATAGTCGATCATTAAATCTTGACCAAATAATTGGCTGTTGTTGCGATTTCCTTATAAAAAAATGCAATCTCCAAACTAAACAAATTTTTCGCATTACAATCAATAATCGGTTTTAGCATTCAACAACAATCGATGTTGCTTTCTTAATTTAGTTATTCAGTAAATTACGCGTATTTAGATATAATTCAAAAACCGATTGGTTAACATTAAAACAAAATTGTCGAAATTGATGTTTTAAATTAAACTTATATAAAGTTTTGAATTCATATGAAATACCCGATGAATGTGATATGATTTATGGAGAAAAATACCTAAAGATTACAGCTCTTATATACCAGCGTGCATATATGATTAAATCTTTTTGATTTGATTTGAATTACTTTCTGTTTTCCTAGATTTAGTTTTCTGAATAATTTTCCTTATATAATTTTGATTATTAACAAATTCTCTTAATTGAATTCGAATTTAGGGCTTCAAAAGGATGTTATTTTAAAAATATATTTTAAATTGATTAAATTTTCATTACGTATTCAAATAGAATACATTTGACATACACAAACACAAAGCAATGTGTATTTATATAACTTATATAAGAACTATATAGTAAAAAATAAAATCTATATTTAAATTTATCTGTATTCATTTAGCCACAATTTTCATTTAGATATTTATTTATGTATATAGGAATCATAAACGTGATATGTGGTCAAAATGAAGTAATTTCTGTATAATAAATGATTTGAAACTTTGTCTACAAATTTTAACCATATTATTTTATATATACATTTTATATATATATTGCGGTTTATAAATGCAATCCCTTTTTTTTTAATCTAGCAGCAATGTGAACATTGAAACGGAGAAAATGGGTATTTATTATATAGAAAATTAATATCTGTATATTTTTTTATCCTTTTCTAAAACAAGAATATTTTTTACTTCTCTGCAATTCTCTTCTCTGAAATCCAATTATCCAAAATACAATATATAATATAAATAATTTTTAACCATTGATATACTATAGAATATATACATATAGAAAATAAGACAATGAGTTTGTAAATGGTGATTTACGATTTTAGAATGTTGTTTGTAATAAATTTATTCGTACATTTATATATATTATACATTTATATATGTATATAATATGTTTGGATATATTTAAATAGACAGAATTTGTATGTATATATGTTCAAATTGAATATGTTCTAAATAAATCAAGTTTCTATTATTATATAATTATATATATATAAATTAAAATAAACATATATATATATATATTATAGAACTAAACTAAACTGCCTGAAATAAATTATTTCTCTATTATATATGTTGAACTATTATTATTATATTATTATTATAATCCATAAAATGTTCCCATTCATTTACATTTTTCAGATATTATTGTACATATTGAACTATATATAGATGTTTTATTGTTGTTTCATTTGTATTCTTATATTATATATGAGGATGTTCGAAAATTAATATACTCGTTTACTTTTATAATTCAAATTTAAAATCTATATATACTGTCGTAAGTTTTATTTTGTCAAACATAAAAACATAATTCATAGTATGGTTTATTGATTGGAAAAGCTTTATTTATCTAATGACAAATAAAAGTTTATATATCTTAAGGATTCACTGATTTGATAAGATGTCCTTTAATTCTGCCTTTGGTCAAAATCAAGGGTATTCGGTAGGTTTTCCTACTACTTTATGACTTTTTCAAAAATTAAACAATAAATTTAAACCACTCCCTTGAGTTAATATCATTTTAGTCTTAAATGTGAAATGATTCATTTATTTGCGATAATGATGCTAAAGATATTCAAAAATATATTTAATGATTTTTAAAAGAATTAACTTTCAATTAAAAGAAGATTTCAATAAAAAAATGTAAAAAAAAGGATTAATGAAAATGAAATAAATACTTATGTATATTCAAATTCAGTTAAACAACATTTTTTTTTATTTTGGTAAATCATCAGACTCTTAATAATTCCTTTAGGCCATTATAATGTATGTATATCATATACACGTTATGGATACATAATTATATTTAAAATTGTTTTTCAAATAATATATGTATGAATGTATGTATTTTTGAATAAATTTTCATGATGACGACGCCGACGACGACGGCGGTTGATAATGATAAAATTATCATTGCATATTTTATGTTATTCTAAAAATTTCAATAATTTTATTTTAGAATATATAATACATATACAAAACAAATTCCTTCTATACAAAATTTGCGCATATAGTAAAATAATAATAATAACACATAAAGTCTTTGTATCGTAAAAAGCTCTATTTATAAAAAAAAACTTTTAATTAGAATATTTACAAAAATAAATATATTTTATATAATGTTCTCGTATATAAACGAGAAAAATTGTTAAAATTCTTTATTATTAAAATTATTTAACCATCACCATATTGAAATTGTCAATCCTGCACCATCCTGCCGCAACAATAATCATCATTATCATCATCATAATCATCATCATCAGCAATACATATTTTTCCCATATTTTATTCATTTTATTATTATTATTATTATTATTTTATTATTAACATAAACCAAAAATAATTATTATTAAATGAATATAATCGTCTACGTATAGGAAAAACTTTTCATTGTTTGTAAGTACGTATACATATAAAAAATACGACAATATACAAATTTAAGTACATCGTACCGTATATTTATATATGACTGAAAAAAAATGCAGAGAATTTTGAATAAAAAAAAAAGTTTTAAAATATTTATTCTTATATTATTAACAATAATATAATAAATATTATAATATTATATATGCATTCTATATATAAAGGAAAATAGTCTTTTTCATTTTTATTACGCGAACAGACGATAAACCAATTTGGCATAAAGCCCGTCTTGTTTTGTTTGTATATACTATATATATGACGAAATATATTTTAAATATACATTATTTTGGAGACATCAACAATTATTTGTGAATTTTAACAGGAGGATAACCATATAATTTAATATTAATTTTCTTTAATTATTTTGTATATAGTCTAGTGGATATAGTAGTTATATAAATATTTTGATAAATTATAGAAATATATATATAGGCCAATGAGATACGAATAAAGTTCAAAATTGTCAAAACTATTACCATTTAATATTTATATTTATTATTTGTATATAATTTGAATACTGCATTTGATGTTAAATATATACATTTACCATGTAGATTTTACAATTTATTTTGTACAATATTTAAATTTGGAAAGAAAAATTTTAAATAACCCAAAATTTTCATAATATCAGCCTCTAAAATAGTTCAGTCGCTTATTATCGGATATGAAACTGTTAAAAGATAAACACAATATATAATATCTAATCCACAGTTTTTCGTCTATTATACAAAAATGTGATAAAAATATTATTACGGATTTTAGAAGAAATGTAGTATATAGAATTCTAAAATTTATAAAAAGTTATCCTCATATAACGAAAAATGTTCCCTTATATATATTATTAAATGTATTTACTTTAATTAGATAAAATATCAGTACGGATATCATCTCGCGTGGGTGGTATACAATTTATATTTTAAGATGTGTTTATTAAAATCACATTTCATACACGTTCATATATATATTGATATACCTTCTTATGATTTTACCTACCTATTCATATATAAAAATAAACGTAATACAATACCATATAGCAACCTCAACATATATACATCTATATTTTAATATAATAATATCCTCTCAAACACATGATGATTTTTATACCGGCATAAAGAACAAATTAAAGATTTACACAATCTTTAGATATATATACATAAGGGTGCGATTATAACGTTCTATAACGTTTTTCTTTTAAAGAAATTGTTTAATTAGATATTTTTTTTTATATATTTAAAACTTTTTCTATATTGTCCGTCCCTTCTTCAAAATGCTTATTATAAATAATGTAGGTCATGAAAATTTATTATAGTATATTAAATTTCATTTTAAGTGAATGCGTATATATACACTTTATTAACCATATTATATCATAACTATACTATACTATATATATATATATATATGTATATCTGGCGTTGATTTCAGTACCGTCAAACTTAACTTACATGGGTCAGTATACAAAAATTTCAAATATTTAAACATTTAAGTATATGGAAATGGCACATGATAATGAGGTATAAAATTACCTTATACATGAGGATTAAATACAAATTTCAATTCAGTAAAAATTTTATATAAATGATTTAAAATAAACTTTGAGCAGGTATTTAAAAAAAAAAAAGAAAGAAAGTTTTCTCAATCTCAATGAAAAGCATTCCAATTTTAGTCTATATATATATATATATATTTGCAAATAATGTACCATCAATTTCCCATATAAATCTCGATTGATAATAATATAATGATAACCAAAGTTATTAGACAAAATAATATTAAATATATACCCCGATTAATTGCGTAGTTCTGGCTCCCGGGGATAATCGAAGTGTGACGGTATATATATATATATAATATATATATAGATAGGCACGAGTATATATAGCAAATTTACGAAAAATGAAAAAATTAATTTAAAGAAAATACCTTATATTTTATTGGATTCATACAAAACGTAAAAATTTCTATATACAAATAGCGATATAAATTTATATTTTTGTATATATATACGTATATTATAGAAATTTTTTGTTTATAAATTAGATTAAAATAAGTTATGACATTTGATTGTATACGCATATATACATATAGCTGAACCGCCGTGTATATATGGATCTATATTTAAAAAAGAATTTTTAACACAAACTTTTTATCTTCAAATTATTTTCTTATTTGCGGCGTATATAAGCAAAAATTGGAAAATTATTAATTATAAACATTTTGAATAAAGTACCTATATAATGGTTTGCATATAATACATAATAAAATGGTTTGGGTTTTATTATAAACCGCACTAAAATGTAACTTAAAAGAATTTTACAAATTGTTATGGCATTCTATAGATTTTATTTTAATTATCGCGAAATTTGATTTTGTAAACAACTGTAAAAGGTCAAAGTCAAGCATTTGGGAATGTTTAAACGTATTCGCAAAAATCCATTTCAAATATATGGTGATTCAATTTTATGATCATGAAATTCTTCTAAGAATAATGATTTTTTCAGTTCATATACTTTTGTTTTATACACATTCATATCCTACAGAGGATTTATAGATCAATCTACTTTGAATTTTATTATTATAGTCTTGAAATTAAAGAATTACCATTCCAATTAGTGGTTTAGCAATAATTATGCTATATATGTGAATACGAACATTAAGTACATTCACACATTTTATAATAGATCATTTGCAGGAAACCTACAAAATCTAAATAATCACAATCTAAATACAAAAAATGACATTGGTTTCCATTTTTTTTATATAAAAAAAAGGATCAACAATCTATTTTATACAATATTTTTTTGATTCATGATATAACATATTTTACAGTTTTTGATATATTTAAATATATTGTTTCCTATTTTTTTATGGCGTATACGTACGTATGCAAAATTTTCTCATTTTACTAAATCACTTCTATATATACATTATAAAATATATCCGTATAGCAGTAGCAATTATTTATTAAAGAATTTACATTTACCTAAGGCAAAATTTCAATACACAAATGCAAAAAAAAAAAAAATGAGTTGATTAAAAATTTAAAACGAGATGTTTTGTTCTATATATATTTAAAGCTCTTTTATTCTATATAGAAAAAAAAAACAAAAACCAAATTGCTAATGTTTTCTAATCATATAATATATATGTATATTGTATATACATATATGCCGTTCTAATCAAGAAAATATCCGAAATCATATTAGAAATAAATCTATATAGATATCTATATATATATAACTATATACTATATATAACACGTCTTTATAAAAGTATATTTTTTTTATACATGGAGATTGAATTGGAAATAATTCTTATATTATAATATATGATATGTGAAAATAAAATATATCCATACTTATACATATACAACGACCCTAAATTAAATAACAAAATACATCAACCATAATCTAGTTTTAGACTAAAAAGAACAACATCAATGTCGTCGTAGCCGTAGACGATATAAATAAATGTATATATAGTTATCTTATTATAGATATATGATGATTGTATATATATATATGTATATATATTCAATGAATTAGTCACATATGTCTATTGTGATAAAATGAATGTAGTGAATATAATATATATCTAAAAAGGACCTAAAATATAAAGTATATTTCAGTGTATATTTATATATAGATAGATATATATGAATAAATATAAATGAAAATAAATAAAAATAGACCTAAAACAGATACAAATACAAACATTTTTCTTTTCCGTTTGTTTTTTTTTTTTTTTGCAAACGATTTTTCTTGATTTTCCTTCTTTTTTTTGTTTTGCTTTGTTTTATTTTTATGTGTGTGTGTGTGCCATCCACATTTTATTGTTGAGTAATTTTTCTTGTTGACCCTTACAAATATTTCTCAAAGCATTATGCTTAAGTATTTTATTTAATATATATATGGTTGGATATTTAGTAGATAAAACCGCATATTGAAATTAACTATATGTTTATTTACTTATGTATATATTTACGTATATATAATGTGTTTATATAATATAGAGAAGGAATAAAATAAGTATATATAAGGAAAATCATTGTTAATATGTATATACTATATGTATATAGATAGAAATAAATATATATATGAACATTTGATGGAATAACTATCAATGTAGATATACATATAATAATATTGTTGCCAAAGCTCGTATATTTGATGATGATAGTTTTCCTATATATATATATTGTTTCGCACTGAACCAGAATTTCTTTTTATTTGAGTATTGTTTTATTATTAATTAATAAAACGCATCGTCTTAGCATTATTTTTGATTGAAATGTTTATGTGATGTTTGATAGCATTCCAAACAATATTCAACAATAAATGTATTTTGAGAAAGATTGTCTAATTATCGGGAATATGAGCGAATTTTAATGGAATTTGCGAGAAACGACATTACAGGCATATATATATATGGATCTAAATCCCTTTGGGGTTGTTAATTGAATAGTAAAAAACCAATCACCTTTTTGAGCCAGCTATAAAGTAATAAATTTTGAATTGAATCGTTAAAAAGATTAACCTTATTTGAAATTAAATTAAATTTATTTTAAAAAAAAGTTCCGGCAACAATGCAACCGATCTACTCTATATAAAACAATCGAAATATAAAAGTCTAATGATATGATGGTGGGATATTCTCTATCCTCCATCATATATATCATCAATTCATACATACAGATTATACACAATCTCTATATCTATTAAATATAACACAATTTTTCATAAATATCACAACAGATGTTACTATATTCATATATATATTGTATATAAATAATTTATAATAAAATATATATGTTAATATTAAATATTTATAAATATGTATATAATAAAAACAAACCATATTCAACATCATCAATGTTTCCCGATGTTAACACAATCAATAATTGAATGAAAATGCATCTAGTAAATAAAATATTAATCATATGCATCAACATTATCTCGCAATAAAAAAAAAAGTATTCAATTGATTGATGGATTTGATGTGAGGATGTTTTCTTTTTTATTTATTTTTTGCATAAAAACAATGCATAGAAAGATTGATTTTTTTGTTTTATCAATATGTAAATTTTTTTATTTATTTTATCCTCTTTTTTATTTTCCCAATTGATTGATTGAATTATTGTCTATATGATTAACAAAAAAAGAAATAAATTTGAATATATTTGACATCTTGGGATTTACATTTAGGTATATTATAAATACTTTATTTATATGGCACATAATAAAAATGTAATATTTTTTTTATCTCGAAAAATTACATTATATTTTATTATCTTCCCCGATAGTGTATATACACTTGAAAATATCAAACAATTTATCACAAAAATACAAACATTTTTTTTTTGTATAAACTTTTGAAAAATAATTAATTTTTCTTTTTTCAATTTATCTATGAGAGAATATACACTTTTTCTTTTCTATTATATTTTTTTCAACTAAATCTTTTTGTTAGCTAAACAAAACACAGCTGTTACAATTAAAAATGACAATAAATTTAATAAAATACATCTTAAATGTATTTATTTATATAACGGCGGAAGGAAAATCTACACAATAATATTTTCTGTTTTATTTGGACACTCGTAGAAACACATTTGTATATCATTTATTAACTATTTGTTGTATATATATACAATTTATAAATTATATTTATCATCATCACAATGCCTTTTGTTTGACCAAACAAAATGTTGGTTATAAATAGATTTCCATATTTGTAACATTTTTTGTTGGGGGTTCTTTAAATTTTCCAATTTTATGATGATATCACAAAAACAATTAACTAAATATTACATTATTTACAAAAATAATAAACTATATATTTTCATTTCTATATATAATGATTATTAATATCGTATAACCATTATTATAGATTTAGAAAATCGTTTACAAAAATAAAATATACACAATACCATATAATATATGGGGATATATATATAAATAACAAAAATTAAAAATAAAAAAACAAAAAACCGACACGACGGAACAGAAGTAAACTTATTAAGTGTTTGTGTTGTTGAAAGTTTAAAAGCCCGACATTAACTAACCACTATTGGGAATTATAATATTCTCTCCCCATAGAGTCGACTGAAAAAGTATTTCAGATTCCTTCTTATAAATATATAGATCTGTGTATACAAAAAAAAAGGTTTTTTTTTTTTGGGATATAAAACAAAATAAATAAATTTTATATAGTATATATATAAATGTCTGTTTGTATATATTTCTTCTTTTCCCAACGATTTTATCCAGTTAAAGGATATAATACTAACTATATATAAAAATATTTTGTATATACTTCTATATATATATAATTTATAAACTTATATTTTGAAAGAGGATATTATTTATATTTGTGATGTTGTTGTTGTTCAATTGGAATATGATCAGTAAAAATCTCGCAAAAGTACGATGTGATAGAGAGTTTATCTATTTATTATTATATATATATATGTCAATTTTCAAACGTTATCATCAAAAATCTATATATAAAGAAGCCATACTCATGTTGTTGTTATGTTAAAAAAGGAAAATTTCGCAACAGCATTGATATATAAAATATATAAATGGATAGGTATTTTATATATATATATATATATATATATTTTCTTTTTTTCATTTTTTGTTTTTCGTGGTTGCGAGCACAAAAACGACAATAGTACTCAACCTATATAATGGAAAATCTGTTTATATTCCAAAAATATATTGGAGAAATTTTCATTCATATACAGTGTGTTTATAACGTTTACTATATTAACAGACGAGTTTGCGCTACCTCTTCACAAACCCCCATTTTGAAGAGCTCTTATATGCATACATAAATGGTCATATAATTCTAAATGATGGAAAACGTTTTTCTTTTGATATTCCAGTAATAAAGTGGAAAATATATTCTATATATAGCTGATACATGGTATATATATACCATATATGAATGTATGTGTTTGGAAAGGATATACACATCATTAAGAGCGTATATTTGCGTATAATTTGTATTGCGTAATCATTAGAATATATGAAAATGATATATATTAAGATCTAGATTTATTTTTTTATATTGTAAACACAAAATAATGAAAGAAAAATTCATGGAAACATTTTCAATTCTATAATTCCAACACATTATATTAAGAAGATGATATATTATAATATACGGGAGGATATAAATAGTTATACACGCAGTAAAGGGTTGTTGTTTGTTTCTACAATATATTTATATATATTTCGAATTAGTTACATTTTCTGGATATTTATATAAATAACCTTTCTTTTTATTTACATATCATTGAAAATTTTTAGAAATCTGACACTATGACTATATGGTACAAAATTCATAAAAAATATATATTACACTATACAAATATTTAATAACAATTGTCATTTAGCAGTTTTGTTGTACTTTTCATACTTAATCGAACTTCTTCATATATAATCCTATATATACATTAAATATAAAAGAATGAAATAAACTTATGACGGCCACAGGAAAGACTGACCGATTATGAAAAACAATTAAATTGTTTCTAAGGCATTTAAATAAGATTTAATTTAAGTACATGTATAAAGATAACAATTGATATAATTGATTCTTTTATCATTTTTCTGTTTATTGTGGGTATATGAGGTATAAAATGAGTTTATCAAATTAGTCAGTTTATAATAGTTTATCATATCATATATAGTCATAGTAATAAAATTATAAATAAAGTCTTTGTGGTTTTCTCTAAATATATTCTTAATAAATATATACTTGCTATAAATAAAATTAGCTTTAACAATATATAAATAAATTTTCTTTCATCTTTTCATTATTATATACACTTATTATATACATATTATATTAACATTATATAAATAATTTTATAGTTATCTAAAGTTAAAAGATAATGCATATAAATATAATACATATAAATGAATTATATTTAATATAAAACCATATTTATATTTTGCTATTATATGGTATGAACAAAATCAAATATATACAATTTCTTAATATGTGTATTATATACATTATACAGGTTTTATATATAATATGTATAATTATACCACTAAAATTATACTTTATTTAATATTCATCATTATATGAAAATGAAATAATTAAGATTGTAATGCAGATTATATGTATTATAATAATACAATAATAAATTTTCGCATTAGAACGGACAATTGATTTGAGTGTCCAACAAAAGTCTTCTATTGTTGGTTTCATAAGCGATGATTCAAAGATTCGAAAAAAAACCGTAAAACACAAAACATATTCAAATGTCTTTAGTAGGATTCAAACGCACGACCCCAAATTTTGTGGGGGATATTAGGTTTACTACACCACAAAGTCACCTTTGTTTTGTTGTATTAAAATACAATACACAAACGTTTGTTATTTAAGTTCAACAATGTATAATCGGACATTCAATGAGAATACAATTTTAATTTTAGTCTGAAATGTGTTGAAAAGGACTGGACTGGTAAAGCGAAATAATGTTGATCATTTTAATTCACTTATTGCTATATATACTTAAATTAATATCCATTTCTTTTTCTTTATATATATGTATTATTGTTTCTATAGAATGGTTGCATCCATTATCAAGATTTGTATTTTAGCTTAATTATCCATATCACATTTTAAGACATTATATTATATACGCATAGATATGTATGCCAATATTACACATACACCATTTTACAAATCTAATTTATTTTCTTATTATTCACCAGAATAATATCCAGTTCCAGGATTTTGATTTTAGAACAAAAACTTTGGGATTATTTAATTATATATATATTGATTATTGTTGGCTATACACGTTCCTAAAGATTAAAAAACTTTCTTTACATTAAACAAAAATATAACGATGGATGAAAAGGAGCAATAAAGGGCATGTTATTATGTTAAGGTTATATGAGTTTGATTAGTTGTATATATATAGAAATAGAATTAATATTTCATAAATAAACACATTGAAGACGGATAACGTTTTTTGTATATTCTTTTCATCACATATACCGTCTTCAAAATGTTAATATTCAAGCAGAGTTTCTCTAAATGTAAATAATAACTTCAATATGCTAATACTCATATAGTTATCTATAGATTATTATGCATATGTATTTTTAATTTATATTCACTGTAGCATTTATCCTTTTAAAATATACTATAAGGGAAAACTACTATAAGAACCTCCAAGGAAAAGTGAATACCATAAAGTTCCTGCTGGATTAGTGTTTTGATTTATTGATCAAAAACATAGGATTACTTTTAATCGTTCCATTTAAAAAAGATCTGTCAAAATGAAACAAAAACCGCCTTAATAATTATGAAAGTCAAAACAGTCGAAATAAATATTAGTATTCTCTTTTCCTATATATAATTAAATATATACGAATATTCGAATATTATTTCAACTTATGCATTCAAAACTTTAAAATTATATATCTTGTTATTCAAACATTTATTTATATACATATAATTGTATAATAAATTTAATACAATTTTATCATAACATTTCAAAGAATTTCTTGGCTCTGAATGAATATTTATATATATATATATAATGTTAAATATTTATATAATGAAACTTTTTTAAAAATAACACAAAAAAGAAAAGAAATTGATCGAATTATATTAAAATTTATATATATACGTACTTAAATAGTTTAAAGTATTTTTATGGTAATATTCATTTACATTCTTCATCAATTTTATGAATATATGAAAACTGCTACTGCATATACTATATATGCATTTCATATACATATTTAATATATATGTAATACATCTATATATATTATATATCTACATATAGATATGCATTTGAAAGTGTAAAGAAAACTTTAAGACAATCTTCAATATTATATTTGAATTTTTTTTCTTTTTTACAATATACATTGCATATATTACATATATATACCCGCTATAAATAAATACACTTCTAAATATGTGTATATATTCACATAAGAAATGCACATATGTTTTAAGCAGAACGAAGAACGATACAATTTTCTACATTTTAATTTACACTTTTTAACAAACCAGATATAGTTTCTAAATATTAATATAATATAAAATGTATATACATGGTGTTTTTTTCCATTAGATTACACATTCTAATTCTATATATAGCTATAGAGCATAATCGTTAAAATAAAATAAACCACATCACGCAATTAAAATGGGGTACTAATATTTTTTTATTTAGGTGTCATACAAAAAACCAATTATATCATCTACACTCTATGGAAAACTAGGAAATACACCGTGTAAAATAGTTAATACATTAAAATGAATATATGCTAACTATATATTTATATATATGTACTGTATATATTCATTTTGTGAAATAAAGTATATTAGAATATATATATAAACGAAATCGTACGTGTATCAAGAAATAGAATATATTATTTTACTTATAGCAAATTCACTATCATATATATATTGTTCGAAATGCATAAATGCAAAAATTTATATAAATAACACAAACACAAAAGAGAGTTTAATATTGTCGTATTTAAATAAATAAACTTTTTTAAAAGCAACAAAATTTACAATTACATTATGTAAACGGATATGAAATTCAGTTTAAAATTGTATAATTAAATATGTTGTTATTCTTTTTAAAACATTCTCAAATATATGTGTAATTGAATGTGCGAATGCGGGTATGTCAAACATTTCACGATCGCTAGTCAAACTGATGTTCTTATATTGCTCTCCTTTTTCTATAACCCTATAGATAATGACAAATGATTATATTTATCGATTGATCGTCATATAATTGCATTGTACCCGTTTATTATTCTAATGTGATAAATAAAAAATAACTCAAAATACATTATGATATTTATTCCTTATTTTATGTTCATAATTTTAACATTTAATTATTTTGGTTTATGTCCGCCGTCCCAAGTACTAGAAAACAATTTATGTGTAATATATAACCAGTTTTTTTTTTTAAATCAATTATTTTTGTTTACTTAAGTAATTTTATTCCAGGTCTAATAAATGGGAAACTTATAAAACTCATGAACACTTTTTGTGATATTTTTCATTACGAAATATATTTATTTTATAAATATTATCAATCAATGAACAAACTGTAAAATTAGATTTAATTTAATTCATTAATTTATCATATATAGATGCGTAAGGATAATTCAAATAAATGTGTCTGCAAAATCATTTCTTTAATCTATATAATAATAATTTTTTATTTAAATTATTTATATCACACACAATTATAAATTTTTTTAATTAAATAAAACACAATTTGTTACATTTTTAATAAAATTTTCCATTATATTTCAATGTATATGTTATGTAAATGGCAAAGATTAAAAATAAAAATTCTATATTACAAATTCAAAATATATATAGTAATAGTAATAATTTTACATGAAATGGAAAACAAATAAATCCTTTAATTCCATGTATATCGTATCTGTATGGAAAAAAAAATCTAATTTAACAAACTTTCCTAAGACAACAACCGCATGGTGATTTAATACTAACCAACTAACCATATAGCATTTTAGTCATTATTATAACTTTATATATATTATATTTTATATATATATATATATATATATATATATATAGACATATAGTGATAAAAAATTATTTAAATAACTTAAAATCAAAATATTCTATATACAAAAATGAGAAAAATATAAGATAAATCTTCCATTGGAAAAACTTTTCGTACTTGACCAATGCTACATTAAAAAAAAAAGAAAAGAAAAACGAAAACAAAATAAATCTTTATATATTACACATTCAATATTACTGCTGCAAACACAATAAAATAAACCCACTTCGTATATATACCATATACTATACACATACGTTAAACTATAAACTTATAAAGTACAACCAAAAAAAAATCACTCGCAACAAACACCATACAGATAAACGTCCTAAAAGTTCTTTTTGTTAAAAAAAAAGCATAATGCATACGAATACCATATAGGGCACACAAAATTCAGATTTTATTAGTAGACACCATATTCTTAGGATTTTTTAGGAATTTCGAACTCTATATTTTAATCATTTTGATAAATGTATAATGGTTTAATTATCATTAAAAAACAAATGCAGAATATTTTCTATTTTTTCATTATTAAATTTTCCTAATCAAAAAAAAAAAATATTTGCATTTTAAGGGGGAACATTTTTCAAATAATCTTATTGTTTTATTGTCTAATTTTATTGTTTGGATACCCTAACGATACATAATATAATATATATATGTTTTATGTATATTATAATGAAAAACAAAAAGAAATACTTAGAAGAATATGTAACCGCAATATTGTAAAAAAAAAAAAACAAAATCATACACACATAAAAACATTCTCATAGTAGATCTACACATAAAATATCCGGAAAAATACAAAAGCACAAAATTCAATTTGATGACATCGAGGTTTGGCAAACACTTTTGTGAAAAAGAAAATTTTTTGTTTTTTTGTTTTTTTTTTCGTTATACAATCGTTATACATCCCATATACTTTTGTACAATCATAACATACGTATGCATACATATATTATATATAGTATATATGAATATATTGAATATACATTTATAAACCAAACGATATATGAATTCTTTTTCCATATATATGTATATATAAAGAATATATGCGTTTATTCTGTTTTTATTTTATTTGCTTTTTGATTCAGTAAAGTTTTTCTCGAGTTTTTTTTTTGTGAAGTTCTAGTTTTGGTTTTTCCGCTTTTTGTTTTTTTGAACCTTTTCTTTTTTTTTAAACATATCATTTTGCATTACATTATATAGAATACAAAAAGTTTTTAATAACTTTGTAATTAAAAATTAAGAGAAAATATAAAATTGTGTTATGTTGAGCTTAATTAAAAATTATTTTTATTTTATTTAAATTATTATCATAAATATATATAATGAATTAAAAAACAAAAAAAAACTATATTATTGTCAGAAATTGTTTATTTTATATATGTTCGTGTGTTATTGTATATGCGATGCAAAATGTTTATGCAAGTTATTTGGTTGGTGTATATGAGGAATCATCGATTTTTCAGTCAATATGTGAATAGAAGGTATAAATGATTGTGATATCGTTTGTAGATTTGTTAAACAGCAAAATAGTTGGTGTTTTAGTATTTTGGGGGAATCGCGTATTTTCAGATTCGTCACGTCACGTTTTGCACTAATCTACATAACCACAATCAATTGCAATCAATAATACTACGACAATCAATAGCAACCCCATTTAACTATAAATCCTAGTATAATTTCCATATAGTAAAGTCAAAACTTTTGTCAATTTTAATGTCGAATGAAAACTTTTGTAAATAATTTCAACAATCGACAAAATCAACAATAGAAGAATGTTTTCCAAATCAAAAAATTCCTAAAAATCGGTGTTCATCCTATATAGATATAGTTTTGCTGCATAACTACTGCCAAATCATTCATATTCAAAATTTTACATATGTGTCTTTGAGCTATTGATTTATATAAATTAAATTCTACTTAATCGCAATCCCAATCAGTTCTAAAATCGGTAAAAAACAACTTTGCATGTACAAACATTAACAATTATGCTAATACAAAATACATAATACGAAAAAAAAAGAATTAATTCATATTTTTATTAGTTATTATTGTATTTTAAGACCGCTGCTGTATATATATTAACGTACAAAATTGTTTTTGGTTTTTTTATTGAAAATAACCATATGAAAAATAATAAAAAACCAAAATCGCCAAATTTCAATATTCAGATATAATAATCGTATATAACATCTCTATAAAACATGGAACTCATAAAAAATAATTGTGAATACATTTTAATAATTTCATCATAATTTTTTATGTTATAAAGTCTAATATTTATACGCAAATCTACAATAATTTGATATTAGTTTTTTTTTATTTATTAGAATGTTTTTTTTTTGCGTCTTCTTATCTTACATATGTATATATTATATATGCATATAGCTGTATAAGATTCTTATAACACAACACATATATTTAATAGTATACATCCGCAATTGATCTTTAATTTTTCCGTTGATGGTTTTCCCTCCGTTTATTTTTTTATTTATAGCTTTTTCTTTTATTTTTTTTTTTTTTTCATTTGGTGTTTTGTTGTTATTCTCTATGTCCTTTTGTATATATTTAATCGTCTATATATAAAACATACATAAACTATTATATGTGAATATCTAAAATATTATAATATCACATAATATGAAATAAATACTTGGAATTGATATAAATATCCATAAAAAAAAAAGACTATTGTAAAAATATATATATAGATAGATAGATTAATGTATAATATATAACAATACGCATAAAGGACTCTCTCAAACCAAATCATATAGATTTTCTTGTATTATGACTATATAGTTACAGACATATTAACCGCATAAAATGCTATAGTCACATTCATTCATTTATTTCTATAATACATGAAAATAGTATTTGTATATAGATGAATTCGTATACCATTTATATAGTTTGAGTTTTCTATTATGTATTTTTATTCATCCAAATTACACAATCGCAATCCCTATGTGTGTATTTGAATTGTATAATAAAAAAACAATTTTTCCAAAACTATATATAGTATATATGCACGTCATAATATATATATATATATATACATATAGCTACTATAGCAGATCAAATAAGTGTATGTATACATGTAGAGAAAAGCGTTATATTAGGATATATCAACAATAATTTGTTTGTAAAATGAAAGGCTTTGGCTACAATAACAACATTGAATATATCTATTCAGTGTATTCCAATGGATTCAATATAGCCTGTATATATATTTATATATACTTATTTCTCAATCATCTCTATATTCACTTTATGACCTAATATATGTATGTATAGTATAGTAGCTAAATATATATATATATTGTTTATAGATCTATCTATATTTTATACGAATATATATATAAATATTTAGAAATTCATGAACGTAAATATATATACACACGTTCGTTAGTTTAGTTCAAATACCAGGCTCTTTAGTGATTGAATTTGTTTTAAATGGTCGCTATATATATATGCACATCAGTATATATGTATATATAGGACTTTTAACTGTTTCGGCGACGCAATATATAACATTGATATTTTTGTGTTTTCTATTTTTTTTATATATATATATATTATTTAATGTTCTTGTTTTATATAAGCTATATATATATATATATATATATATATATACATTGGAATGAATGAATGAATCAATGTGTATTTTGGTAATATAGAAAAAGAATATTTTTACTTCCCTTATGAATGGCGCCAGTTGCTCGAATTGAATCAGTTTTATTTTCATTTCTTTTTTCGTGCTATATACACACTTTTCCATCATATATTTATATGAAATTTTTTCGAAAATAATAAAATATAAAAAACTGATGCTTTAATAATTATTTATTCGTGCTATATATTTATAAATACATACATGATTTATAATCCTTTTAGTTATTGCTATATATGTATGTTATTATTATTATTATCATTATTACTAACCATTTTTGGATTAGAGTTCAAAGATTCTATATATTTCATGTGTATGAAAAATCACACCATCACACCTCTACGAAAAAACTCTTAACTTTCAATGACAATAATTATTATATTATGGATAATTCTTTTAACCATGAACATTAATGAAATTTTCGACCATTTCAAAGAATTTTAAAATAAATAATCCAATTTAGGTAGAATCGTTGGGCAAATTTAAAAAAAAACTAGACACGAAGTCTGACGTGAAAATTGATTGTAAGGTTTTGGTTATATATATGCAAAGTATATTAAGGATTTCTTTTGCTTGAAATCTAATTCTCCTAGAAAAGTTTTATTATAGTTTTATAAATGATATGCTTCTAAAATAAATAATAGTATGTATTATTCTAAAGTGTAATGAATGCCATAATCTCTTTCAAAACTCTTTCTAATATCAAAAATTTATCTGCTTTTATATACACGGAGCAAAAAATTAATCATTTAATGAACAATTAACACCTTGAATCGACATTCATTTAATAAAAATAACTATATTTGTATTTATATATTTAAATCGCAAGACAATTTTGTAATTTAATTGAAATCGAAAAATGATTGTGATAAAGTTTAAAAAAAAAATCAATTATTTTTATACCGTAAATTTATTCTATATATAACACAAAAACTTAATAATTAACAATTTTATATATGTTTAATACCTGCAATTTATCCTTCACACATAAGTTTTTGATTATATATATATATAGAAAAGAAAAGCATTATTATAATATATATATAATTTTCTTTGTGCGATGTTTAGCGCACACACACCTATGGCAATATAAAGATTAGTTTCTTTTTCAATAATAAATATACTATATATATATATTATATACTTATATATAAAGTTCAATTTTTTTTTTGCTTTCCTTCATGTATAAACTATCAATAAAGAAAATCCTTTTGATTACGTGACTGTTAGCATAAATGAAAAAGTTTCTGTGGGTAATTACCTTTATTTTTTATTATTATTATTTTTATTTTTTTCGTGTTACAATATCCATGAACATTTTCTTTTTCGTTGATGGGATTTATAATTTTTTTTTCTTCTTTGTTGATTGTTTTTTTTAGCATATGCTGGTGAAGTTTGGATATATCAAAATGCACACACATTTGTTGATATCGCATTTTATATAATTCAATTAAATGTTTTTCACATATATATATATAGTGGCCCGTGGCCGATTGAGTGAATATTATTGTTATACTTTAACAAAAAATGTATATTTGCGATGTATATTTCAATAATGATACTAAATACCGACATTTTATGCGGGGTTGATATATTATATGCTCTCCGTCATCAATTGTGTTTTTAAATTGTTAAAACTTATATAAATATATATATATATATATATAGGGAAATTAATCTATGACATTCTGTCTGTTATTCATGGACCATAATTTAACTTTTCAATTTTCATCATATGAAAAGAAAAGACCTATTATTAATAATTGTTTACACAAAATCTCAAGTTATTTCAGATCCTAATTTGAGATTATAATGCTGGAATAGTTTTATAATCACATGATTGCCTGGCTTACATGTAGTGAAATATTACTTATAATCTCAATTACCTCAAAGATATATAATTACGAAAATTTCCATTTATTCGATTATGTTTTTTATTTTTGGTTGTCAAAGAAAATATGTTCAAACCAAAAGAGATATAAAACTTTAGATTATTACAATTGTATAATTTTAAACATTTTTCCAATTTGAAAGATTTTTTTTATCATTTCCTATATCATTTGCGGTAAAACAGATTTACTTGTATAATTACATTTCAACATTTATTTTTAAACATTTTTTTTTAAATAAGCACGACTGCATGATAGAAAACATATTATAAATATAGGTAAGGAAAAAAAATTATATTTTATAAATAGCGCGGATAAAAATGTAATTGCATTTTCTAGGAAAATTTGTAAAATGCATAAACATAAAGATAAAATTCGTTTGAAGATTTCTGCGTCTTCTTAAAATGTACAACAACGTTCGTTTTTCTTTATATAATTTATTCTTTGCATATATGCTTAAAATTGAACAAAATATACTTATGTAACATGATAGCGTTTTTTTTAAATTAATTTCAATTTTTAAAAGAGTATATTGTATATAGATACCACATTCCTTCTTTATCTGATAATGTATTTATTTATTTTTTTTTAAAATATGTAATTTATTTTATAAAAGTACATTATTATTATTTTGTATATGAAAAATATATGTAAATGTATATTATTACAATATATGATTCAATTATTTTTAAACAGTGTATAAACATTTCTTTTTAGTAATAATCTATATTTATTATTTACCACAACCGTCAATCTATAATGGAAAATAGACTTTGATAATTTGATGAGGAACATTTAATATAAATTCATTTAAATTAGGACGTAATCAATGTAATACTCATAAATACATATATTTTAATTCATTAATAACTTCATAAAT
Source organism: Dilophus febrilis (assembly GCA_958336335.1). Taxonomy (NCBI): domain Eukaryota; kingdom Metazoa; phylum Arthropoda; class Insecta; order Diptera; family Bibionidae; genus Dilophus; species Dilophus febrilis. The sequence continues at coordinate 29,937,897 of OY284472.1, forward strand.
TATTCAGAATAATTATCGATCGTTCTGAATATTAAAGATTGAGTTTAATATAAACATTTTTAAAAATATATTATCGATTTTCTTAAATACCCAATGAAAAAAAACTTTATTTATTTAGTTAATTATATGATAGTTAAAATTTTCCATTACGTTGAAACTATATTTGATTAAACGATTAATATACGCAAATTTTCTTAAATATTCAGCTATGGTTTTTACAAAACCATTTATTTTTTTTTTTTTGCATAACTTTTACAGGTTAAAAATTCAATTGTTTACCAATATATATATTCTATATTAAATTTATTATATTATCTAATCATAGATTGGTATCTGTCAAGGACAAAGATTATTTCTTAAATAGCTAAAGTGAAACATATTAATGGAATAAAATTATAATATTTTTACTATAATTAAATTTCAACAAATCGTACTCACTCATCTGTTTATTTGTGATATTCAAATATATTTATTTAATAATTAAAATCTTTAAAATCAATTGCCAACATATACCAAAAAAAAAAACATAATCATGCATTTATTATTTAGTATATATTTGTGAAAAAAAAACAAAAAATTTGTATATATAAAATCTATTAACAATAGTTTTAGATTATTTAAAACAATCGAAAGTAAATACAAAATATTCAAATATATATACATTTAAATTTGCAATATCCATTTACAAACTTCAAATGATTGAAAGAATTAGCAAAAAAAATGTATTTATTTCTTTTAAATGCTGCTATTTATTTCTTTTTAAAAAAAATAAAATATTCGAGTTTGTAATAAACACTTTTCTTGCACCACTGACATTGAAATATTAAAATCAATTTGTTGATCAATTTCAATCGCATCAATCATTAAAAAATATTCCGTATTTATTTAAATATAACCATAGAATACAAACAAAAAAAGTTTTTTAAAAATATTATTATTAAAAATAAATATTAAAACTAATCAAAAAAAAAACAATAATGAATATATGGAAATTTTTATGTATTTAACTAAAACTTTTTTGTTTCAACTGTATGTACTTTATTTCGAAGTTAAAATAAATTTAAATATATTTAAAATAATAAAATATTAAATATAAAGACAAATATAAATTTATTTTAAATATAATACAAAAAAAACAAGAAATACAAATGAAATATATTCCATCCTCAAATTTAGCAATAATAAAATAAAATCACAATCGTAGATGTAGAATGGCAAATTGATATATAAAACTTAAATATGAATAAGTTTTATAGTTATATCATTATAATCGTATATATATTTGATAGTATATTCATATATGTAATTTAATAGGAATAATTTATAATCTGTATTCAAATAATAACTTTAATCAAAGCCAATGAAGCGAAAAAAATATTTTATTTATATATTGTTCTATGAAATTTCGGTCGAAATAAAATGAATAAACGAAATCATTTTCCATTTATCCAAATTTACCAATAATTGGAATAAAATTAAAATGAATTTAACATTTAATTGAAAAATAACGTAAACAAACATATCAGCAACACCGTTGAAATATTCTAATAATATATTGAATAAATTACATTTTTCTGTTAAAATTTTAATGGTTTGCATTTTTTCTTTTTTCAACACGTGAATTTAAATTTATTTGATACATCCAGGGAATTCTTTTTTTTTTTTTTTTTTGTAATTCCATATTATTTGTATTACAGGTTATGTATACATAAAGCTAACAAAAAGTGATTGTTTTTTGCATTCATATATCGAATATGTATTTAATTTATTACACATAAATATATATGTCTATATATATTCGCAATTTATTTATATAAAATTCCTGACTTTTAAAAGTGCTATATATTATACTATTTATTTTGTTTATTTCTCGGATATTATTTAAATACGAATACTTTTTTTTATAAATACAGAGTTGTTAATTTTAATAAAATTTATCATACATCGTAATTTATTTATGAATCCTTTACTTTTTACATTTATGAATCCGAAATTCTTTATATATATTATTATCACATATATTAAAGTCAAATGATTAATCAATTTGCAAGAAGTCAGTGTGTATGGGTAATGAAAACATAGAATACATTTTTTGATTAAATTTGCTTTACTGAAATGGAACATTTCATTTCATTCAAATGTATAATATAGTTTATTACCTCATCGTATATATATATTATATATATATATATATATATTATAAATATATTATATAGAATTGCAAATAAATTGTATTAAATAAAATATTGAACGTTAAATAAATATATAATAATTTTATTAAATATTCGTATTATAAATAGACGCATAAAGTATATTTATATGAATATAATGTTTAATTTTGTGACTTTGAACTAATTTTTAAAAATCTAATATTTAATTTGTAATTTAATATAAATATGTACCAATGTTTATAATATATGTATGTTTATTTTATTTTGTATGAATTATTTGTCATTTTTGTAAACTTAAATATATATACATAAAACATAAAAACAATACACCAAAATATTCAGATACAAATTAATAATTTCTTCCACCTTCACACCTGATGCTTTTATAAAAAAAAAGTTTTTTTTTTCAAAATCTTTCAAGACAATATCAAATACGGTTATATATACAAAATAAAGACATAAATATTACTTATTTTAATGATATTACACACACACAGAGTTTATTTAATATTATTTTCTTGCAATATTTAAAATTATAAATTTGTAAAAATAAATATATGAAAATTTGTTGCCTGTCCCCCGAAATATTTAAATATTTAAAATAAATAAATAGTTATTAATATTTTGTTTTATTAAATATTTATTTTAGGTAGGTATACCTTCATTTCATATATGTATGTATATATATTTAATTTATATATGCTGCCGAATTTAATATAAATTAATTGAAATTTTGTTTTTTTCGTTTTGTTTATGCTCGCCGTTGTGAATCATCATCACATTCGCATATTTATATATGAATATTACATATATATATAGATATATATATATGTTTTTTTTTCAAGATTGTTTGTTTAAACATTGTATAATTAATATTGTCTTTGATTGTTAATGATGTTAAGATATTTTATTTTGTATGCTTTATGTGTCTTGTGTGTATTAACGATTATAGATATATGCAAGTAGAGGTTAGCGGACATTAAATTATGTATATGAAGATATCTCATCTTAAAACGAGTTTTTTTTTTTAATAAATTAAAAATTACATTACATATATCGATGTCGATGTCATTATTACAGAAAAATATTTTATATACATATACTATATTTATATTTATGTGATGTGATAATACATAATATACTGCCGCTCATTTCTATAATTATATATTATGTATATAGAGGTAACAAAAATATGTTGTTTGATCTTATGTTTTCTTGAATAATAAAAATATATATTCTTTGGTAATGCATTTATGTATTATCTAAAATGACACTTAAGAAATAACAATTACGTGTAATTTAAATGTTTGACATATATTTATTTACTATTTTTAATTTTAACTATTCATGATTCCATGCATGCATGTTAATCTTTATAACATAAATTTTACAATCATCAATATATTTTTATTAGTCTCTAAATTAAATATTAATCAAAAATTTTTTCAATTCCCATATAGAATTCAATGATGCATAACAAACAATTGTATATGATTTATCATAATATGTAATGCAAATTATTAATTTGTTATGTATACATCATCTTCTTCATATAGATATTTGTTATATAATTAGCGTTATTAATATCTTTATTATTATTTAATAAGTTTCATATAAAATATAATATTTAATTTAAAAATGTATACTTATTGTATTTTATATATAGTATATATAAAAATCAACAAGCCGATATATGCATTTTATTAAAATCTTCATAAATTTAATTCTTGTAAATATATCAATATTTTTATAAACAACATTAATTTATTATTTATATATTGTTGATATATTATTTATTAATAACATAATGTATTTTGTATCCCGAGATACATAAAATACTTTGGTTCTATCAAATAAAATATTCACCGAAAAAAGCATTTCATTCGATTGCAATATAATGCGTTGAATAGAGTAAATATGGATTAACATATTTTTGCAATTTTTTAAATCCTATGCATCTATATAAAAATAAAAACTTGTATAGAATAATATAACCCTTCCTATTTTATATCTTAAATGCAACAATGTTGTTGAATATGTTTAATGGGTTTCATTTATATCTATACATAAAAATATTTATATATTTACGCATTTATGGTAGCAAAATATTGATATAGCTATACTGAAAGCTTGATATATACAATCAACGTACTCGTCACATACTACTCGATACCAATCGCAAGTATATGTATATATACAAATTAAAATATTTAATTATATAATTTAATTAATTTCAATGGTAATGTTTTTTTTACGTATACTTTTTTTTATCGATAAACGATAATATAATCAATGAAAATACTATAGGCGAATTGTGAAATTGTTATTTTATAATATGTTATTTGTTTTATCTATATGTTTTATCTATATGTTTTATCTATTTTTATTATAATTAATATTATAAATGTTCACATTAAATTAACGAATCAAAAAAAAATGTGTTAAATAAATTTCTAATATATTATGAATAACAATTTTGTATTTATATATGTATCGTAACATAATTATTAGAATACAAGAATACATAATTATTAGAATACAAAAGAATTATTAAAGAATTATTAAATAGGTTTTAACCATATCAATAATATAATAGTGCTAAATTAGATAAATTAGTAGAAAATCTTTAAAGAATTGTATTTGTTTTACTGAATTCCTTAATTATAAATTAAATTGCATATTATAAAAATAAAAATCAATTATATTTGTATTTTAAAAACGTTTTGTTAAAAGGTCATATAAGAACAATATGAGCAATATTTTAAAATTTATTCATATGACATTGCATTGGTAAACATTTGTCAATTTAACATTAGTATAGGAAATCTAATGTAAACTTAAATTTTAATACCAAGATCCAAGATTCTTATTGATCATTCAGAATCCATACCAATAAATTCTTCTTTTTTTTTTTTGCAACTTTACCAGAAATGCCATGAATTCTCATATATTAGATAAATTATTAAATTTAAAATTATAATGATATATTTCATTATTTAATATCCGTTTATAAAATTGATTGATTATGAAATATAATATTTACAAAAAAAAAAAAAAAATCTGCAATATTATAATGAGAATAAATTTGAGTATGGAATTTTTTTTTATTGTTTGTTATAAATAGTTATATGTAAATATATATATATTGAATACAAATATTACATCACATTCATTCGCATTCAGATTCCATTGATGAATTACCTCACATCCCAATCAAATTTACATATCATATATATAATATATATGGATGGATTGATGTACAATAATCTATATATAGAAATTTTATATGGAAATGAAGTACATCTTTTATATACCGCACTAAAAGATTTATGAATTGTCAATTTTAAGTCAAATATAAATTATCATATATTGTCGTTTAACATATATATATATATAAGTAAAAATCTATATAAACGCGGTAAATAAAAAAAAAAGCAATCAAAATGACAAAAGAAAAGTATATTTTATAATATTATTATGTTAATTTTTTATTATTTTAAAACGTAAGCACTTGTATAAAATTATTAAATTGATCGGTCATTGAATTTTGCGAATAAATTTTAAAATATATATAATAATGTGTAAATGAAACCAACATATATGATAGATATTTTACCTACATATACAATATTTTTTTCTATTATTTATTAAATTATAACCATTAATTTACATAATAAAATATAGATATTTATGAATTATTTCAATTTATATATTTTTTGATTGATAAAAAATTCAATATAACAAATTGTTAATATGGGACTGCATAAAGATAATATTTTTTTTAATTTCATAATAAGTTTTAATGCAATGCATTTTTAAAGTGTATCAACGATTATTGTTACGATAATATTCCATTTCAAATGTTTATATAATATAGTCGCTAGCGTTTTTTGTAAACCCTTCTATAATATTGAGGAATTGTGGAATGCGAATAATTTGTATCCGAATGTTACTCGCTTAATTTTTTGAATTAATAATTTAAACATAAAACCATTTTATAAATATCATTTGACCATATCAATGTCGGAAGAAAATTTTAACTATACGAAGAAAAGTATTTTGTTCAATTATTTCAAATATGCATATAGTAAAAGAAGTTACATTGGAAATATTCACATTGCCCATGTTTTTGTATATAATATTAATATTTTATATTCAGATCATCAAAGTTTTCTCATGAATTGCATTTATAATTATTCAAAAAAAAACATTTTACGTAATAAATAAATTTGATTAAACTATTCGTGATATAAAATAATTTGAACCTATAAGAAAATTTACGAAATACATCGAGAAATATAAATGAAGGTTTATGAAGACCAAAAATAAAAAACACCTGTAAACTTGTAGTGCAAAAATTTAATGTTATACGTCAATATACCTCATATAATATAATTAAAAAAAAAGTTGTTTAACAAAAATAAATAAATAAATAAATAATAATTCATATATTTATTTATTTATCACATTTATTTTTAAACAATCTCTAAAAACACATTTATATTATAATGATAATAATGATTAGAATAATTACTTTCACTTATATACCGCGACTTTTTTTTTTTTTAACAAAAACAGCTGTATATATTAGTACCATATTATATGCGATTATTAATAATATTTATTTTTATTTCTGTATTTCTTCTAATTTTTCTACATTATATTTTATTTATGTATAAAAATATACAAAAAAATTATGTCATCATCATCTTCTATTCATTCATTCATATTGTCGCATATACCATACATTATAGTAATATAAAACTATTAATTTTTTGTAAATTCATATCGGAATAATAGAAAAAAAAATAAAAGTACAAAACAAAAATATAAATACTATATCTATAGATATACAATACATATATATGATGAATGCAATTATATATAATATCGTTGCCGCATTTGTAAAATATGTATAATCATAATGTTAATGCTAAATGAATTGTATATAATAAGAAAAGGTATATATGCAACTTTTTACTTTTACAAGAAAATAATTCTTTGGTTGTTTTTGCTTTTGTATTATATTAACTCTTATGTAAGTTGCATTGTTATTAATTTTATTATTTTTGTTGGTAATATCTTGTTTGATAATACCTCTAGATATATAATCAATCGTGTCTATCATTTTTTCAAAATAATTTTCGATAATTTTTTATATTCATTATGACTGCGTTAACCTTTTAAATATATATATATATATATGTATATATATTTAAATACGGAAATATTACAATTTAGCTCTCTCTCTATATATATAACTAAATGTTGTGTGTACGGTCGTCTGTTTATTCAGATTAGTATGTGTCCATCATTAATTTATTTCACTAAAGATAAGATTAAGATTTTTTTTAAGCTTTCATCAATGAACTTGAGTTTCGTCCATCAAGAACTTTCAACTTTCATCATTATGACTCTGACTTATATTGACAACGAACCTATTCCACATCATCTTTATTCATCAATTATTCCTTGTCATAAACATTTGTGCATTCATAAAATTTCTGATAACTATAAGGAATACATTTATTTTTATTACAATACGTACAATATCGTTTAGTGTTAAAAAAAAGAATTTTATTCTGAGAAAAAAATATTCTTGAATGTCCATTATCGTGACTTGGTAAAAAATAAAATTAAAATATAAAAAAGCAAAAACACGAAAGATGAGTTGATTTTGTAAAAAAAAAACAATATATGAAAAGCTTATATATAAAAATATCCTTGACATTCTTGACTTATTCTATGACAAGATGTAAAAAATACCTTTATCCAACTTGAATACTGACGAATTTTTGAATTACATCCTCCTATATAGTTATGTACCTCATATGTAAAGTGTTTGTTTAACTTTAAATCACATATTTTATTCTCAACATTTCTTATATAAATTTGCATACATATTTAACATTATTATACTTTATTTTGGCATAATATAACTTTTTGCAAAACATTGAATATTTTCGTATATGATATATTATAATGTAATGATTGTCGTCCATTCAACGTCGTATATACTTACGCATCATATATATTATTAAATTATCGTCGATCAAAGATTATTTATTATTATTTTTTTTTCAACAATGTTGTAAACATAATTAATTTACAATAACAGAAAAATTCATGCAAAAAATAAATCTATGTACTTTATGATGAATTGCAAAAAAAAAACAAAAAAATTATTTTATTATTTTTGTTAGTTTTTTTGTATATATAGTATACGGAAGTATATAGTTTAAAAGCTTTATTGTAAAATTTTAATTAAATAAAATTGTTCACCATTTTTATGGTTGTTTATTTACGTATATATATACAGCAAAGTATAGATTAAAAACAATAAAAATCGTCAATGATTATAATAGATCCATTATGATAATTTTATTATTTCTCCGTCAATCTAACCTTTTCTTTTGTTATATTTATTTGTTCTCATCTAAATTATTAATATACATTAGATATGCGATAAATACATAAATAAATATATACAATATTTAAATACCTAATTAATTTCAATAACTTTTATGTTATGATGAATTAATTTTTCTATTAGATGAAAGCTGTTAATTTTAATAAAAATTAAATTTTTAAGGTTATTTAATATTATGTATTTTTGTTCTTCTTGTATGCTCGGCGTATATAACTATTAATTCTATAATAATAGGTAATTTAATTTCATTAACCTTATTATTACAATTTTTATATATATATAGATATATTTGTTTAATTAAATATATCTTTTTGCTTTACTAAAATCTTATATTTGCAAATATAATACATATTTTAATATCTAAAAAGTTCTATGATTTCCACATTATCATTATTTTTATATTAACCAACATTTGAGATAAAGATAATAAATTACATTTAAGACTAAGTATTAGGTATAGAACTTAAATGAAATGCCAATATATAAATAACTTCTTGTTTAAGAATTCGACAGCCTCAAATGAGAAAAAAATGCCCACTAAAAATCTTGACAATTCTAAAAATAATATACTAAATAGTATTATGTTTTTAGATGTACATTCAAATTAAACTATACATAAATAACCATTGAATATTTATTGTTTTTTTAAGTATATATATGGTAGTTGTTGATCAAAAAATTCCATTGCATTCTATGCGTAACGTGTATAAAAAAACAAGCAGTGAAACTATTTGTTTTGGTTTCAAAATCAGAATGAACTTTAGCTAAAATACAAATTTTCCACAAGTGCATATTTAAAATAAAAGGCTTCATGTATATTTTCTGTTTATTTTTTGGTGTGTGCACCTTTAAAATCCCCAAATGAGTGAGCTCTTGTGGTTTTTTCCCCATTTTGATTAATGGAGTTTTTGTTATGCATCAAACAACATCAAATATATAATAAGTTTGGTTATTAAATGTTCAAAGGAATACAATATAAATATCATTTGATTTTTAAATGATTAAAAATAAACTTAATTTATTAATAAATTCAATTGAATACGTTCAATTGTACTATGGTATATTCTTTCTAGGTGCGGTTATATAGACAAATATATTAAGTAGTTTTTCTTATGTTTTTTTGTAAATAAATTTTAAGTGTTTTTCGGAATATACATATTTTGAAGAAGATTTACATATAGTTATATATAATATGAACAATGACCTCTAATTACAATATAATTTAATTTCAATAATTTTATTTTAAATTATAATAAAAAAGCTCTTTTCCAAACGTATATATATAACAAATTATTTCCTCTTATTTTATCTGTCAAATATATCTATTTATATATTTATCATATATTGAAATGAGTAAGTATAATAAATTAATTTTCAAGTTTTGGTTTTACTTTTTTTGCTTTTTACATAATTTTTAATTTAATTATTGTAGAGTTTTTTTTATTTAATGTGAAATGTATTTTTTCTAGAGATGATTGAAAATATATCATTAAAATAGTATATATAAAATATAGGAACAATTTAGTTGAAGGTCTTCTTTTTTTTATATATAACAATGAAATTATATGAGTGTTGATTTGTCTTGATTTTATACATACAAAATACAAATTAAAAGGTATCTTTATAAAATTAAATGCATAATCTAATTAATTAAAAAACTAAACTCAAAGTTCCGGAGTAATACACTTGAAGTTCAAATCTCTATATATTTTATTTATTACATTTACTAATAGAATTTTTTTCATTTATTTTACTCTGACTTGAGTTCAAACTATAACTGATATACTTAAATTCCATGTCTTTACACTTCTACTAACCAACGTTGCCATTATTTTTCTCACTACATTAATAAGGATACCTATATAGTTAAGGACATACGAATCTTAAATACAAAAATGAAAATTAATAAAATTAAAATTAAAATGAATATCAATTCAATTCTATAAACATAATTAACTATAGGAAATCCATCGAATTCTCAATCAAATGTCGCATATTATTTTATAGAAAAATTGTAAAGTAAAACATATCAAATTTAAAAAAATAAAATATAAACAATTATTTTTTTAACATAATAAAATTGATTCCCACATATACATAATAATAATAATAATTACGCCAACATAATATACAATAAAAATAAATAGATTGATCTACCACAAAATTCTTAAAATTTAAAATATTATGTATATTAAAAACTATTCAATCACAAAAAAAATGTAATGGAATATCCACAAAATATAATTAAATAACTCTTCAATATATTATATATTACCTATAGCAATATAATAATATAATAATGCAAAAGATATACCGATATTTTTATATAAATAATAATCTATAATTATGAGATAATAATAATAATTATTATATTGGAAATAAAAAATTAATTTAACATCGTCATCATCGTATTGGTATATAATGGCTTATATCTGATGGATCTCTTCGTCGTCTTCTCTCTACATAATTATTATTATTTTTAATATTACAACAATTTTTTTTTGTTTAACTTCAGTATTCGCGCTTTTAAATGAATAGGTAATTTTATTAATTTTTTTTTTCATCTTCATATCTCTGTATATAAAATAAATTATATATAAACAAAAAAAATATATACATATATTTGTATATAGAGTTCAAATGATGATTCAAAAAATATATACGTATATTCATATTTTTATAAGTATTGTATATTGTATATACATCTTTTTGAAATATGATTATTATTATTAATAATATATTATTGTACAAATGCTTTTTGTTGATGCAAAAAACAAAAAATTGTTGTTATTTTATTTAACGATTTAAAAGAAGAAGAAAAACAAAAAAATTTTCGCTTGATTGTAATTCTGGGGGAATATATAAAAACTATCTGTACGGATGAAGATGATTTAGTTTATGTTAGAAATTTGTCTTAAAAACGATAAAATCAAATCTATTCGTTATTGTCTAGATATAGTAATTTTTAATTTATTTTATAATAAATTTAATTCGTTTTATTTTGTTGTGATTTTTTTTTTTTTGATTTTGGTTTTGAAAAGTGAATTTAAACGGCATAGATAAGATACCCTATAACGAAAAAGATATTTGAATTTTTATTTTATTCACGATTTAAGATTTTAAAATAAAAAAAGAAAGAAAGAAAAATGAAAGTGTTTTACAATTTGTTTATTGTTGTGGCTGTTATTATTTTCGGAAATAGTGAGTTGTTGTTTGAAATTTATTTAATTAATTAATTTATGTATTTTTTGATGTTATTATTATTATACATGCTTTTGTGGTGGCAGTTGGGAGTTTTAACTTGTTTTTTTTTTGTATTGTATTATTTTTAATAAATTATCTTGTGTGTAAAATTGTGATTATAATAAATGGCATAATTCACCACAGAGTTTGTTTTGTAATATATATATATAGATATAACCGTATTTATATTATTATCATTATATCATAATAATCGTATTATATGATATAAAAATATGAATTTATGTGAAATTAATTTATCCTCAGCATATACATATGTCGCGTGCTCATCGCTTAAATAATAACGCTTTTGTGGATCTATTGTTTTTTTTATATTTTATTTCATTTTTGGTGTTAAATAAATAATTTTGTATAACAATAATTATGTTACATTTTTGTATATATATATAGAACGATAGAAATGTAACATTAATTTGATTATACAAAGATGAATTTGTGTAATAAATCCTAACCATATTTATTACAAACTCGCATGTATTTAATATAAATATGTGGTGATTAAATTGATTGATTTGTGGAATATTTTCTTGGTTTATTTTGGTATATATACTATATATATATTATTAAAATGTAACTGAAACATTTGTTTTATTGAAATAAATTAATGTAAAAGTATTTTTAAAATTAAAATTAATTAGACAAAATTTGTGATTTAACCCCTTTTTGGAAGTGTGTTCACACGAATCCTATATACATTTTATTTTCATTAAATCATATAAATATTATAATAAAAAGGATGCGCTACAGTGAAAATTGATATCGTTCAGTCATTTAGAAAATTATATCAATTGGTCGGTATCGTCAAATGGGAACTATAAAAAAATACATTTATTATTGATTTATGTGATCTGAATTAATATTTTAATTATATCATTGTAAAATTTTTCCATTTGTAAACATAATAATTGTATTAATTGCAATATCGGTAAATTTCAATTTTAAATGTAACTAATTCATTTCATTTTTCAATTATCAAAGCAAATTCTTTATCAAAATATATATGCATTTATTAAAGATGTTATACAATTTATTTTGACATAAAGATATCATAGTGATTTCAATTTTTTTTTTAACTTTTAAATATTTTATAACATGTGTGTGAAACATCAAAAAAAAATTTAAAATGCTGTGATATTCAATGAATAATTCAACACAAAAATTGTGTAGAAAAATGCAAAAATGTTAATAAAACTTATTAATAAAGTTTCTCACAAAAACACCTAATGTTTTTCACACTATTAGTAATTCAATTTTCGACTGTAAAACAAGGCAATTAACATTACGTTACTTCAATTTCATATACGTTTATTCGTTATAATTTCATATTGCATTTGATATATCATTTATATATTCATATATTTATGAAATATAATACCCGAAATATTACACAAACATTTAATAAATTATTTACATATTTTTCAATATTCAAAAGCGTGTAGTAAAAATGATCAATATTCCATAAATGATAAATATTTATTCTGCATTGCATTTAATAATAATAATAATATGTAATAATTTTTTTTAAATATTGTCTGTTAATTAAACAATCGTGTAATAATAAAAACGTTATTGACAATAATTCGAAACCTAATTATTCATTCACACGAATCTCAGATTTCTGTTTATGAAAGATTTAAATTTTTACTACTAATATAGTGTTTAAGTGTTATCACATAACTTTTAAATTAAGTAAATTTAATAAATTAATCATAAGTAAAACTTTCACTTGTTCATATTTTGTGTGCATTTCATATAATACTTATAATAATAATAAATCACCCACTTAAACACACGAACATCAAATAACAAAAAAAAAATGTTTATAATTAATAATCATACTGAATAATTTATGCAAAAATGAATTCAATTTGATTTTGGTAATAAAATTGTATTAAAATCAAAATAAACCTGTATATTAATTGTTTTTTTCTCTCTCATTTCGTTATCCCAATAAAGGTAATTGTGATGTATCGGAATTATTTCCTGAACATCGTTCATTGCCCGATTCAAAGGGATCAATTGAGGATCAATTTAATATATTAACAAAACAAGATATAAATAGCCCAGAATATAGTAATGCAAATTTGGCCGTACGAAATGATATTGATATACCAAATTTACCGCCATTTCCAATGTTACGTTTGGCCGGTATGGATTTAATGGAAATTAACAATTTAATAAATCATAATGGTTTCAAACCATCTCCATACAATCAAGCAGCAACTCAATTTAATCAACAAAATGATGTCAATTCGGTTGAGGCACAACTACTAAATTTTGATGCACAACAAAATAATTTGAATCCACAATATTTACCGCAACGACAGGATGAACAACCACAACAAAATCAATATACACAAAAATATGACGAAAATGGTGGTTATGACTATTCAAAACCTGCAAAAGCATTTCCAACACATCAACAAGCTGTTAATCGATTTGCAGCACCTGAAGAACCCCAACAACCCGAACCCACTGTAGTTAGTGATGACGTTCAACAAGAATTTCAGGTAAATTTAAATGCAGCCGCTCCTAAAGATATTTTATTGAATCGCATTAATGATGATGATGATGACAAATCGGCTGATGATACACCAGCTGTAGACATACCAGTTCAAGACACGCCGGCTGAAGACAAACCAGTTGAAGACACACCAGCCGTAGAGATACCAGCTGACGATACACCAGCTGAAGACACACCAGTTGAAGGCACACCAGCTGTAGATACACCAGCTGAAGATACACCAAAAGAAGATGCACCAGTAAATTTTGATACTACTAAAGACCATCAGGATATTTCAAAGGATATTGAAGAGCTAACCGTGTCGGTAAATAATTTTGTATCATCTGAAAAACCATTAAAATATGAAGAACAGCAAAACAATGGTGACGACGAAAATGAAAATATTGAAACTGATAAAAATCTATCGGTTACAAATTTATTACCAATACCAGAAGAACCAAGACCATTTAATGTACCGATTGCTAATCGAATTCAAGATGAAACAGAAGAAAAACCTTCTGAGGATACGATTGCATCGGAAAAATCGTCAACCGATGAACAATCAAGTGAAGTAGCTGAAGAAACTGATGAATCATTTAAAGAACCTGCAGTGGTTCCAGTTCCACAAATTGAAATCGAAAAAGAGGTAAATGTATCTGAACAAGAAAATGTGGCCCCTCTCGATTCAGTTGACGTTGTAACTCAAAAAACTGACGAAAAACCAGAATTGGATGTTGAAAAAATATTTGCCGATATTGTTCCTTTAAGTGAACAGGCTGATCATGATGCGGTCGATGTACCTATTGATGATGACAATGTAGATGTAAAACAAAATGACATTGAAAATGAAAATAATGCATTGGTAATTGAAGATGATGAACCGTTACGGGTACGTTTTGACGAAAAAAATACAGTTGATTTGGATAGCCCCGTAATTGCTCAAGATGCAGTTGCATTTTTACCAAGCAGCGAACCATCTCAACAATCCGATGATAATAGTAGTGAAACCGAAGTAAAACAACAACCAGAAATTTCAACCGACGATCAATCATTCCAACCAATTGTTCCATTGCAAACGAATGAACAAGAAATAGATGATGAACAACCGCAACAGCAATTGGATGATGAAAATGTATCAGTTCAACCAATTGTAGCATTACAAGAACAAGAACAAAATGAACCAAAATCCGAAGAAAATGATTCTTTCCAACCAATTGTTCCGTTACAAACACAAGATGAATTTGGAAAACAATCGAATGATGAAGAAAATGCATCAATTCAACCGATTGTTCCATTAGACACAGCCGAAGGTGATATTGAACAAGCTCAACAAGCAGAACCAATTGATATTTCAGCAGCAATTAAAGCCGAAGATGTTAATAATATGGAAGATATTGAAGTTTCTGTTAAAAATGCTGATAATGATGTCACTAATAATAATAATAATAATAACGTTGAAGTTGAACAACAAAATAATGTTGATGCTCAATCATCGTTAGGATTACGTGTTGATATTGAACAAGAATCAGAAGAAGAAAAACACATATCAGAAATTGAAATTCCCGTACAACCGACACAAAGTGATATTAACAATTTAGATGTAGATGAACCAGCGATCGTGCGATTTCAGGCAGATCAAGTTAATCAATCTGAAAAGTCATCGGAAGAATTTGATGGGTATCATTATCCAAAACCAGCAAATCCAATTGTTTTACCTCCACGATTTAGAGGTCAGGCATTAGCCAGCCAACAAAATCAAAATGTTGGTGATATACCCAATAGCTTTGCAAGAATAGACAATAAATAAATACTTTAATTATATATTATTTTTATTTATTTATATTAAATGTGTATACGTTATAAAAAAATAATTGAAAATATCGTTTTTTTTTCTATATTCAAATGCATTTATTAACAGAGCTCAAGTCATATGAATTTATTCCAAAATTAAGAGTATAAATAATACGATAATAAAAAGTTTTCTTAATAATAACATTTGAATAAGCAATAACAAATCAAGTAACAACCATTTTGAATACAATTATTTTAATTTTGAAAGATTTCCGATGATCCATTTAAAAGTGTCCTGTATTTGTTACATATTTAACTTCGCCATTTGGTAGTATTACACCTGACGTTTGATGAACTGATCCTGGACCAGAAGGATTTCCCGATATGTAAGCTCTATAGAGAATTAAAAATATTACAAAAAAAAAACATTTACAATTTATTATTCCGTTCAAATTGATTTGTTTTTATTTCAAATAATTAAGATAGCAAAGATCAATTTTAAATAAGATACGTTTACCAGATTGTCAATTATTTTTTGTTTCAATGAATTCAAATTGAACCGATATATGCATTAGTAAGTTCATTATTAAAGTTCTAAAATTTCACTTTTAAAAGATTATATTTGAGTGATTATCGATTCATAAACAGGGGATCGATAAACGTCATATATACTTTTAGTAATCATTTATTTTTTTCTATATAATAAGGTATTCAATTGTTATTAGAATTTTCACATTAAATCCCATTCGCTGAGTTATTATATGTGGATATTTAAAAATATTGCAAAATTACTGCATTGTTTTTATACAAATGTTTATGAAATTTTATCAGGTCTTATTAATACATTTATGATCATATTAATTCTGTGATGTCTTAAAAATCAAATCGGGTATGAAGAGGATTATCATTGAACTTTGTACAATGATTTAATTCAATTAAATTAAAAATAAAATAATATTTGACTTTGACAAAATTCCATTTATTGTAATATATAAATAATTATTAATTTGTTTTATTATAAATTTGATAATCTTGTTCTGCTTGCAAAACCCAAGTGTGTTATTATTAACATATTACCTGTTTGTTATAAAGATTTTCGTTTTATTAAAATTTAATCAAAAGGAAAGAAAGAAAAATTTGTAAAAACAAAACATATATAAAACATTTAGTAATCGATATACCTTGTTGAATGTACTCCAGATCCACCATTCGTATCTTGAACTATGAAACCTAAAAATATCGATAATAATTAATTATTTGGAAAATGAACATAAAGAGTATTTAAAATTCTTATTATAATTTGAAATCAGTAATTACCGGGATTAGCAGCGATTGTATGTTGAAAATATCCGGGACCACCATTTACACTATGAAAACTACTATGACTGGAAACATGTGATTGAGCTGAACGTTTTAAACGATGAAGTAGTTGACTTTGCTATAAATTAATTATATGGTAATATTAATTTCGATAACTTTTTACTATCTCAAATAATTTTTGACTTACTCGATTTGGTCCAATAAATGCTAATCTTGATTTTTGTCCATTTGAATCAATTGTATAAAATGCTTTCGGAACATAATGACCACCTTCATTCACAGCCTCTGTTTGGTATAAATATATAATATAATAATTTATAGTAATGTTATTTGAAATCGCAATAAACATTATTTTCTTTTCTTTTATTTTCTATATGCATATCAAGTAAATAAAACAACATTTTTAACATTTTTTTTAAGAGTTTTTATTTTCCATATTCATTCATACAATAAAAACAAAAATAACAAAAAAAAACAATTACAATTTACCGCTCTTTCATTTTGTCACAATTATTTTATAAAATTCTTTCAGGTACTAAATTTAAATATATATAGTGTTTTACGTTTATATAAAAAAATATCTTTTATACTATATGGTAATAATTATTTTTTTTTTATACATTTTATTCAGTCAATGTTCTGTTATTCTCACCACATATTTTTTATTTTAAAGGTATTTCTTTTTTGTATATATTTATTATATACGTAGAGTATTCGTCGTCATATAAATGTATATGCATATAATTTTGCAACTATTTCTTTACAAATTATAAAATACAATTAAATTTACTCGAATGTTATATAATAACACAATATTATATAGAATTCATATTGTACAAAATGTAACGCTAAAATAATAATAGATAAAAAAAATCAACCATATCAACTATATAAATAAATATAAAAATAAGACAGAATTTGCAGTTGTGGTAGGGATGGACCATCTTAGTTTGTTAACCTTTTTAATTCATTAAATTGTATCGTAAATAAATTATATAAAATAATTGCAAAAACAAAAATTAAATACTGCAAAATGAAGTTCAACACAACACAAAGAAGGTTATATTTTTTTCATATTATTTTTATTTTACTTTATTTATGGAAAAAAAATTTCTTTTTGTTCATAAAAATTATTTACGGTTTCAATTAAGCATGAAATAATATAGTTTCTGCATTGTGATTCTTAATATATCATCATTAGATATTTAAAAAATTACTAACTTAATTTTGTTTTGCAAAAAAGAAATGAATATCTCACTTATAATTATGATAAATAAACCACAATCGTATTGCTAATATTATAACCCCTTGAAAAGTTTTCAATGAAAACTATTCCAATATATTCAGTATATTGGCAATTTCTTTGAATTCCTGACTGATTAATAATATGTTTTTTATCCGTAAGGAACTTATGAATTTATTTTTTAATGATCTTTTTTAAATATAAAAGAATTTAATATAAATTTTTTAAATACAAAATTCCAATTAATAGAAAATTCTAAATGGAATACACTTTATCGGTAATTATATATTGAATAAGGTTATAATTATATAATGTTCAAATTATTATATTCATTTCTATAAATATACTTTATAAAATCCTTCAAAATTTGAATATATATAAGTTATAGTATACATTCTTAAATACCAAACAAAAAAATTCTATGCAAACACTAAAAATAAAACCTGCGATGACATCTTTCTTATTATACATGTTCATAAAAATAATTTTTAAAATATATGTAAATAAATATTTTAATGAAAAGTAAATACTTAAATATTTAATGAAAATACAAAAAAAAAAAAACAAAAAAATGCCAATAAACATTTTCTGTTGGTGTAAAAGTAAATTTATAGACAAAATAAAACAAATAAATTTTTCTAAATCAGATATACTCTAACAATCACTATATATAAATGTATATAATAACATCTTATTTAATGTTTTAAATTTTTGAAGTTTTTGTGACTAATTAATAATATTTGTATTTTTACTTTTTTTTAATTTCAAATTTTGTGTAAATTAATCAATACATTTATATTTATAGTAAATATCTGAATATATGGTGTCTCTGTATATTAGATCGTCATCAAATTATAAAACAAAAAACAAAAAGCTTATGTCATCGGCATATACAAATAATATGAATGTAATAATAATAAATAAAATAAATATATAAATACTTTCAAATAGGCATAATTTGTCAATGGGAATTTAAATTAAATTAAGCATTCATCATTATTATTATTATTTACACATTAATTAACTAAATATCTATGGTATAGTATTATATATTTTGTGTTTTAATAATTGATTATATATCAATGAATGTTAATATCCTTAAAGGTATATACATAACATATTAATATTGAGAATTTTACTTCCTTTGTTTATTATTGTATATACATTTATATATCAGTTACAATAGAAATTTATTATGCGGTTGATAGCACCAGTTATAGGGATTTCCATATTTCAGCCAATCAGTTTAAAAATCTTCTTATTGTTATAGACTACTAGTTCTATAGGATAAATTTATATAGAAAACTTGGAGGAAAATTTACAAATTTTGATTTAGAAGAAATTGCATCTTACATTAAATGCATCTTCCAACATTATTTCGTAAATATATTATGGGATCTCTTATAAATCTTTATCAAATACCTTTTTCGTGTTTGATAATTAGATATTTTTAATTGCAAATTCTATTTGTTATCAATAATTATGGGATTTTTTTAATTTTCATTTAATTTTAATATAAATGGACATTCCTCAAATTTGCATAATCTAACTGGAATGAAGGGAGATAAGACAATAAGGAGACTAAGCATAGTATAGTCAGAAGATACACATCATTATTACAAATCTAAAATTGATCGATTTCGCATATATATTTATTAAATCAATTGTAAAAGTTGTGTAATGATTTGTTAAAATATAGATGCTTAATTTTATTATATAATAAAACTATGAAAACGAAAATAGTTTTCCATTAAGCTCTGTCTGTTTTTAATTAGCCTTTTTTTTTATAGTATAAAAAAAATAAAATAATAGACGCCATAAATAATAATAATAATTATTTCCATCTTCACATAAATGAAAAAATATAAAATTGATTAACATCTATTTTGTTTACTTTTTTTTTTGTTTTGTAATTATAATTAAAATTACATAATCATTTATAGAATCTTTATATAAAATATTCGATTGTACTCATTTCATCGATTAAATATAATTGAAAAATAAATCGAACTCATTGTCAAGGGCAAATGTATATTATTATTATTTTATTTGTTTTTTTTTTTTTTTGAATTGTATCCAATGATTTTTGTTTTATTTCAAATATCTCATTAGTTCAATTCGTCCGTATTACAACGGCAAAAAAAACACATCTTTTATATTCAATCAATCATCATTATACAAAAACTAAAAAAAAAAAATAAACACTATAAATATATTCGCATTTAATAATCATGCGATTTACAAATTAATAATAAATACTAAAAAATATAAAATACTTACCACCAACAATTTCTGATACAATCGCAATAAAACATAAACAAATAAATAATTGGTAAGATTTCATTGTTAAAATTATTAAATATATGTTTTTTGTTTATAAAATAATTTCGTAAAATATTTTTCACAAAATAACACACACTAAATTTTATTTTTCTATATAATATGATAAAGTATATTTTCGTTAAGATTTTAAATTAGGGTTCTTAATTCATGTAATTCCGAATAAAAACTAATTTATTAGCAATCGAACTCAACGAGTTAATAGCAAAATAAAAGAAGAAACACAGAAAACAAAAAAAGAATATTGTTATACGAACAAATACCGTATATGTATAGAATTAAAATACCTATGTATATAATTATCTATTATATGATGATGGTTTAGAGGTGGTCATCATCAACAAAAAAAAAATCGCAATTTATTCTTCAAGTAAACAATAAAGAAAAAAAAAACAAATCTTATATTATATAATAAATATATTTATATGTATATATGTTATATAGAAATATTTAAACGCAGTTAACCTTTTTCATTATAGAATAAAACATCATCAGAGATTTTATAGTTTATTATTGTATTATAAGATTATAAGCAATAAGTTAACCCCACCATACACATTATAAGAATACATATTAATCATCATTTTATTTTTTATTTTTATGTTTACATTCAATTTATCAATTTTTTTTTTAGTTTCTATAATTCTTTAAGTAAAGATAAAGGTAAGTGTATAATAAAAGTTTGAATCTGATTACTTAATAATATATACTAAATTTCAATAAAAATATCATCATATAACTATAATTTTCTATTATACACATTATGATGATTAAAAAGGTGTGATATCAAGTGTGTATTTATTCATATATAGTATAAAAACAAAAACATTGATTATCTTATATATATAATTATATATATTTATAATGTACTTAGGATTTTTGCATAAGAATTAGTAGATGTAATTAATTTTTTTGTTTTAATTTATTATTTATATAGAAAACAAAATTTATAGATGACATCAATTGATTCGGTAAAAAAATTAAAATAATTATTGCTAATTGTTGATGCGATTTTTTTGTTAAATAAACAAAAATAAAAAATGTTGTCATGAAAATCTCATGAATACGGAAAAAAATTAATTTTTTTTATCATTTAATTCAAACAAAAAAAAATATATGTACTACATATAAATATTATATAAAATTGTCTTTCTTTTTGATGTTTTATAATACCATTATGATTTATAGAAAAAAAAAGTAATAATATTATATTACGGCATTGTGTTATCATTAACACTTATTATAGATATATGGTATATATACAAATAAATTTGAATATGAAATTCAATTTAAGTCTCTTAAAAGCTTTTTAAAATTATTAATCTTTCATCATTCATTTATTGCACATTATATTATTATTATTATGATGATGATGGAATATATATTCAATATGAATTTTGTTAATAGTGTACTTTTATTTTTATTGTAAAAAAAAATTTTTTTGTTTTCCTTCAACTCAATTGAAGAATCGATAAAATACAGCTTGTATTTTTGTTATTGAAATTATTGAATTATAATTGATTTGCTATAATTGCATTTTATATAAAATTTTTTTATAATTAATATTTCTTAAAAACACCAATCAATTTTTATTGATTAAAAGTATATTTAGAACGAATGTTTTGGTATTAGTTTTGGTTGTCTAATCGGGTTTGGTCTTTTTTTTGGAGATCGTCTAATATTTTTCCTTTAAAAGTCAAAATTTAACATCTGTTTAATAGTATTTTCTCAATAATAGTATTCTGTATTCCGAAATTCTTCATCAAATTTCAAAATAGCTTTTTTTTGCGGGCCTATTTATTTCAATTTAACCGATAAATAATTTTACTATTGTTATAAAGTACAAAGTTTGAAAGGACATATTCATATATTTGTGTGTTTTTAGGGTACAATTAATATAATAATAATAATGTTATACAAAATTAAATATTAATAAAATATAATGTATTCAATGAATTGAAAAACGAAAATAATTTTAATAATGAAATATTCTAATTGGATAAATTTTCATCGTATTGCCCATCAACAATTCTCTTTTTTTTTCAAACCAAATATAAATGAATACTCTATTTATATCTGTATAAGTATATATGCATTTATTTTATATTATTGAATTAATTTTAATAATAAATATAAAACTCTTTATAAAAATAAATAAAATACATCAATATTGCAATGGTTTAATTTATTAAAATAAAATAAATATTTAACAAAATTTGATATATAAATAAATGAATTGATTATATCATATATAAATATACATATATATATATATATATATATATATATATATATTTATCAGCAGTGATATCATTAATTTATGATCAAAATAAATATACATTAACTGATGTGTAAATTTTCGTCAACATTCATATATATCAAATATAATGTATAATGGTTTTAATAAAATTATACATTATTAACATAATTATAAAAAAAACGTAATTACACTATGGCTGGTAAAAAATGATATGATATTTTAATTTCTTTAAAATTCTACTTAATCAATACATTGACTACCATATATCCCAACGTAATTCCGAATACCATTTACTATAAAGTCTATTGCCGTCATTGTTTGAGACCTGAACAAAAGAACAGAACTTTAAAAAAAAAGTCGGTTCCTTCATTTTTTTTTGTTTTTTTTTTTTGGTGTTGAAAAATGTTCGGTGAAAAATTGAAGTGAAACAATTGTATATTTTTTTGTTCGGTTTTTATTTTATATCATGAAATTCAAAATAACACATACACGTATAAAATATATGAACGATGAAAAAATTATTCTAAAAATACATACATAAAAAGGAAAAAAAGAATAACAAACAAAACAAAAATTGGGTTCTTTGATTCGCACCGTCGATTTTAACGGAGTAGAAAAATGAGTCTGAACTGAAATAACCGAACACACATTTTATCAAACAATCATCTACTCTCTTTTGGTTCTGTTTTTTATAAAGTTCTGAACAGCCAAACAAGTGATTTTTTTAAAGTTCTGATTTTTTTTCTGTTCGGTTGTTACTCGGTTTTAGTCAAACAATGATGGCATATAATAAACATTTTTTTATAACTGAAATAATATTTCAAAGCGCTGCGATGAAAAAAAAATATTTTTTTTGCATTTTATAAATCATTATGTTTTTAATAAAATATTATTTGTATTTGTTCTATTTATATTTCGTAATTTATTTTTGCAATTCAATATTATATAGATTAATTTAAAAGTGTTTAAAAATAAATAATATATATTTGCATGCACTTTGAAACATTAAAATATATATATCAATATGTAATGAACTTTTACTGCGACAGGTAAAAACGCTAATTAAAAATCTGAATGTATAAAAATAAATGAATTTTTGTATTCATTCCTTTTTGTAAAGCAGAGTATGTAAATATAAAAATAATTAATAATACAAATGCATATGAAAAATATAGATAATATATTTATTATATTTTGTATAATTTTATCTGCCCCGTATATTATAGATATTAAAAGAAACGTGTAAATAAAAATTATTAAATTATTTTATGTTTTGAAAATATAATTTCAAATTTTTTTTTTTTAAATCATGGCAATTATTTTGTTTATGCATTTTCTTATCTATAAAATAGTATACCATTTTCCGGCACGTAGAATAATAATTAAATCAATTATCTTACATAAAACGTTTAAAACATAATACAATTTAATTATATTCCACTTTTATATATGTTTGATTGCATTTAATATGCAGCCCCTGATATTACTACGTACGTAGGTATATAAAAATACTAAACATTTTTAACACGAACAATTATCTATATACAACAGAATATAAGTATTTATGTTTCCACCACAGTATATATTCAAGTGATATAAATAAATAATAATATATATGTAATGTATATGAAAGAAAATATATAGTGAAAAGCATTGAAAATTAAAAATTTCTCAACCGTAGAGAAATTATTTTATAATTTTTTTAAATAATTAATAACGCATAAAATTTAGTTCCACCAAAATCAGTTGTATCCTATATGGATTCAAAAGTAAAAAAAAAAATACACGAATCAAATAAGAAATATTGAATATACATGCAGGTTTTATATACTTATTAAATATATAACAACAGAAGAAGTCATTTATATTTAGATATATGGGATATTATATATATATTTCTATATATAAATAGAATGTTTAAGAAAGAAATAAAATATTCCTCCTGTGTACTTTATTCTTCGTGAGATAATGATTACATTATTTTAAATTTGTTAAATTTATTTGTCCTTATTATATTATTATTTTTACTTAAATATTATTTTGTTATTATTATTTTTTGTTTTTTATTATTATTATCATCAATGACGGAGTTCGTAAATTGCGAATGATTGACTTTAGAGAATCGCCGTCCAAATTAATGTTTAAAAAAAAATAAAATTAAACCCAAAATATTTTTTTCCAATTACACACAATATATTTAGATTAAAGAGAAAATTTTGCTTCGAATATACCTTTTTAATAAAACCTTTAGTTTATACAATCAATGTGATATAAAATACCTCCGCTCCTGACAACTGTATATATATGGCTATGGCCCCATAACATTATTTTATATACGTATAGCAATAAAACTAAATTCCATAGGAAAAGTTATAAATATATATAAATAATTTTTTCAAATAATATTTATAGTAATAGAAAAGAAACAAAAAAAAACGCGCAATAAAAGAATGGAAAAATGGATAACAAAACAAGGATCTATTATTGTACATTATAAATACCAAAACAGCGAAAAATTATAAAAAATAAAATATTTGTTTTAGCCGTGGGGCAACACTCAACTTTTATAAAATATATATTTAGACATAGAGAGAAAATTATGAAAAACAAAAATATTTCTTTTTACTATAATAATAAAAAATAATAAATTTTATTTATGTTTTTTCTTTTATTTGTAAAAAAGAAAAAGAGTCAAGCTGGGCAAAAAAAAAAACGGCACAACATTTCATATATATATGATTATGATATGATACACGCATATTATATATATATTTGGAACCTTTTATATAATGTTAACAAGACAAAGAGTTTATATAATGTAAAATCGTTTATTTTGTTTTAATATGCATTAACATTATGGTATATATATTCGTATAGTTTGTATTTTTATATACATAAACAGGTATATTACATTTCTTTTTGTTTTCTAATGTGCGATACTTCTGCAATCAGTATGATGATAATAACACTATATTATATCACTATATGTGATATAATATAGTGGAAGTATTCCATTTAACTTTAACACAAATTGTTAAAGTTAAACCTTATTTATAATTTTATTATTAATAAATGTATATTTCGCACATGTGGTGAAACAAACATTAAAATCATATAAGATTATTTAAAAAAAAAAGTTATTGTTATTCCTGTGTTTAAAAGTTATACTATATTAATGACTTTTTTTTGGGGCAAAATTCATTTATAAGAAATCATTTTAGTAAGATACAAAAAGTCACTAAAAGTACAACTTTCCAGTTTATTTTTATATGCATATAGTGACAAAAATTTAAGAAAATTTTTGATAAAAATGAAAAACAAAAGAGTTAGGTCAAAACTGCCGCAATAGTCATTTTATCATCGTGATAATAATGGCATAGTTTTGTATAACTATATATAGCACTTAATTTTATTTGCATTTTATATAAATTTAGATAAATATAATTGTTAAAATGTAAATAAAAACTTTTTTTTTTCTTTTATTACAATCAAATTATTTAGTTTAAAGGAAAATTGATATTTTCCGCATTCTATTCTCTATAATTTACAAATTAAAATAAAGTATTATTATTGGAATATGTGAAAAAATATAAAATTTTATTCAAATTGCCCGAAAAGTTTCTATATATATATAATTTTCCTTATATTACTTATATATATAAATATATTTTCCAACAAAATATGTAAAATGTTATTATTTCACACAACTCTTTACAATTCACAATTTCGCATTGTTATACAAACATTTATATACAAAATCTATAGAAATTATTTAGGCTATTGTGCATTTAATATACAATATTGTATATTCATTCAACATTAAAAATATTGAAAATATTTATTCATTGCTATTTTAAAAAATATGTTTTACTATATTTAGGGTAACTTTATTGTTTCGTTATTCGAATCGTTTTCAATTCGGGTATCTTCAATCTATAATTATATATATTTTTATTACTTTATTTTATAAATATACGAATCTCTACGAAATCAAAATATATCTTGACAAAAATAAACGTATATTATAATAATGCACAAAATGTAAATTGCAATCATTTTAATAATCGCATGAATACCGGACTAAAAGATTCTTAAACTTAGATGGTAGCAGAAAAAGGATTATTCCAAATAGAAAACTGTTAAATAGAGTAATTGTTCACAATTAATAAGTTTATGGTTTATTTCAGTATTTGATACATATATGGAATAATATAAAGCATCTACTGATTATGTGTGGATCTACTGCTATAATCTTTAATAATAAAAGTTCCACAATTTATTTTCACATTCATAATAATTATTTATATACGATAATAATTTATTTGTCCAAATACAGAAATGTCCATATATTTCAAATACACCTGTATATATTATAGATTACATTAAAAAAAATTTATGATCTATATCTAGATGTATAATTTGTATACTGTCGTCCTTTATTTATATAATATAATGTAGTTTATGTTATTGATATATACGAAATTGTATATACTATTTTATTCTTATTATGATTATTAATATTATTATTATATACATTACTCGTATCAAGCTAAACTACATATTTTTGTGAATAATATTCTTATGTTTTCGTTAAATATACTTTATGTTTGCTTAAATAAATTTATTTGTAATATAAATGTGTGTATATATATTTATATCATAGGCAGTATATCTGGAATTGGGAATATTATATATCCTCTCTATATTGAAACTTCTTTTTTTTATATTTATATATTTTGTTACCTATAGATATATAGCTAGCTATAGTTATATATAATTATATTAGGTATGTTTATATAAAAATTGGTATTTTTTTTCTGGTGAAAGATATAATAAATCACTAAGCCTATGACCTTTTTATAGCTCACATTTTATATGAACTTATAAAAAATATATAAATGGTATATTATATATTATATTTTATATGAATACATATAAATTTTCCAACATAAATATATGGTATATAATATGCGATGCTTTAGAATTGTTTTATAACTATACGGAACATATCTTGCAAAACTTTTATTTGCTTTCAATAATTTTTTTGCCTATATAATACATACAGGAAGTGTATCATCGAATATATATATTGAGAAAAAAAGTTTAATCGTTTTTTTTTCGTCGATAACATGCGGCATATATCGAATCTAATAAAACCTAATTCAAAACTTTTTCTATAAATATACTCGTATATATATATATGTATATTTAGTATACATATATATAAATAATATACAATAACGCAGTGTACAAAAATATATTAAAAGTATAAATAAGTTATAATTTTTATATATTATATGTATAAATATATATATAAATAATATCTAAAAGTTGTAAGCGTTGTTAACACACTGCTTAAAACCGTAACGTTAAACTGTGTATTTAAATGTAGATTTGGTTTAATAATTAAACCAATGAACAACGAATCATGAGGCTTATAACTATTTATTTACATTATTTTCTAATATAGATTTTATATATAGAAGACTTTCATTTATAGCCGTACCCAATTGTTATAACGAAAGGACATTAATTTGATGGGCAATTGATTATAGATTTTAGCAATTCTTATCGATTTAGATGAGAATTTCATTCTATAGTTAAAAATAAAAAATATAAACATAAAAGAATTATTTGATATTTCTACTTATGTAAAGATTTTAAAAGACTAAAGATTGTCGAAATATTCGATTGAAGTAATTTTCATCGATTTTCCCAAGCGGTCGTAATTTTCAAATTATTTCATAATATATATGTTATTGTCATAACATATGACTTTTTGATTAAAAAGGATTGATACATCCTTTTTGATTAAATAATTTATAATAGATCATTCATTAGATGATGATATTTTCTGTTAAATAACATATACATAATTTCATTATATATAAATCCTTTCAAAATGTTTACATAAAATATTCATATAGTAATTATTATATGACCTACGAGAATTTAATCGATCATTATAAAACGTGTGTGCTACAAATAAATGATATTTTTTAATTAATTTCATTTTACTATAAATAGAATCGCCAATTAGTAAATAAAACTGATTGACATTTTATAATGTTTGTCTGACATAATTTAACGTGAGTATATTTATGATATTCACTTAATTTTTTGTCCAAATAATTCCTCAAAATATATTAATATTATATATACAGCAGATATATAAAATATATATCTATTTAAAATTAAATTGAATATAATATAATAAATACATATACAGATTAATTAGCCAAAAAAACTCTTATATATAATAATAATGGCTTAATTATATATAGCGCTCGTTAGTAGCCACTCGTACAAAAATATATACATCCAAGGTATTATTATGATTATATAATATATATTATATATCTATATATGTTGTATGTTGATGGTTTGACCTATTAATTGATTTTGTATATGTATATATTTACATTTAAAACAATGTGGTTACATCAATTAAATAAAATAAATAGGCGTTCTGTTAAAATATATTTTATTCATCTATTTTGTTTATATATTATAAATGTAATATCCCATTTACATTTGACAATATTTATTTTAATTACTATATTGCTATTCAAAAATTCAACAAATTATGAACGAAAACTATATGACTTATGTTTACTTTTTGATAATCACTAGTAGTAGTATTTATCATTAATAGGAAAATTGTTATTTTAAAAGTATCACGGCGTTTGATGCAAAAAAAAAATGATTAATTACAAATCAGATCATAATATTCTTTTAGAAATCAAAAATTTAATTATAGGCTAACAAACGACTCGTAATATACAATATCTATAAACTACCTTTTTGCGGAAATGGAGAAATTCATCCCAATTTGTTATTCACTTTTTTTTCCAATTCAAAGTTGGTAAATGTTTATTTCATATATTAATAAAAAATGTTTATATATACCCTATTTTCAATGTATAATACAATGTACATACTCGAATAAATGTTCTACTTTCTGAAATACGTACATTGATTTGAATTGTACATATTATAACATTATTGTACATATAGATGAGTATATATATTTAGAGCGAGACCATCAACAACAATAAAAATAATAATAATAATAACCATATCTTCACCATATCATCGACATATACATCGAGTAGTTTTACACATCCAATATCTGTATTGCAATGAACTAACCTTTAAATATATTGTATCCGAATACGTACGTATATCGATAAATCCGGTAACATATGCACAAATAAAATGCATTTAGAAACATTTTCTAAATTACGTATAATATAGAAAAATATTCCATTTATAAATTGGTATGTATATATATTCAAAATTGGGCAGAGATGTCCAACAAAAGGGTATATAGAGTTTGAGTTTTGAGTTTTAATTTTTAAATCTAAGTGTAGAGTTGCAAAAATTAAAGAAATGTCATTAAATCATTTTTTTTATAAATTGCATTAATTTGATTACAATTGAAGATCGTAATGTTTATGAATTTCTTGGAATTAAAATGAGAATATTTGCTTATATTTGAATATTTCTAAACTTATGCCTTAAATATACATATCATTTATGATAAAAATTTATCGTAAAAATATATTTATTTATGATGATGATTTTGTCATTTTTTTTTTTTTTTGGTTTATCTTATTGTATAAGAAAAAGATCTTCACTTTAATAAATACAATATATATATATTTGTACTATTGACATTTTGAATGCTTTTAAACCTCTGTTTTGTATATATCTAACATTCACATTCAAATTTTACACAGTACAATATAACATAATCGTAAATTTCAATGAGAAAATATATAAAGAAAAAGAAAAACTATATATTAAATGCATAGTAAAATGCAAATTTTTATTTTAAACTCATATAAGTTTAATATATATATATATATATATATATATATTCGAAATCATTATTGAATGCATTTATACGGACTCTATATATATATAACTATGGTAAACATAAACGAATACAAAATGAAAAACTCTTACAAATATGTTGCAGTATGTATATACAAGCACAAACTATATATATATATTATTTATTTTTATTTTTATTTTTTTGCTCGCCCTTTGTGCAATCTATATGATATTAAAGTAACAGAGATTTTTTCTTCAATTTTCTTTTAAATATACAGGGTTATTCACTATTAAATATATATCATTCGTTATACTATATATATAATTCACTAATATATATAAATTATTCAAAATGAGATATATATTATTCAAAATTAGGTATATATTATTCAATTGTTTATATATATTATTCAACAATTTATATATATTATTCAATAATATATATAATTATTAATTATATAAGTATTGCGGTTCTAAAATTCATTTATACATAATATGAATGAATAAAAACCACTTATTCTTAAAAAAACTCTCCATTAAATGATTTCGCCATGTATGAATTCATGTGGTTATAAAATCCTTGTAAATTGATAGGATGATTTTGTAAAACATTTTGTACAGTTCTTTTTAAATCCGCATTATTTTTAGGTATTGGCCGTTGTTCATGATATTTTGCTTTAAAAGCAGAAAAATACTCCTCAATGGGATTTAGTTGTGGTGAATATGGGGGTAAAAAATCAAAAGCCACGTTGTTGGCCCTAAGCAACGATAAATTTTCATTTGTTTTATGGAACCTAACATTGTCCATTAATAATATTTTATTATTAAAGATTCCCTTGCTGATACAATCAGTTAAAAAATCATTAAAAATAACTCCATTTGCAGCACCGTCAATTATTTTAAAATTTATTAATTTCTCCACTGAAACTAATGCCATCAATGTAACTTTATGCAATATATATCGAAAATTTTAAGTATATTACCTTCTTTGAGATATACGAAAAAAAAATCGTATGTTTAAAATTGCAGTAAGATCTACTCAATAGTTTCCGATAATCACGAGGGAATAAGGAATCAAACGAGCTAAATTTTTAATTGCATATTCGGTTTATCACCTGATTAAGTGATTTCGTTACGAGCTCACGGCAATAGAATTCCGAGGTTTTACGGGCGCCAAACCGATTCTGCCGTAGTAACGAACAAAAAAAAAATTCGGTTAAAAAAAACGTGAAAAGTGGAGAAAAGTAATAAAAATAAAAACCAACTAAATTCAAAATTTCCAATACTAAACAAATAAACCACTTACTGGATGGAAGATGTAAGTTACTGTATTAAAACGGCCACTATTTACAAAACAATATCGATATTGTCAATTATATATATTATTGAATAATATATATAAATTGTTGAATAATATATATAAACAATTGAATAATATATATACAATTTTTGAATAATATGTATATAATTTTGAATAATATATATCTAATTTTGAATAATATATATCTAATTTTGAATAATTTATATATATTAGTGAATTATATATATAGTATAATGAATGATATATATTTAATAGTGAATAACCCTGTATTATCCGTCCGTTTATATGATGAATATATATATATATATATATAAAGGATATTCAATGATACAGCCTTTATATATATATATATATAAATAGTTAAAATAAATACTTTGCATAAGTATTAAATATTGTGCTATATAGAATGTACAAGTTTTCTTTTTTATTTTATTATTTCTGTTTCTATTTTATTATTATGTATAAGTATATGGTATACATATATTCTTATAATTTAATTTGAAGTGATGGATTGCTTTTACGAATTTTAATTCAATGAATTATGTGTATGGTAAATTATTTGTTAGACAAAAGGATATATATTCACCATATTCTTTGAATATATACAAAATTAATTGAATTTTGTTTTATTTTTTTTTATTTAAATATAAATATATATCTATATATACGGAGGAGGACGTAAAGGCAATAAAATTCAAAATTGTTTTATACAAAAAATTTTGGTATTTTAATATGATTTTATTTTCTGTATAGTTATACAGAATTATTTATAATATATACAATACAAGTCGCTCAATGAAAATTTAAATATATCAATAATATAATACATGTAGTCTATATGTTTAAATTATCCACTGACTGTGGGGTTTTAGCAACATAAATATAAAAATTATATATATATATACATAAAATGAAATAAAATTGGAAAAATAATTTGATTTAAACGACATTTTTTTTATTTTAAATTATTATTCATCATATTTTTTTTATTTATATATATATATATATATATATATATATATATATAGAAAGTTTAATAGAAGTATATAACAAAATAAAAAGAACACTTTATATAAAGGTTTATTTTGTTCGCATATCAATCATATTATCGATTTTAAAATAATGGTTTTTATTTTTTGCCGCCACTTTTATATAATTTACCACAATATATGCTTTTAAAGTTCACGACGATGTATAAGACTTTTAAAATTGTAGGATAAAAAAAATTATAAATAAAGCAGAAAAATATCAAAATTTGATTCATAATTTCTATAGCAGTTACTATTATTTTTTTTATCATCATTCAAACTGGCGACAACATTTCGAAAAATTACAATTTTTTTTATACAATATACAAACAAATATATTCTTAAATGTAATACAATTTCGCTTTTTATATAAAAAATTAAATTTTGCAGTATATGCAGTTCAATATCCTTACGG
The DNA here is from genome assembly GCA_958336335.1 of Dilophus febrilis. Lineage (NCBI taxonomy): Eukaryota > Metazoa > Arthropoda > Insecta > Diptera > Bibionidae > Dilophus > Dilophus febrilis. Next base: position 29,971,819 of record OY284472.1, read on the forward strand.
TTAATCGACATAGATGTGAGTATGATAAAATTTTCCACAAATGGTCTTCAATGAAATATCACAGAAATTGATTGATTAAATATACTATACATGTCGGCAATTTTCATCTATATCGAAATTTTTCCCTATAAAATAATATGTTATATAATATTGTTTATTAACATCGTTCGCGTAATTCCTACACAATGATAACCGCTTCGCACTTTAAAAGTGTTCATTTATTATTGTCCTTAAATAAGTAAAAATTTAACACTTTAATTCCTGCAAATATAAATAAAAAATAAAAATTATAATGAATAGTTAACTTATAGGAATCGTATACAACTGATGCATATATAAAATATGGTTCAAATTTCATCCTAATCAATTTAAAATTGTGCAACATAATAATTTCAAAATACATCTATATATAATATTTATCTATAATTGGAATGTGTTCGAATATTATAAACATAATATGGATTCTAAATATATAATAATATAAGCATATTAAACAATACATGAAATATGCATTTAAAATTATATATATAATCTTATCTATATAAAGCATATAATTTCACATGATGTGGTGAAATGGTGAACATTACTCGCGCATATAAACCAAACTATATATAATTAAAACACTGTATGGGATATTAAAATATGTTCAATTTATATATAAAACGCTATATATTTATATGCGAAGTTGATTATAATTTTTATTTCCAAAAAATCGCTTTAAAATTGAATACGTATAAGTATATATATATATATGGTTATTTAAATAAATACATAAATGATAATAAGTACAAAACAAGGGTATTTTTAATTTACTAACCCTATATATAGATTATATTAAACTATTAAACTAATTTTTTGACGTGTAGAAAAACAAAGTACTATAATCATCAACAATACATAATAAATAAGCTAAAATTAATATAAAAACTAAATCTTTCCGCTTAACGGGGACTGACGTTGAATAATCGGAAAATTTACAGAATGAATGAAGGAAAACTATAGAAGTTTGGTTTTTTAAAACTAACCAATTAAGTGTTATATATATATCAAAAAAAAAAATATGAATACAAAATATTTATAAACAAAAATAGATATTTTATAATAACCTTAAAAGGAATTATTTTATTTTGATGTGAATATACGCATATATCAGAGTTCAGAGATCCAAAACGTAAATAGAGGAATATTATTGAATAAATATGTATATTATTATTAGATATAAATAAATGGTATAGTTCATGGTTCATTATTATTGATTATATAATTGTTTCTTGAATAATGAAACAACATCCATATAATCTTTAATAATATATACCAATTTATATAGTGGTTTTGAATGTATTTTATATGATTATCGCTTATATGAAAACGCTTTATTTATAAATCCCTGATATTCATTTGTATATCTCCCTGTATAATATATCATTAAAACTATTTATCATAGATTTGATATATAAATTCAATATATATAAAATATGAGGCTATAAATATTGTTATTATATATATATCAAAAATTTAATGGACTATATATTTATCCATAAATACATACGAGTATATATGGTGTATTTATTTATATTATATTTAACTAAAATTTTAACAAACGAATGAAAATATACAATATTCATTTATTTATAGATTTCCCTATTATGTACAACATCAATACGTATATATACGTATTTTGTAAATATTAATTAGTGAAAAGGATTATGTTTTATATGTATTTATGTTTAAATAAATAAACTATAATATATAATGAATAAAAAAAAACAATCAATATTATCTATATTTAGTTTACATACATATATTTTACATAAATATATACAAATAATATACATATAATATTGAATATGCATATAAATAAATATACATGTAAATGGAAATTAATTTATATTATCTATTGCCCATCATCATCCTTTTAATTATATATAGTTTGAATATGGACATATTTGTAATGGATATCAACATAATTATTTAATAAAAATTAATCTATATATATATTTAAAAAAATATATATTAAAAACATATGATATGGTTATCTATTGGTAATGCTTTAATTTTTAAACAACGCATGTGAATACATCGTACAATATATAATAGATTTACATCGTTCATTATACACCATTAATCATTCTATTTTAAATTGGTGCTTAAAAGCACTTTTATCAAAGATCGTTCAAAATGTTTACTAACAAATCACATAATAGAAATCAACCAACGGTATAATAATGCATCAAATCATTAAGACAAACATTATTTAATGTGCTCATGCCATGAATATATTCTTTCCATATCAATATGTGATACTTACAATTGTATAAATGGTTGTACAAAATATTATTAAACGTCGGTGTGCTTATTTTATATTAATAAAATACCCTACTAAAAATAATACTCTGTATATGTGGGATGGGATATATTTAGACTAGATAATAACTAATAGGTGAATTTGTATGAATAATGTTTTATGATGAACATAAACATTTTTTCTTTCCTATATACACCATTTATTTATATCTGTATTATTTATCTATATATTTCTGTATTTATTTTATACACATATTTATATATATTATACAATTCATTCATTTTCACACTATAAAACCTAAAGAATATACATTTGTTTATTTTGGTGTTTTTTTTTTATTTTTGTAAAGGAAATACATTGAATAGAAAATAGCAGCAAAGCTTGTTTCACATCTCATAAAACAAAGTGATTGTCATCATCATATCGTTGTCCCTTCGTTTTGTTCTCAATATGCGTACATACCAAAATAAAAAACGCAAGGAGATATGAACATAAAATTATGATAAAATATAAAAAGGAAAATGTAAAAATGTGAATAAAATTTATTTGTGGTGATACAAAAAGCAGGAAAATAAACATCGCATCTTGCAGATGAATAAACATTTTCTTCATATCGCAAAAAACACAAACTATATATATATAAATATATATATTTTATATTATACATGTTTAAAAGTATATGAAAGCATTGAAACGCATAACGAAGAAAACAAAAAAAAAAGCATAACAATAATATGCAAGGAAAAATATAACATAAATATTTTGGTGTTTTTTTTCTTTCTTATGACACTATTTAAAATATAAGACATTCACACGTAAAACCAAATATTATACACATTTTTTTTTTGTTGTTTATATTTTATTACATAATTTTTTTTTTTAAGATATTATTGAAGCATTGAAGCACGCATTATACAAAATGACATTCTCGCGAATATAATAAACCACATTGAAAATTTTTTATATAGGAAAAATAAAATTTACGTACGCATTATAAAAGTAAAATATAAAAAAAAAACTCTAAAAATATTATTTACACATAGAGAAAATATAAGATTTTATCATCCGTATAACAAATAAAACGCATTTACTTCTCTATCATGCATATATTATTATATTATATATATAATATATATTGTATTTACATGTCCTTAATATAAATATATATATATATATATATAAAATATAAATAATACATTTGTTTTATTAGTAAAATGTGTTTATACTTTATATGTATATACCGGCATAAACATTTTTTTAGGCTATATTATTTGTTTAAATGCGAGCTTTTATACACAACATCTTATTTGTTGTTACTATATATTTGGAATGGATCCGATGGTAAAAAAAAAAGAAAATGAAGACATTCAATATGTTTATTTACACATAACCATCATTATATTTTGTTCCTTGTTTATTTATTTTTCATGTATATTTGTTTTTTTGCCTTTTTTTTTCTTTAAAAATGACTATACTTTTAAAAAATAATTTTATACAAATTAGTTATATAAACGAAATATATATTGATTTTTTTTTTTGGTTCTGTTTAAACTAAATGTGAACCTGCGATATTATTTTCAATGATTTTGTGTATTTATCGCAAAAATATGGGTTTTTTCCATATCATCTCGAAAGAATCGAATGTTTAGAAATCATATTATTTATAAACTGATTTAATGCATTGAAATTATTCATAGCATTTTCTTTTTGGCAATCACCAAAGTCAAGATTTGCAACTGGAAAGATCGCATTACTCTAAGTCTCGTAACATATCATTTGTAAGTCATTTCGAAAAATTCATTAAAATTTATAAAACCAACGAAGAAATTTTTTATACTTTTAATTGCGTTTTTGGAGGTTGATGGATTGTGATATCGGTATTGCGGTATCGGTCTTGTGTTCTTTTAAAACATGAATGTATACAGTGAAAACCTCAGACCTGTTTAACTATAATCCGAATGCGAATATGAACGCTAACAACAAATAGAAAAATATTTTCGTTCTTTAAATGATACATTATGATACATTATTTATCAAATATTTTTTATTAAATGGAAATAATTTAGTTTCGACATTTAAGAGGACATTTTTGAAATGAATATATACGTTTGAATAAATATAATATTAAATAAAAATTCAAAAATTGTATATTTTCAATTCATATTTCGTCAATTTGATTCATCAATTTTTATATATTATATACTCGCTGTATCCATTGCAGTATAATAGTAAAAAAAAAGAAAAGTAATTTATCATCATCCGCGTTTGCGATATATGATTCTTTTGAAGTGTTCAGTAAAATATATATTATAAAAGCAATATATAGATTTTAAGAACGAACGAACATGTTAAATTTATATGCTTTTGAAACTAAACAAAAATGTATATATAAATATAATATCGAATGAATAAAATTTTTATGAAAAATTAATGATGTGTTAAGAAGTGTTTGGTGATTTTTGATATGACGACGACACATCATTGAAAGAATATATAAGAAAATTTATTACATGTTCAATTTATATTTATATTTTGTATACATTATATTATTTACTATATGTATATATATCTACTATACATCATCCATCCGGTCGATACAAACACATATATTTTATATATTTTCTATAATAAAATAAATAACTTTGAAAAATAATAAATTTTATATGAAATTTAAGTGAATTTTATATTAGACAAGTAAATTTTATTATTTGGATTAAAAACATCAGAATTTATATATGTAATTTTATTTACTACTATATATATATATAAACGATACAACAGGAAATGTCCATAACATGTTCCTATTATATTTATATAGGATATCTAATAACATAACATAATATTATCTAATACTGTTTATAGACTATATACAATTGTATATAATAAGTGAATAATTTTTGCTTATCAGTAGGGATACAAAATATTGATAAAAAAAACATTTAACCGGAAAATTCAAATACATTAAATAAAATATGTTCAATGTTTGATAAAGTAATCAAACTTATTTATGATAATTTGTTTTTGAAAAATAATTTAACTATATACATTAAATATACTAAAATTTATTCTAATAAAACTGCATAAATTGAAAGAATAATCATCTATCCTACAGTATCCAATACAACTCTATAGCCGTTCAAGAAAAAAAGAAAATAAAATACTATCTTATATGCAACGTAAAAATATTATACCTTATTCTTTAACTTAACAGTTTTTATCATATAAAAAATTATATATATAGTTCAACTAGATTCTTTTTTTTTTTATCTTTATTGCGGAAATGATAATATTTAAAAAAAAAATTTTGACTCTGTCCAACAAAAAATAAAATTTCCATTATTATTATTCTATTTTACATTTATTTTATATACAGTTCTTCATTTTTTTTTTTGCTTAACTAATTCATTGCCAAAAGCAATGAAATAATATAATAATAATTGAAATGTTAAATTGTAATGAGAAATTATTTGAAATATTATATAATAACAATCATTTATATATACCATATATATACAATATAAAGAAGTAAAGCAAAAAATATACACAAAGTAATTAATTAAACAACTTTTTTTTTCCAATAATAATTTTAAAATATCATAATACAATCGTTCTAGTATTTTTTATATATATATATATATATATACTTCCTTTTTTTTCTCAATTTATATTCACATAGATATTATTTTCCAATTGAATGATTTTCCTTATAGTCTCACAATGCCATTAAAAATGAAAATCAAATTGTAAAAAATTCAGTGAACTGAATTAATTTTGTGATTTTATTAATTTTTACTATATATATATACATAATGATTTTCCTTTTCCCATTTTCGTATATATAATATCTGCAAATTATATATATAATAAAATGGTAAATATCCAATAATATTCACAATCAAATAATAATAATAATAATAATATTGATATATAAAGAAGGAATTATTTTAATATCTTTTATTTGTTAATCATTTCAAAATTATACCTGAGCACATACATTTTATTACTTTATTATGTAAAATTGAATTAATTTTGTACACATTGATATCGTCGATGTCGAAATAATATATTATATTTAAAGTGTATATTTAGGGATACGAATCGCTATAACAATAAAATACCATTTGTCTATAGTATCAAAAGGAAATAATAACGGCTATATAATTTCGTCGTCATAAAGGTTGATATTTTGCTAAAAATCTTTGATAATCCAATACTTTCCAGGTCATTTTTCGAAACATACTCTTATTATATTCACTTTTGAAACAATAACCAACAACGAAAATTACAATACGACTATGTAAGTATGTATATAACTATTTAGGAGAAATCAGATTTAATTTTGTAATCGAGTAACGGATCAGAACGAATAGAAGCACCGAAGGAAAAATATTTTTATGTTCTCTAAGAATAAAATACGAAATAATCAATTTGGTTTAGAATCAATAAAAGAAGGATTAATTTAATATTAAAAAAAAAAAACATTATTGGAAATCAAAAAAAAAAAAATGTTGGCCTATCGTACAGTGGAAAATATACAAAGCCAAAATATGTAGGCATATCGGAATAAGGAATCGCAATATGATATATACCAATTTTATTATAAAAATTTAATTTATTCGACATATGTAAACTGCTAAAATTTTGCATTTTCTTCACCACAATAAATTCACCAACAAAAATATATTTATATGTCAATTTTATATTTATTTTTTTTTATTTAATCATAAAAATTTGATAGCTTATTTTTGGTCGTAATATTTTTGATAGAATTGAATCCATTAAAGATAAAATATACACATGTTTTTCTTTTATTGAATGTGCTGATAGTATTCGACAAAAAAAAAATTTGAATATCGGATTGGAAAAATGACGCGAGTTACACGTCAATAAATAAATTCATTACTCCTTCCGTCAACATTTATAAACAAAATTTATTACATTTATATATATACCATAAATATATATAATTGAAGTTATACATATATATTATTCAATACATTAATTCATCATAATATAGATGTATATTAATCATATTGATATATTTATGCATATATTATATTACATGGTATTTATATATATAAGAAATCAAATAAAAATATACATACATTATATATTATATATCTGTACATAAATGTATAAAAAAATGAAAGAAAGTTAATATTAATGTATATATTTTCTTTTTTGGTCGTATACAAACAAGTTTTGCATGACATAAAATAAAGATAAATTTAAAAATAAATATTTTATCTTATTTATTTATGATTTTTCTATATATACATATAAATATATATAGTAGGAAATGGAATAGATATAGATAATATTTCATCAGAGATACAAAATTGTAGTGAAATAAAAAGTGACAAAGTTTGCGTAAATATTATTATTTCTAGAAAACGTTTATAGTGTTAAACATAAATATGGATCATAACATAATATATAAGAAAGAAGTCCTTAAGCTAAAGATTGGACAATCTATAAACGATTTTTGTTAAATCTTTTTCGATTAAAGGAATATATTTTTACATTTTGCCACATGCAAACCAAAACTCATTTCAATTATACATTAAATCTAATATTTGATCAAAAGATCAATGAAATTTTAATCCAAAATCTAGAAATTGTTATCGTTTCGTCTTAACCGTTCAATGATTATGCAAAGCAAATTACGTGAATTACTGAATCTGATTGCGGCTATCAAATGTACTTTTATAACTATTTTCCATTGGTTTTTAAATAATATTATTTGTAAATATATAAATATAATGTTATATAAAGCAAGCATATACAATTTTCAAATTTTATTTACATGCAATTATATATAATTAAAATTGATCATCCAAAACTATAAAATGTAAATATAGAATCAAATTCAAAAACTAATTTAAAAAAAAATCAAACTTGATTTTACGTCTCTGCCAAATTCAAATTCACTTTTATATTATTTTGCGTGTATGCATATTTTATTTTTTCTGAATCTAAATGTATATATATTTATATATATATATATATATATATATAATAGTATGGATGGGCAATGGGTCATCACATGTTTGAATTCAAATGAAACGATATTTGGGTTACATATATAAATATATATATATATATACAGATATATAGATATATGGAAATCTAAATACCATATAGCAAAAAATAAAAAATATAAATAATCGTAAATATTTTGATTTGATAGAAATTTATTATTCTCTATATATATATATATAAATATATATATATTATATATATCGTTATGTTTAACATGTCTTTTTGACAATGAATAAATTGTTATTTTGTTTATTGACATCATATATTATGTATTTTTATATATGTTTATATATAGATTTTACATATATGTAAATAAAATAAAAAAGAAAAAAAAATACAGTGGTTTGATAGAATTATTTTTTTTTTCTATATTTTGATTCATTGATGTCTATTAAAAATTTGTTTCCAATAGTCTTTTTTTCTCTCTCTTCTATTTATATATATATATATATATCATATATACAAATGATTGATATACAAATAAATACAGTTTTGGCGACATGTTTTATTTTTATTTTTTTGCCAAAAATTTCCCCATAAATTTATAAACAATCATAAAAGAATGAAAACGAATTTTGATTTACTCTATATTATATCTGTATATACATAGCCAGAGTATATATATAGTAAAAATGAATTATTAATTCAAAAATGAACTATATATAGTGGTCATTAAACTTTATATCAAAATATATTTTTAATATTTAATTGCCATTCATTTATTTAAAAATATTTTCCATCAAAATCCCATCATTTGAAATTGATCAATCGTACATAATATGAAAATTATATATGATGTTTTTTTTGCATTTATTCATACATTTGAAATAAATATAAAATATCATATAATATAAAGTTTAAACAATAAACAATTCCCATCAATTTCCTTCCACATATATATGGTGTAAAATATCAACAATACCAGGAAAAAAACTTTATTTTTTATTTTCATATATACCACAAATTGTTAAAAATACACCTCGATCAATTTATTATGTCAATTCCAATTCAAATATATATACACTACACATGTACATATATATAACAAATAAAAACGAATTGTAAAAATTATAATCATTTTCATTAAATTGGTCACATATATAAAAATATTTTGTTATAAAAAAAAATTGATGAATTTAATTGTAACAATTAATTACGTTGCATGCGTAAATAACAAAATAAAAAACATAATAATAACAATAAAAAAAACTCTTTTTAAACAGAGTATTTTATATTTTTTGCCTATATTTTATTTAATTGAAAACTCAATTTTGTATATATAGTATATAGTAAAAAATTCACTTGTATGTGTCGCACGCAATAAATATTTATCTATATTATATATATATATATATATATATATAATATGAAAAATTGTGATGCGATTATTTTCCATACGATTAAATGCATTCAATATTCAAATATGTTTAATAATATACACAGACATTGGCTATTTAAAATAGTTAATACGACATTATAAATATTTTGATGAATTTTTATTATATTTTTATAAAGAAACTCTATAGAATGTATGTTCTAAACTCTTACATGAATTTTGTCATTGAAAAAAAAAACAAATCCTATTCTATATATACACTATAATTGTAATTTAAATACCCGAAAAGAAAAAAATGTAAAATAAACTATTTAATAAATGTGATAAGGTTTAATCAAACATAAAATATATATTAATCAACATTTTGTTGTTTCATACTGTGTATTTTCTATATCGTTCTATCACTCTATTATCGCTAAACCTATATATATGGTATGGTAAATATACAGAAAAAATTGTTTATTAAATTGTTTATTTCCGTGTGTTTGCATTTAAAATAATCACTCTTTATATAGTGTAATCACATTGTTGTCTCTATAGATATATAAATATATTTATTTCTATACATATATACGTAGATAATTATTAAAATAATCTATAAAATTTAGTAACTATACAAATTTGTATTGCATATATGAATTTGTATCTGCGTTCATAAATTAGCTATATTCATTCACTTATTCAGTGATATTTAGCATAGTATATAGAAATGTATGGCATTTAATATATTCATTCCAAAATTATTAAAGAACCAGAGTAAATATAAAATATATTAAAATTACTATCCTATTATGAATAAAATGAAAACCATATACGCATATAGAATTTACAAAATGATTGTTTTACAATTTTATCCTTTTTTTTATCATTTTTTTATGATATTCTTCATGAGATTAAAATTTACAAACATCATCAGGATATATCGTAAAATTAAACGATAAGTGTTGAAATAATGTATCACGTACTGATTTAGTAAAATATACTGTGAAGCAATATATTTGTGTTCAAATATATTTGTTTCAAAACGCATGATTGAAATGATATAGAATATATTGTATATACCTATTTTCTACCACAAACATCTATATCTATAGTATAAACATATTTATATATCGATATTATGAAAATATTATATATAAAATAGTTTGGAATTTTCGACCAATTTTCAATACAACAGCAACAACAACAACAATAATAAAAGCAGAATGCAGATTATAAATATAAAAGCCACTTAATATGTTTTATCGTTTTATTATTACAAAATATACAGTACACAGTACGTACATAAATATATTATATGAAAGCAATTTCATAACGGTAAAATTAGCATACTCTCATTATAAACAATATATTTTATAAATTTATCTCTATATATATATATATATATAATACATTATATTACAACTATATCTGTACATCGTACATATAGTAGTAGACCTTTCGTTCACCTAATTTTAAAATGCATCATTTCATGTGTAGTATATATAGAGTGCATGCACAGAACAAAAGAGTTAATGAATTTGTACTCAATTAAATATATTATAAATTCAATTATATGCGTTTATAAATGCAACAATACAAATATATATAGATACATGCTTGTTTTGCATATACGGCATATGTGGAGCGTTTAAATTCTATATATGGATATTGTATAAATAAATTGTTCAAATTCAATTGATTTTATTAATTATTATTATAATTATTACAACTATATATGTATATTTGCAATGATAATTATTTTTGTACATAAACGCATTCTATAAATAGATATGCAGATCAAATATATATTATATATATATGCGTATATTGAAAATGAAGATAAACAATTTCTATAAGATATATCATATCCCAATGGCTTTAAATATTTAAATATATTCTACTTTTAACTATATGTAAATATATACAATATAGAAAGGTATAGAATGGAATGACTATACTTGCCAGAAGATGAGGAATACAACAGAGAAATAAAAAAAATGATACTACAGAACTATTCTGACTTGTAAGTTGAAATTACTCGATAAGATTTTTTTTAGAATTATACCGCTATATGAATTTTTGAATATTGGAGGTAAACTATTATTATAAGGAGAATTATAATGTTTCAAGAAACCAGCGAAAATCTTAGAAATGCATCCACAGATTTATCATTTGATAAATTTTTAAAATACACAATCTGAATGTTATTAGTCAAGTAATCTTTAAAGAAATAAATATACTGTATCATATCCTATATCGAACCGAACACCTTTATGTTAAAACAACTTAAAATGAAAATTAGTTTATTATATACTATATATATACGTATTTGTAATGTATAATTTCTGCACATTATGTAAATTATGTATAATTGTATATCTATATGTATATTTATCCATATTTATTTATATATCCATAACTATATATATAATTCTATAAAGAGAATATATACCTTTTAGTTTTCCATATATATGAATATATTTTAATGGTATATAATATATTGTAATAAATGTGTACATTTAATTCTCGCATACATATGCGTATATATATAGCACTTAATCTTATTATAGTTTTAGTTATTTCTATACTCATATAAACTTTAAATATACTTTGAATGAGATATAAAAAAAATACGTAATCAGTTTACAATGTATCATTTATATATGTAAAAAACAATAATAATGATCTTTCATTATAAATGGGTAAATGAAATACAATCTAAAAAGCATTTATGTGTAAATACTTAAAAGAGTTATCAACATCATTTCATTATTAATTATATATATGTTAAGTGAAAGATTTGTTTTTATATTTATCTAAAAATATATTCTAATTTATATTGTAAATCGATTTTGATGTTTTTCACATATTCTATACAGTTCAAAATAATTACTAATTTTAAATAATTTTTAACTAATTTTAACTTTTAACACTTATAACATACATAATAAATTTGTAAAAATTCAATCTTGTTCAAAGGATTGCCCTTTATAATTATTTTGAAAATTTTCCGAAATATAAAATTCTTGTGGTGAATACTGAATTCCTAATAGAATTCCATATTAAATGATATTAATTCCGTATTCAAATGTTTAAATATACCACAAATAAATAGTAAAAAAAAACGTTCATGTTCAAAAGAAATAAATTACGCTATATATACTTTTTCAGAATCATACTTTCGAAAATATAATATATACAATACTATATAGATATATACGAACGAGTACATAACTTAAATATATTTAAATATATTTAGGAAAGATTTATTATTACACATATATATTTATATATATTATAAAATATAATTCAATTATGTATAAATATAACATCTTTCACCATATGGAAAAATTTGAGTTCAACAACAACAACAACACTAACTATATATATAACAAAAAATTTCTACTAAAAAATTACATTTAAAAATCAAATGTATGCAAATGAAAAGCAATAACGTAATCATTTTGCTTGCGAAACACACGCAAACTTACCACCATTCTTTTTGCACAAATATATATATATATATATATATATTTAGAAAAGTAATCCATTATTTTGATTTACATATAATAATATATTGTTTGGCGATGAATGAATATGTGATATACATAAATATTATAATATGAACGTGTATATATTTGTATTCATATATAACAAACCACCATATACATATTGTGCATCCAAAGGCACATCCGATAAAGATTCATCACATATATAATATACTATTTACCATACACACATGTATGGTATATGGAAACACTTTCTTCACATCATATCTATATTCACATGCATGCATATATATATATATATATATATATACCAAAAATAACATCATAGACAATAAAAGATAAAATTTATCATATTTTCAGCATAGAAAAAAAAAATAAAAAAATACTACATATAAAGTAAAATTAGTAATTTATCATTTTTTCTATATGTTATAAAAATTTTTATTCTTTATATATATATATATATATTATTTATTATTACAAAACATATAATAATATTCGTGTATATAGTATATGTAGTTTATATTTTATATATATACATTTTGTTTCTATATAATATACTTCAAATATATATGAATGTATCCTTGTATATATCCTTAAATTCATTCATATATTCTTAAATTATATTATATAAAATAAAAAAAAAACCTATTGCATATGATGTTTAATACTCTATTCTATATATAATATGACTCTATAATTTACAATATTAAATATATAGAGTTATTTTATTTCGCATATTACGTTCCAATTGATGTATCTATAAAAAAAATATTTGTTAAACAGAAGGATAACATAAACGTACATATCAACGTATTCAGCATCCATCTATATATATATACGATTCTATGTTTAGTATCGATGTATAATAACTCAAGTTTTATAAACAACATAATATACAATTAAATCAACCCTTAAATTTATATCGAATATAATTTCTTTGAAAATGAAATCGATTGTAAAGCGATCAGTAATGTTACTTGTCAATAACACACAACTGATATTTTGACTTAAATTTTGATACTCTTATATTGTACATATATACAAATATACAATAGTTATAGATATATATATAAATGTGTATGCAATTTTATTATACAGTAAAGGAAATAAAATTTGATAAATTTGTTCACATTTCATATTTTTTTTTATTATCATTTATGTATATAATATACAAGGAAAGAAGTTAAATATTACATTATTATGTATGTACATATAAATAAAAAATATATATATATATTTTGTAAAAATAAAAATTCATATATGTATATAAGATTGTTTTTCTTATACGTAAGTTACGTGTATATGATTTCCTTAGAGAAATTTTTACAATATCTACGATGTTATATACTATATATAAGTTAAAGAAAATATGAAAAATATTGCAAATTTCATCTCCATATAATCATAAAATCATAAATGTACATCTTATGATTATGAAATTGTGTATATATAGTAGTGAAAATAGATATCTCCTCATATATATATTGTATATATATATATTTGTTGTGTATATTTACAATTAGATATAATGCATGAAATATATCCTATATATACAAATGCACACAAAATTATACTTTAATTTTTTTTTGTCGTTTATCTATAATGTCATATACATTTATAAAATGATTGTGTATATATGAGCAAACAAAAAAAATGAAAATTAAATTAAATTTCCTATTCAAAAATATTTTAGAACATTCTTTTCTTTTCTTTATTGTATCTGAAATATTTTCAATTCGGTAGTAATAAGTATACAATTACAAAACGAAATCCAAAATGTATTTTATTCATTATATTCATTTTTGCGAAAAATCTTGCGCTTTTTTATTTTCTTTACAAGTAAAACAGATCAATATAGAGTCTTAATTACATAGATATACTAAAAATACAATAAATACAATCTTACTTAAAGCCTTTTTTACAAGACCAATAGAGTCATTTTGTTTATCTCTATATAGGGATATAGACAATGACCTATCGTAATATTTCAGTAATATGTCTATTTGTTGACAACAAAAGACTGTTGTCGGACGATACAACCCATTTTCGGTAATAAGCACAAAAAATTAATATCAATAATATCTCAAAATAAAAAATGTAAATGCTAAAAATAAATTTTTATTATAAAAATCAATAACACTCAATTCCTGACAATCCGTTTTGTATATATACGTTAAAGATACATCCATATACAAAAAATAACTTTTCTAAATATCATTGTTTATTTAAAATTATTATTGTTTCGCTCATACAAAAATATATTTATGTGGTGATTAAAATTGTGTATCTACAAATTCTGATACATGACATTACAATAAAAAATATAATCCACATTATAGTGATTTAAATCACCTGCATTGCAATCAAGTACACAAAAAAAGGTATTCAAACAAAAATCTCCTTTTTATTTTTGATACAGAACAGAGAATGTAACATTCCATAAAAAAAAATAAATAAGGGGTTGTTTTGCAAATAATATATTTAGATTTAAAATATCCAATATTGCACAATGCAATGTATTTTTATATAGTTATCCCCTTATATTTATTTCCACAATCCCCAATTTCTTCCATTTTCTCCGCATGTAATGAATGGCACATAAAATCATTCACAGCATCCTTTTATATACTACACCCCTTATACGTTATACAGAGAATACCAGATTTACAAATCTCGCAATTTTCATCATTAAATATTTGCGAATTTGCACACAATAATTTGAAAAAAATGAGAATATTGCTTTTTTTCTTACATCAATTCACCGCATCATTCTTGAGTGTATCCATGTACATTATATATATATGCGGTTATGCGAGAACTATTTTGGAAAGTCAGTTTTTCCATAATCGGAAAATTTTGTTGACATAATGTAATTGCAATGCTATATATACATTATGCATGCATATAACAACAAAGAGTTTTCATATAGACTATTTTTAAATGGAAATTTTTCAGTGAGAGTTTATCGTTTGATGAGTACGTATCATCTGAACCCCACGCCCGTTTTTTTTTTTCTTTTTTTTATTTTAGTAAATATTGTATAGTTCATCTTATTTATATTATTGTTATTATTATTATTTTTATTTTAATGGATCTCTATTCAGATAAATGCGAAAGTGCGTGTGTGTGCGCGTTATAGTATTTTGAAAATGTGTTTTGTATATAATTTTTGATTTTTCTTATTGATATATATATATAATAAAAGTCAATATAGTTTGATAAATATTCACACACATTTTTACATATATAACAATGTAAAATTATCGAATTTTATTCTATATATTCCCTATATATGAAAAAAAAAATAATAATAAATAATGAAAATTAATCGAAATTTGGTGATTTTATACCTATAGAAGAATATAAAGTGAATTTTGTTTAAAATGTGATTATAAATTTATTATTTGTTTGTTCAACGCGTATTTTATTTATCAAAAAAACATACCTTTTATGTGATAAATTATAATATTTTGTGGATTTTTAATTATCATACACATATATGGAAATGGATATATGCATTATTTAGCATACATTCTATTTAAATGTTGTTTTATATATAGTTATATATATGAATAATGCGTCTGTTGTATTTTTAATCGGCATTAAAGATCGATGCGATGCGAACAACAATCATCTATAAATATATAAATATATGGAATATTATTTTATCTAATATTTCAACATAACAACAAAAACGCAGCATCCGTACCTTTATCGCACCACAGCATCCGCTATATATATATATATATATATACATATATATGTATGCATATAGAATCGCGACGACAATGACAGATAAACAACATATATCATTATTATTATTATTTAAATGTTATTGTTGTTTATTATTGGGCATATCATTTGGTTTAAATGCAACGTTTGTTATAGCAAATAATGCAGCTGAAGATGAAAATGGTAAGTTTATTCGATTTTGCTTGCGATGTTCGATTTGATTTGTGTTTGAACTTTGAAATTTCTATATTATCATTATAATAATAATCAATTTTTAATTTTATTTTATTATCATAAAATATATATAAACATACATATATAAGTGAAAGAATATATGTAGAATAAATATCTTCACAATTTGTATTTTCTATATAACGATAAGCGGATGTATGCATGAAAGTCGCTGGATGAGTCGCAGACTGCGTGATGCGTATAATATACTATACAAATTATATTCTATAGGCAAGCGAAGTAAAAATGTACTAGGCGAAAAAACTTTTCTTCATTAAAACATAATTTTTCGGTACAGTTTGTTTGACTATGGTGTGTGATAGGTCGGAAAAACTTTTTTTTTCTTTCTTCCTTATACACTTTAGTTATACTATATTCGAAAATTATCGTGGTTAATATAGACAGAGGAATCAAAAAAAGGAGCAAGAAAAAATAATTTAAAGATATATAAAGAGTTATATAAAATATTAAAAAAAAAGGATATTTATAAAACAAATATATAGAAAAATAACCTTTATTGTTAATCGTGATTATAATGATTTATACAAAATGCACAATCCAATAAGTAATTCCATTATAATAAATAGTTTCGTAAAATATTTTTGTACTTAATAGCATTATATGTAAATATCACAAGCAATACACTAGATTATGATTTTATCAACTAATGAAATTTTAATCAACAATTCAACCACACACTATTCATTTTAGTAATGTTATTTTATTTTTTTATATTGTTGATCAAAGTTCTCAAACCCTTTACAATCCTATATAACCATACATGTTATATACTTGCATTTATAAATACGAGTATATATACAGAAATGTATATAATTTATAAATTACTTCAACAATACCAATTTACAATCAATTGTACCTCACGTTTACTTATTTACATTTTTTTTTTGTTCTTTTATATTTTTTAACCAAATTGTCGTATCTGAAAGTTTTTCATTTCATTGTAAACATTTTCTTTCTTTATGTATACCAATATATTTTATATATATCTTACTATATAGTATATATATGAATAAAAGTTACAATGAGTTACAATATATTTCCAATTTATTTGTATTCAAAATGTGATATAGAGAGACGACAGCATTATATATTATATATTGATTATATCGAATATATATGGAAAAATAAAAACATTTCAAAAGAACATATAATAACCAAAATAATTTCATTGTGTGTATATTATATGAAAATGTAAAAGTCAATGAAGTTTTTTTTATTTTATATCAAATAAATTGCATTAGATTGTTTTTTTTTCTTCAAACTTATATACATACAAACGTGTGCACGTAGTATTCACGTTCATATATATTTTTTGCTTTTAATTTAAAATTTTTTGTAGTTTTGAACATGAACGAATAAAAAAAAACCAGAGCTTACCCCAAATTTTAAAAAGTACAATCGTACAATGTACGTCTAAATTAATGGTTTATTAAATCATTATGTACAGGTTAGATAATTTTAGAAATAACTGAATATAAATGATGAAAATGATAATGTAATGGGGTATTTTCAGCGCTGACTGCATATACTATTTTGTAAAATTTACTAAATAAATGATTATTTTATAATTGCAAACAAAATTAATAAAATATATAAACATTATCAAACTATATATAATTGACTTATTTATTCCTATATATACACACAATATATATGTATATGAATTCAAATGATAAATTATAAATTAGAGGGGGTACAATTTAATTTAATTATTTAAATATATAGTCCGTCATAAAATAAATTAAAATAACATTATAAATATTTCAATTTGACGTTCCGTTTCATTTTGTCATATGTATAACAAAATATTAATTATAAATTTTATATTCTGTACTGATTAAAATAACATATTTCTATTTAGAAAATGCATAAATAGAAAATATTTATGATTTATTAAATATTATTTGTATTTTGTAATTTTTAACGAACCGAAATATTTTAATTAAAATATATAAAATAAATACATTTACAATAATAACGAAATCGTATTATGGAAAATGGAGGTTAATTTAGCTAAATTCAATTCATATTAATTGTGAATAAAAAATTATATGACTATAGAAAAATGAGATGGGAGATTTCTAAAAATCCCATTTAAAGATGTGCTATTTTTAAACAACCATATTTTTGTATCTGAACAAATAAATGGTTCGAATAATTTGTCTCAACATTAACAATCCGAAATTAAATCTATATACATATCATTCGTTGTCTTTTTTTTGCTTCGTTTAATTAAAATCCATATACAATATATAATTACAACTATAATGTATTTATAATAATATTAAACAAACATTATTATATCCATTTAATCTAACCTGCTGTTATTTTTTTATGAATCATATATAATGATAAGTGTATGGATAACAAAAAAAAATTAACACCACATCAATGTTAAAAAATAAATTCGATTTTCCATTCAGTTTAAATTCGAATATATAGTATAAAGGGAATATTTTTTGCATTGCTGCATTCATTAACAATATTCATTTCGTATTTATAGATAACCGCACATAGTATTTAAAAAAAACGAAAAGTAAAAAAAATGTTATTATTATATACATGTTTTTATAATATTTTTGTTTAACCATTCCATTTAGAATTCTACTAATTTATAATTTTAGAGGTTTTGAAAAAATAAAACCCTTATATATTCTATAAATTTCAATATTACATTACTAATTTTCCATTTTGCTTTTAATTTTTCCTATATTTAATACTCCGAATATGGTGTTTAATGCTATATATATATATATATACAAATATTATAAATATTGTATATGATATTGTATATATGTATAATTAATAAAAAATAACACACACATTTCGTTTAATATCTATCCGTATTGTACATATCACCGCCTTTATCATTTTGTTTAACTGCGATGTTTGCACACTGTTTGTTGTTACATTGCTTTTTATAATATGCGACTTTTTATTAGACCTTACAAATAATATTTTTTGGTAAAATGGTGATAATTTTGTTTTTTTTTTTTTAAAAAACTATACTAGATTAATAAAATAAAATATTTTCTGGATTCCTTGAATATTCTTCTGAATTATTATAAATATTGTTTTGTCCCAAAAATTGTTTTATAAGGTATTTTTGCATTTCAGTTTATATACTGACGGTTAGAGAATGCACATTCATTTAGAGATTTTTTTGTTTTTGGCGAATTTCATCACAATTTTCTAATTCGTCCTTTTGTCACCATCATTTTAACATTAAACATAGTGGCCTTTCCAATAGAGAAACATAATTTCGACAATGCATAACATGTCGTGTTTCATTAATAATTTTTAATATTAATTTTAATTCACTAAATTTGCACATTTAAGAGTATATTAAGATAAACATTTACTAATAAAATATAGTCTATTGAAAATCCTTATTTCGTTGAATTTTAGTTTATCTGCTGCGTAAACAATTTGGTTAATCTGGACAGTCTAACATTTATATATATATAAAATATATGTATTATACTAATATATGGATTGTACATATCTATATATACATAACAAATAATATTATTAGCTATATGATGCAAAAATATATTTTCTTTTGCAGTTGTTTTGTATTTTATAAATTTTGCCTTTCATATACATATAACATGTATAAGGAAAATACATATATATATATATATATATGCATATTTAATACACAGTAGCTGTTGTTATTTAGATGCTGTTCATTTTCATTGTTTTTTATTATATCATTTTCACGTTTTATTTGCAGAGTGTAAATTATTTATATATACTATATATATATACATATATGTATACCATTCACTTAATAATAACAATCATAATAATAATGTTGTTATGTCTTTTTTTTTTGTGTATATTAAATATTTTATATATTTTATTTGACGATATATGAAACAGAAACAGCAACAGATGTCATAGAATTTTCCTATATATATATATATATATATATATATATAAAATTTTTTTTATATACGTTGAGATTGTATACGTTGAGATTGTTTACGCAGCATATAGTGTATATATACTAAATAATTTTGCGTATTTTATATTTACTTAGGGAAAATGGCTTCATTTAAAATTTCATCTAAAATTTATTGTTTTTTTTTTTTTTGTTGAATCCAAAAATATCGCCTTCTTTTTACATTGTTATGGTTGTTCTCATTTAAATTAAAAACATCGTTTGAAATAAAATATTAAGAAATGTTTGTGTTGTATAAGACGCGTTATAAAATAAACGTATATATATGGAAAATTGTATATTTAAAATAATATACAAAATATCATAACATATAATAGAGGGTATGAGCTTTGTTGGTTATATACCTATATATAGGTATATGTTGCTGCATATGTTGTATCTTTATTATTACACAAGAAAAACATAACATACACGTATTATAATATATATAGATTGTAAAAACTTACATCATGTTTATATAATATGACACTTTTTGTTTTGAATATATATATATATACATTTGGTTATATTATTATTTATATGTATATTATATACGTATACAATAATGAAGAGATTTTCTTTTATATATGTTGTATTTTCATAAAACAATGTAAAATTTTAATTTATAAAATTTTAAATTAAATTGTTATTTTATAAGTTTTCATTTTTATTATATAAATTATCCATATGTATGTGAATATTTGAGTATTTAAGTAAAAAATTGTTGTTAAACAAAACATATTATTAATAATACATACAAACAAGGTGAAATAAACAGATTATAAATTGAATGAGAAATTCTAATTAATGATATATGGGAATTTTATTTAAAAAATAAAAATAACATCAGCTATTTTCTTTAAAATAATCGAGGTAATCGATATCGAATTAAAAGGATCTGTGCTGTGATAAAACACTAATCATGTAAAACATACCCCTGACCTTAAAGTAGATTGTTTTATTTTTATAATTGAATAAACGTTTGAATAATAATTGTTCCATAATAAACTGCGCTATAAAAAGCATTGTTTATGTGATATGAACCTCTTTTCACATATACTATACATTAAATTTCTTTCCTGGGACCAATATATACTTACTTATTTTAGTTCATAAAATATTTTACTTTCATAAAATTTATTCCTATTTTATATAATCTGTACAAATATATCTATAACCGCATGTTTCAATATACTTAAATTTACAATTTTTTTTTATATGCGGTTTTTATATTATAAGATTTTATTTTAAAAAAAAAAAGAAAATTTAAAGATTATAAAATTCAGATATTTCACTTTCAAATACACTTTTCTATATAAGATTTTATACACCGATTTAATATGGCAACACAATTTATCACATTGACCCAATTTTTGAAAGTTTCTTATGTACAACGTACAAGAAAAAATTCACTGAATAAATGTACATGTATATAACAAAAAAAAACAAACTACATTTTTCAAAAAAGAAAAAATAGGTAAAACTATTTGTTTTAATCTTAGATATCCCACCAGTTGGGAAATGTTTATAGATATATATACATATAACCATTTACATATATATATATTATGTACACATAGATGTGAAAATGTATATAACTCGTAAATTCGTTTATATAAAATATACCTTATATATTTTTTTTTGTTATACATATATATTTATTATATACCACACTATTGACATATAGAGATTTATTGTCATTAAGTATAAAGCTTTTAAGATACTCTTAAGATATATATATATATATATATAAAAACACTTTGAGTTAGTTTTTATTTATCTGTACATTTTCATCTCCTCACGTATATAAAATACCACCTAAATATACTATATTTATTGTTTGAATGAAGATGTCATCATATATATAAAGACATTTTATACCCGTTAATTTTTAGAAACTTTTTTTTTCATTTCTTGATTTCACTAATTGAAAAATTCACATTTTCTAGAACACACACATACACATTGCCACACATATGAATGATCTTTAACTCTCATCCAAACATATATATTTTCATTTTTATTATTTCAATTGTGCTACTTTTTTTTCATGCATACGTTAACATTTAAATAAAATATATATATGTGAATGTATAACAAAAGCAAATTTTTTTTTTATTAATAAAAAAAATTGTTTTATATATATACAAATAATAACATTATTTTTATTTATTCATATTTTTGTTGTTGTGTGTCCCCCGCACTCCGTTAAAATAATATAAATATATATAATATTAAATGTATAAAAGAATATTTATGCTAATGATATACATTGTTAAAATATAATAAATATATTCATATACCATCTTTGGCTGTTATTTTTCTTAGCTTCAAGACATACATGTTTTTTTTTGTATACTATATATTTAGATGAAGCATAAATATTTTCAAAAATAAAATAATAGTGATTTCTTGTTCCAGATTCCAGAGATGTTTGACAAAAGATTTATATATATATTAATTTAAAAGTATATAAATCCTTGTTTTCATTTCTTTTTTTTATTTTTTGTTATTCTTTTTTAATAATCTAATTATTTTGTTATTTAACTTTATTCATATAAGATCTCTCTGTTTCATTATTTGTTGTTTTTTATCTCTCTAAATAATTCGATATTAACATTTCAAAAAATAATAAATTTGTAATGTAAAAATAGATAAAATTTTACATTTACAGTTCTATATGGAGTATAACCTTAAAAATCTATGCTAATAAAATTAAGCCATGGTTTAGAAAACATTACAAAAAAAATCATAAAGTTTGTACCTTAAAATCTATCCTATTAATATATTTGAGTATAAAATTCTAAAGATAACAGACAAGTTTTTTAATGTACTCCTCTCCTATTCTATAAATGATTTATATTTTTCTTATTTGATGTTATATTAAAAGTTAATTTTTGTTATATATATCAGAATGATTTTATTCGTCATAATATAAAAATCTGGATGACCCAATTTTAACCTGCGACTCATTTCCGAACCCTAACGGTGTTAAAAATTGTATAATAATCCCTAAATGAATATCGTAAATGTTAATCTGTTAATTGATTTTCCTTGAAAATGTGTGTAAAATTTATAAATGCAAACCTTTTTTTTAACTATAACTTAAATACTATATACAACGAAAAACAAACACAAAATAGATTTATATAATTAAAATCAATTGTAAACAGAGACAAAAAAATATATATCCATTATATCATTAAATGAAATCAATTTCATAAATTAAAAAGAAAAACTTAAAAAAAAGAGTATACAAAAAGAGGTAAAGAAAAATAAATAATATTATTAAAACTAAATGATTGAAATATAAGATAAGAAAAATACAAAATTGAAAATTCAATAAATGATTTTCAAATTTAAATTAGTTCTTATAACATATATTTAACATATTCCGATAAAGTATATATAATATAAATACACATTTATATATAAAAAAACTTAAAATATTTCCTTTATATACTCTTTTGCACAATACATAACGTACACATATAATATAACTTTCCATTTAATTTTTCTCGCGTAAATTCATTTATTTTATCAAATAAGTACGTTTCAATTCATTTATTCCTTATATTTATAACTATATGTATATACATATAATTTTAAATTTTTTTTCATCTTATTTTACGTTCTCTATATCTATCTGTATGTATATCTATATGTATCTATCTATCTTATATATCTTTATGTATATATTTGTTACGTTTCCATCATCCTTTCGGCACTTAATTATTTCAAGCTTTGTTTAAGTTTTATAAGCGTCTTTGTTCAATGTTAATTACGTTTTCCATATTTGCACATTGTATATGATATTAAATATAATACAATATATCTCTAGTATATAATAGATATTTATTTATTTATACAGAATAAATATATGTATATAAAAATGAAATGATTGTTAGTTACGACTTTTCTTTTGTATATTTTTTATATATACGTTTAAATTAATATATTTCTTCTAACAATTCTTCTTATATATAACTTTGTTTTGTATGTCATATCTTTCAAGAAAATGAGTAGAAATCATTGTAATCATTGACTGCATGAAAATCAATATCACGCATTAATTTTTCGATCGTTATTTAAAAAATAATGTTAATATCATTTCAAGTTATAATATATAATCTAAAATTATTATTTATTGTATTTTTACAATAATTAAATCACACTTTTGATGGTTTTGATTTTAGAAATTTTAATTTAAAGGTGATGATAAAATTATAACAAATAGAAATTCAATTCAATACAATCAAAATAGAAAACAAATACGACTGAAACAAAGAAAATTCTTAATGAAAAGAAATCGTTTGATCAAAAGACCAATATTTAATTGGGATGTCATCCTTTTAAAAATGATATTAGGCATTAAGCTTTATAATTGTCGCTTCATTCACAGTTTACTTTTTGAGAATGCCGGATACAGATGCTTCTGTATATAATAAATGTGATATAAAGAAATGATTAACATTTAAATTTTCTTCCATATATACATATATAAAAGAAAAGTATATATCATATATGTACAAAATGTAAATACACACCATTTACAAGATTTTATTTAACGATTAACCTTTTTTTTCGGGATAATTCAAATATACATATATACATAAAAGAAAAAGTTTTACAATAAATATTTAATTTTTTTTATACTTTCTTATGTATCGTGTCTATATAATATACAAAAAGATATATTAAAAAAGAAAATACTTATATAATTTTCTGCGATGACATTTTAAATTAAAGTTAAAACAAAAAATTAAGAAAGAAATGTATATACAGATTTTTTTTTATTACTATGATTAACGAAATTTTATCATTTTAAAAGGGGTATAATTCAATGTAATTATTTTAATACATTAAATATAAGAATTGTTCAAAAAAAAATAATAGTTATCTTTATATGATTGTATCTATCTATAGTATATATATATAGATATCGCTTTGATTATTTATTATTTTTACATTTAATGTATACGAAGTACATATTTTTAGTTGATTTTAATAATTGTCTGAACGAATTAATTAAAAAGCACAGTGGTTCATCAATATTGAAATCCTTTTCTTTAAAGCAAAATGTTCAGAATATCTGATGGGGTGGACTTTCTAGCACTGTGTTGATTTTTCCAAATAAACAAAAATATTCAGGACATCTCAAAAGATTGATTTTTTTCATATAACATTTACTCGATTATTATACAGATATAAATTTATAATATACTTGAACTAATTACTGAAATATTATTATCGCAATGAAATCTAAATTATTTATTGAACTGTGAAAGCAATTGCTTTATAAACACAGCAAATATACTTGATTTAACCAATTTGATCTACCAAAAGTGAATCTAAACTATCTATAAGCATAATGGGATTTAAACGATGAATATATTTTCTTCTAATCCATTTGTTCTTATGTCTATTTTATTATATGATTATTATAATCATTATATCGTTATTATTATTATGTGTATATAAAAATCCCATTAAAATTAATACAATGTGTTAACATCGCCTTTATACTACAACCGTACAAAATATATACTTACTTATATATATATTATTATTATTGTATAAGATAAGAAAGAAGTAAATATATATATATATATATATAATTTTATGTGACCTAAATATTATCATTATTATTATTATTATTTCATTATAGCGTTAAATTTAGCACTAGCATAAAAAGGATAATTTAGTTCATTAAAAAGAAAAAAATAAATATATTTCCTCTTATATAATTTTAATTTTATTTAAACTGAACTTTTTCCATTTTCTTTTATTCTATCTTTAAATATATTTATAAATACGTGAATTCAGTTTATAAAATCAATTCAGTGGGTGGGTGGGTTGATGAGTGGCTGTGTGTGTTCGTGTCACACTTTATTTGTATATATATATATATATATATATATTATTTACTAATATACTCTATTTATTTATATATATTGAAGATAAAAAGTAAAATAATAATATATAATTTATATCAAACAATAATATATATATATATATATATATAAAGTAAATATAGAGATTGACATTTTCTTTTATTTTGTTTACCCCGTTTTTTCTTTTATAAAGAATACGCAAATAAACCGAAAACAAAAAATATATAATAAAATTAAATCAATAAATTTAATTTAATCACTTTGCTTCTTCTACTTCTTCGTCTTCTATGTTTATTTAAATGACGTTATCAAATTCAATGTAAATTAATTAAATGTCGTCGTCGTCGTCGTCGTTTTAAGATGATGTTATTGATTTTATTCTGTTTGCTTTTATTTATAGATTATGTATAAAACAAATATATTTTTTATTTTTGTACATCTTAGCTGCGTGTATTGATAAAAGTACTATAAATATGTTTATTCAATTTTTTGTTACTTTTATATAATTGTTTTTTTGTAAATCATCTATATATAGGAAAAGTATAAAATGCACAAAAATACCTAGTTATTTTGTTATATTCAAATTTTGTTTAATATCAATAAATTCTTATCATATTATACATTTTTATATGCGGGGTTTAAAAAGAAAATGTTTCCATTTTCAATGAGGTTTTTTCGACGACTTGGTGGTTCCGTTCTTGGGGGTTGCAAGTTCAAATCCATGATCGGAAATTTTTCCGGGGCATTTTCTGTTTGATTTCGTGAACAAACTCATCAATTATTCATTGGGTTCAAATTAATTAAAATATCTTTGGTATATTGTATGCGGTCGCTAATCTAAAAATGTTATTCTGCTGATATAACACTTTTAGATATCTTTAAAATTAGTACAATATTTCAAATAAACATTATTTAAACACTGTGATGATGTGTACGATAACCAGGCACAATTATACAATATGTTTTTTGCAACAAATAAAACGGACAAACACTTTCCACATTCCACCGTTTTCCATTTAATAAAAATTATACTAAAAACAACTAATTAAAAATAAACCATCGTAATATATGTTAAATAAAATGTTCGCAAAATTTTTTTGAATTTCTGTGAATCATTTGAAATGCGAGCAATAACATTTTAACTTTAATATTATTTTTTTTTTCAATTCCAGTTTATATTTCATATATAACAAATTTATATTTTATGCATATGCGAATATAACAAGAATTTACATTCAATGCAATATTTTCCAAGAAAAATCGGTTTAATTTTTGAAATGAATTGGTTTTTAATATGTACAGGTTTTTTTGTTATCCATCAAAATAATAAATTTAAAAAATCACATGATATTTATGACAAAAAAGTTGTACAACAATCTACAGAAAATGTATTTTTTAAATTAAATATATTTCATAAATCCTTGAAAAATTGAATTTGACAATAAATGAAAATTTGTAGAGAATGAATATAGTAAAAAGAAAAGAATTGCATATCAGCAATTATTTATGCTGTATTCCATAATGCTAAATTTAACTTCCTTCTATTGTTCGTAAAAGAGCCAAAGTTGAAAATGCAGCTTTTAAAACCTATGAAAATGAAAAGAAAAACAATAACCGGCATAAAAGTATAAATAAATATAATCAATAATTTGGTTGGTATTGCAAAAATTCAATGTATAAAAAAAATCCAATATACCCAAGCAAATGTTTCCATTGAACATTCGAAAAAATTTAAACCTTTTAAATGACGTTCACGTTGAGAAAATTGTAACATCAAAAGATAATATTTACGATATTTTGGATGTCGTCGATACCATTCGGCTGAATATGCTGCTAAAGATACTTTTGTACCCTAAGAATAATATATTAACAATATGATAAATATTTAAAAAATTCCATTTATACTATAATTGCTTCATTTAATTTTGATTAAATTCAATAGATTACGTTTCATTTTCTTCAAAAATATATCTTATATTTGTATATAAAACCAATCAAAACGTATATAATACTCACTTCAGTTGTTAATAAAGTACCAATAAATGAATATATAAATAAAACGAATTGCATTGAAATGTATGCGTTAATATTAAAGAAAATATCACTAGGTCGTAATTTTGACTGTATATAAATATTAAATAATAAATGAATTATGCTATTGAAAATACAATGTATAATTTTTATATAAATACCCATTTTGATAATTGAAATAAAATAGAACACATTAACGATAGTGTTTCAACCATACTTAAAAATATCATTTCACTTGATACTTGCTGATAAATGTTTAAACATCTAAATACATTTAAATTATACAATTTAAACTTCATTTTCATATATTATATGTTATATGTTAAAAAAAGGGACATATTAATTTACCCTAAAATGACATTATGAAAATTAACACATTCTTTAACACGATATAAAAATTCCCTTTCCTTTTCCATATTCAATGGATCAATTTCATCTAAACTAATAATCATATGTTGAAGATCTTGAAAACCGGCTGTTATGTGAACACCAAAACCTAAAAATACTGAATCCAAACCGCTCACATACAATAGCATTGTCATAAATGCTAATGAATTAACAAAATAGGCAATTTCATAACCAGGTGTTACATTTGGATTACTTCCATAGAATCTAAAAGAAAACAAGTTACAATTGATTTTGAACCCTTATTTTATATCTATATCACATAAAACTTACACCAATGGAACTGGATTATACCAATCACTTGGTAGTAATTCACCAACAGTCAAATATTTTGCTGCAGCCGATATCAATGGTTCGGCGGTTATCGATAAAATTGTTACACCAATTGTTATATAAAATATTTTTATAAAAAGCATTGATCGACGATCAGCCGTCTCATAGAATTTATATGTCGGTTTATTAATTCCTGTATAGGGATGAGAAAAAGAATTTATATAGCATTTATATAGAATTTATATAGATAGATTTATTATAGATTTATATAGAATTTATATAGCAATGAATTTCGAAATTCTACAATTTTATAAATAATTCCATTCAAAGTTTTCTTAATAGGTTTGCAATCAAAAAAATGTTTTCTTTATTTTTTAAATGATATGGATATACAATAAAGCGTTCTCGATTGATAACATTTTTAGTTACTTTTACATGGGATCGATTGACCTATTTTGATTTGGTTAACGATTTTTCCCACGTTTATATGCAAGTTACTTGTTAAGATATCCAAAAACCTACACCTTATTACACTTTCATTCGAAGATCTTAAAAAAGAGTGCATCGAAAATGATTACGAATAAAATTGTATTAGTTAAAACAATTAAAAAAATGAAATGGTTCATATTTATGTTTATAATTTGTTTTACTTAATTTATTTTTCTATCAATTCTTAAAATGTATATCATTAGTCAAATAAAAAGAGAATTAAATAAATAATTGTTTTACTAACTTTCATCTGCATTTTGCTGTAATCTATTGTATAATTTCAAATATGATGAACGATTTCGATTGTAAATTAATCCTTTTATGCAATACACAATGAATCCCAATTCAAAAACCATTTCTTTAAAAACTTTTGATAAATTATGTAAATTTGATGTAAAAAATACAGTCTAAAAATGGGAAAAATCCATATATAATATTTTTATACCTACGCTGTATTTATAAATAAAAAAATAATTAAAATTTAAAATGATAAATTCTACTTACCAATCCCCAAACAAAAGCAATTAATGAACCAATCCAAAAATAAAACAATAACATATAAAATCGTGAACGTGGTGGATTAAATGATAAACCACCAACATATAAATACACAGTAAGTCGATCTAATATTTTCATTGTGTATTAAATATTATAACAATGCCAAAAAATGAATACTTTGTTTATATACACTTTGATTCAATTTCATAAAATTTACCTCACTTTTAATTGTTGCCTATATAAAGCATTATAAATTTTAACAAATAAACTCAATTAAAATTTTCCACAAAAAGCAAAACTCTTTAAATAAAATAACAAAATATAACAAAATCTAAAAGAAATAAAAACTTTGAATGAATAAATGAAAAAATTTTACCATAAAAAAACAAGCTTGAAAAAAAATAAATAAATATTTATAATATATGAATGGTTTGGATAATATATATATATATATATATATATATAAATAAAGAAAATTCTAAATAATATTCTTTTATTTTTTGTGTTCTTTTCTTCAAAATAAATTTTCTTTAAAATTTATTTTCGAAACACTTACGTTATTTTTTAACTCATTGAACTTATCCAGTCTACTAAATTTTAAACATAATTATTATTCTTTTATATATACCTACGGAAAATCAGTATCATCATCATCGTTTCCATTATCCATAAAATTATAACACGTAATAACATTTATTAAATTTTAATTTAAAAATATTCCTAATTTTAAATAAATTTTATATAATAAATACACAACACTTATTAAAGAATATTATTTTCTCATTTGTAAAAACAGAAAAAAAAAAGATATATAGGTATAAATAATAAAAAAGGGTGTTTTTATTCCATATTTATATTGTATATAAAAGTTAATTATTTTTCTTTTAAATGTCGAAACAGGGATGAATCATTTTATAATTTAACCACATCATAACATTATTATTATTATTTTATCATTGTAATATTTCTCATTACCATTTTGATTAACATATACGAATATAAATTAATATTGCAAGGTAATTTTTCAAAATATAATAAAACTTATAATATAATTGAAAAATTGTTTATACCCTTTTAAAAACATTATATTTGTATCATTGCGTAAATTGAATAAAATACCCTTTTTTTTTGCTCATTTTTATACAAATAAAAACTCTTCTATATTGAAATAACACAAAAAAAAATACAAAAAAAACCATTTGTTCAAATCCAACTCTGTTTTAATGTGAATTTTACCAAATGTCTTTTAAATGTAATTAATTATGACCTTATTATCCTAAATAAAATTTATAATACCACATTTAAAATTGTATAATATATATTTTATTTAATAAGTGTGTATATTAAAAAAGAAAAAAAAATAAATAAATTATATTTTGTATATTAAATACAAAATTCTTCTTTTATATATTTATAGTATTTTTTTATATATATTCATTCATCAACCAAAGTTAAAAGAGAATAAAATGCATTTATATATAATACATTTTAAATATATAATTTAAGATAATAAAATAAAAATAAAATAATTTTTTTTGTTCATGTGCTTTTCTTTATTATTTTTTTTTATTATTATTCTTGTGACGGTCGTCTTGATGAAAAGAGGATTTTGTGGTTTTTCTTTATATATTAAATTTTTTTTTGACTGTACATTTGGTATTTTCACACTCGTACGCAAACAGATATATTTATTTTGGATTAAGTATTTTTATTTTATTTATTTTTTTTTTCATTTTGGTGGGTATTAAAGAATATAATTATTTATTTATTTTAATTTAATTTAAGAATATAATTTTGTGATATGGCATTTATATTAGTTATTTTTTTTTAATGAGATTGTAGAAAAAAAAAAGTATTTTACTATATATAATTAAACTTTTTAATTCAATTCAGTCTTACGACAAAAAATAAAAATATAAATTCACTTGACATTTTTAGTGAAAACATTTTAATTCATTAAATAAATTATATTTTATTTTAATTGGGTTTCTTTAAGGTTCTATACAATTTCGTAATTTAAATGTGAGATTTTTTTTATCAATTTATTATAATAAATTTTCAATGTTTATTCTATAAAATATCACACACAAAATTGGAAATGAATGTACCTTTAAATGGCAAGCAGAGTATTTTAAAATAATTTTGTTTAATGTGTATTATTTTTATAAATCATGTCATAAAATATTCTTTTATAAATAACTTGACCGTTGTTATAAGAGATATATATTCATTCTTATATAAATGATAGTTATATTCAGCGATTTTTTTTGCAAAAAGATTATTCAATATTATTTTCTATTTTATTTCAATTTGGCAATAAATTTTGTGTATATCAATCAAAAAGTATAAAATCCAAATAATTGGTAGTTTTAAAATAAAAAAAGAAATTCTACATATAACCGAAAGACAGCAAACAATATAAAAAATAGAAACTTTTTTCTTCATCATATATCATATGATGCCTTAAGCAAAATTTGAGTTTTATTTTATATTATTGATTTAAAAACCAAACATTTCTTTACATAGGCGTATCTATTCGTATATTATCATTTATCTCTCTATAATAAATGGATATGTTTTCTATAGTTGTAATTTTTATCATATATTATTATTATTTCATTATCAACGATTGAAAAATCAAAAATTCAATTATAACATTTTTTTATTTTATTATTGAATATAAGGACATATTTGTATTATATTCCGATAGATATCGAAATGTAGAAAATCCAAACCGACACTTTTTCATAGTTTATATAATAGATAAAAATGTCGTACGATGGGTCATATACAGTTAAAATTTATACAGTTATTTTATGATTTTATTAGAGTTATATTTTTGATCAGATTGAATGTGAAATATTTAATCATTTTTTTTGTATATTCATTTTATACTATATTGCCATTTTTTAATAAAGTTGTCAAATAATTGATATAAGTGTTATTACAAAAAGGGTTAAAAGAGCACTTGAATTATGATGTTAAAACTTTTACATACGATATTATCTTAATGAATAATGAAACGAATAAAGAATAAAGAATATTGAAAATATATTCATTCAATAGTAATTTAATGGAAAAACTTAATAGTTAATTATTTCCAAAATATCACACATGATAAACATTATAGAGAGAAATGAAATGATAATAATCCACTGTTTATAAGCCCCATCTTAAATTTTTTTGCTGTTATAAAAATATTAACTATACTAAAAATTATCAATAACAAGCAAATTTAATTCATATCCTTAAACTACTCAATGATAAAGGTAAAAAGCAAGTCATTATAAACTAATATATGTATCTAGATTGATTTATAAATAAATATTAATATCATTTTATTTTTACATTATTTTTGACATATGCCATGAAAATGTGTTCTGTAAAAACAATATACTTATTTTAAATGAAATTAAATAAAATGAAACTTTAACAAAAGTGGAATTTCACGTATACAAAGCTATATAGAAATAAATTGAATTGCATATACATCTACAAAGACTTATAGACAACGAAAAAGATAATGCCAGAAAATATTTTTCACTTAGAAAAGAATCCAATTATTTTTTTGTTTATATTATATTAATGAATAAAAGAAAATTAATTATATTTATAAACAATACGATATATATATGTTATTATTGTTGCTTTTATAAAGGTATATCAAAATTGTATATAGAAAGTATTGATTTTTACTATATGTACATTATACACATCAATACATTAATCGAATATTTACACGTGTATGTAGGTGATACATGAATGTTTGATGTTTATCGTATATATACGTTTATTAGTAGCACTATACCAATAAACTATAATATGTGTGTATATAGGAGATGTTATTTTTAATGAATGAAAAAATATATACCTTATTGTGTCGGTTTACTGTACATATATGAATTTTATTAGAAATTAATAAATTACATTTTACCTACTTATATAAATAAAAATGGGTTGAGTTTTCCTGTTGATTTTGTTTATCGCCAGGACAACCAAATGTAATAAGTAAAACGATTGGTTAATAGAATTAATATATATAAACAAAAGGTATATTCATGTCTATGTATATCTACCAATAATATTATTCCTTATTGAATTTGTTTTAAAAAATCAATAATATATTAATATGAATTTAGTCATTATACTAACTAAATATTATAAAGCATCAACCACAAGACATATAAATTAATGAACCATATTTTTATATGATAAAAGAAAACATCATAAGAACTAGTATAGTTCGAAATACCTTCAAAAAATACATTTATTATTTGCATCATTTTAAAATACAATTAATTTCTAATTTGTTGTAGAAGAAAATTTGGTAATCGCTTCAACTTTTCAGGTATTTCCAAAAGTATAATGTAGTTAATAATATAAAATGTAGTTTGTCATATTTTACTGTACGTAAAAATGTATCAAAACTATATCTGCAAAATTATAATCCGCTATTTCTACGGAACTGTAATTGCCAATGTAGAAAACTGAATTTTCCGGTTAAAACAAAAACCTTTTTTATAGAAAATTTATAAATTGAATAATAACAAACTCCGTCGCAGATGCTAAAATTCTTCTACCCATAATATAATAAAATAAACAGCGATAGGAACCTGAATTACCAAAAAAAAAGCCTCATAATTTAAACATCTTAACATTACCAAAACGAAAAAAACCTAATTTCATTTTATTTAATACGCTAAAATTTTTAATATTAATATTTTAAAATAACAATCTTTTCTTCAGTGATATCGTGAATGTTTTATAAATAGCAATTAAAATATAATATAAAATAACATCAAACATTGTTAATATATTTATTTATAAATTTATTCAAATTAAATATATATGCTCAAAATCCAAATAAGCAAAACTGTGATGGTGCGTGTACTTAATAAATTAATTCTCTTCAACTGTACGCATTAATGCCAACGTTGAAAATGATGCTTTTAATACCCAAGCAAATGTTTCCATTGAACAATTAAAAAAATGTAAACCAGTTAAATATCTTGGTTTTTGAGCTACACTTAATAATTGTAAATAATATTTTCGTTCAACCGGAGTTCGCATATACCATTGGCTTGCATATGCTGAAGCGGCCACTTTTACACCTTCGGTTGTCAATAAATTTCCAATGTACGAATAAATAAATAAAATAAATTGCATAGAACTAAATGCATTTATATTAAATAAAATATCACCCATTCGTAGTTTAAGCTAACCCCAAGTATGATAAAATGTTAATATTTAATTTTGTCAATTCAAATCGAATAAATTGGTTTTTTATTGTCTATTTGTATAATTTACCATTTTTGTCAATTGAAATAAAATTGTACATAACAATAGAATCGTTTCAATCATACTAATAAATATTATTCCACTTTTAACATCTTGAAAAATTGTTCGACAACTTTGTTATTAATTTTTGTATAAAAATGAAAATGATAATATTGTGATTAAATAAAGACATATTTTTTATTTCGCAATTACTTACTCAATTAAATAATTATGAAATTCAATACATTTTTTCATATGATAAATAAAAATATTTTTTTTATCATCGACGGTCAATGTTGTTCGATCTTCCTTACCCCCATCAACATATTCATCCATTTTAAGAATCATATTTTGTAAATCTTTTAAACCGGCTGAAATGTGAATGCCTAAACCTAAAAATAATGAATCTAACCCGCTAACAACCAAAACTAAACCGGTGAATGCACATACATTAACAATGTAAGAAATTTCAAATCCAGGCGTTTTTGTAGAACTACCTAAAAGTCTGTCATAACAATATAACATATAACAATATTCCAAATTAGATTAGTGCGGATTATTGTTTAAATATTATATATGATGATATATATACATACTCCAATGGTACAGGATTTTTCCAATCATTTATTGTTAATGTTCCAGCAAAATATTTGTACGCAACGTACACTAACGGTTCAATGGTAACACTAATACAGGTTATCGCAATTGTTCCATAAAATAATCGTATAACTAATGTACATTGTTTTTCAGCCCGCAAATAAATTGATATCGATGAATCATTTAATTCTATTTATATAAATAAAATAAAGTATTTAAATACAAAGAATGATATATCTGCCGTTGTTATAATTAAAATAAGAAATTGTATCAATTTATATGTTATTCAAAAATAAAAAATAACACATAAGTCAATAAACTATGTTGACGAACTATATATAAAATATACTTACTTTTATCAATATTATCCTGTAATTTATTAACAAGAATTAAATATGATTGACGATTTGTCAAATAGATGATTGCTTTAATACAATAAACAGCAAAACCAAATTCAAATACCAATTCTTTAAAGACTTTTGCAATATTATCAAAATTTTCTTTTAAATACATTGTCTACATACAATACAAAAATAAATAAATAATAATAAACAAATTTCATTTTAAAAATAATAATAATATAATTATGTGATAGACAAAAAATAATTAAAAATATAATATACAATTTATGAACTTACCAAGCCAATGACCAGCATAGACATTGAACTAACCCAAAATAATAATACAATAAGATAACATTTTGATTTTGAATGACGTTCTTGAAACGATAATCCCGCATAATTCAATCCAACCATTAATTGACTTAAAATTTTCATTATAATACACGGAAAGAATTAATTTTACATTATCAAACTTTCAATTTTCTAGAATCTGCCAAAACTGAAAATATCCACAAATTTACCGATTCAGGTAAATTAGAAATAATTTGTGTTTATGTATGAAAGAAATTGTAAAGTTTTATTTGAATCAGATATAATTATGTTTAGTTAATTCAAACAATGTTTTACTGAACCGGTAAAACCGAAGAAATATAAAAACGAGAACTATCTTACAATTGTTTGCGTTGGAAAGTAGAAACTATGCATAATAATTCCAAATTTTACCATATACATTACAAATACTGGTAAATTAAAAATATGCATACATTTTTACCGCTTTTAATAAATGTTTTTAAGAATTATATTTATGTTTACATAAATCTATTCTTTACGTTTTACAAATATAGCGTTAATAAATATATTCATATATCTGGAATTATTTTACAAAATTTAGAAAATATCGAATGCAGAAAATTATGACAATTTTTAGAAAATAATTACTAGTATTTAATGAAATTTGAATTTATTAAAATTTAAACTATGAAGACAGAAATCTATTTTTTTTGTTACAGATTTTGGAAAAATTTGCATGATTGTATAAAAACAATTCAAAATTTATCTATTAAATACTTTAAATACGAGTCAGATAATTACCTATTCTTACCGAATTTATCATATGTTTTGCAAATATTTATCAAAATATTTGTCAAATCTGGTAATACAAGGTACAATATTTGATTTATTTTCTAAATATATACATATTAAAGTATGAATCGGTAAATAAATCAAAAATATTCCGAATACATACGGTGATGTTGTGAAATATTTGGCAGAATTTTTATTATAAGTTCAAACACCGTAGAGCGAACACCGTGATAAATAGGTAAGTTTTTTATTTAATTTTTTTTTAATACTAAAAAAATAATAGTGATAAATTCAAATACCCAAAATACAGTGCATAATAAAAATACAATAAAATGTGTTAAAAAAAAAAAAAAAAAAAAAACAGGTCTATATATATGTGTGTGGAAAATGTGTCTAATAATTTTTTATACTAACTACAGTGTATTATAAAAAAAAATCAAAAACACGTGTTTTTCACTCCCTTTACCTATTGGTGTTTTTTTTTCGTTTTTTGTATTTATTAGTTTCACGTTTGATATTTTATTTTTTTTAATCTTGACTTTCTTTAAAAATTAATAAATTTTGTTTTTATGCCGAAAACATATATTTTCTCGTTTTTTTTTTTCGTTTCGCTTGTTTTTCGAAAAAACATTTCTCCAAAAGTGTCGTTGCTCGGTTGCAATTAAACCGCATTCATGTGTTCTCATTATCATTGGCATTTTA
Organism: Dilophus febrilis; assembly: GCA_958336335.1. Taxonomy (NCBI): domain Eukaryota; kingdom Metazoa; phylum Arthropoda; class Insecta; order Diptera; family Bibionidae; genus Dilophus; species Dilophus febrilis. The sequence continues at coordinate 30,010,516 of OY284472.1, forward strand.
TACCATGATAAAAAAAAAAACAGGTCTATATATATGTGTGTGGAAAAGTGTCTAATAATTTTTTATACTAACTACAGTGTATAATAAAAAAAAATCAAAAACACGTGTTTTTCACTCCCTTTACCTATTGGTGTTTTTTTTTTCGTTTTTTGTATTTATTAGTTTCACGTTTGATATTTTATTTTTTTTAATCTTGACTTTCTTTAAAAATTAATAAATTTTGTTTTTATGACGAAAACATATATTTTCTCGTTTCGCTTGTTTTTCGAAAAAACATTTCTCCTAAAGTGTCGTTGCTCGGTTGCAATTAAACCGCATTCATGTATTCGCATTTTTATACCAGATGTAAATATTTTTGCATTATTTATAGAATGGAAGGTTACGAACCTAATATGTATAATTTGGATGGAATTCCTAATACAAATGACATGTATGATTTGCTTCAAAAATGGAATATGAGCTACTTTTATCAAAAATTTATCGGTATACACACTGGTTTAAATTAATTAATATGATTTTTATTTAACAAAGTTATATTTAAACATAGATATGGGATTATCAATTGAATCGTTTAAAACATTAACCGAAAGAGAATTGGACAAAATGTTTACATTTAATGAATTAGGCTATCTCATAAAATTCAGAGACCAGTTAATAATATGGCGTAAAGACCTTGTGAGTATACCCGTGATTTTCATGATATAAATATATAATGCAATAAAAAATGCATACAAACATTATGCTTTTTAGGGATTACCTACATACACTAGTACATTGGACCAACCAATTAATGCAGTATACAATTGGCTGGAAAAAGCGAAGACTGGAAGTGATTCTATTTCACAAATATCCGCTACATCCACAATTATACCATCACCCATTCCTTCCCCCATTTCTTCGCCCATTTCTTCGCCCCTTCCTTCAACTACTACAATGCATGATATGTTTGTAAGTATATTATGTCTATTAATAGACTACGTGTAAGCTTATATAACTGTTTAATATAAAACAAATTTAGGCGATGGACTCATACTTGAAAACTCCAAGCGGAAAGATCATATGGCTCTCGTATGAAACCAACAATAATAATCTGCCAGCGCTTTCAAGAGATATGCTTATTAAAGATATCATCAAATATTTCATCGACCATAGTATATTCATGCACCATCAACATTTTTTAGATATAAGTGAACAAATTTGCGACACTTTCAAGAGTGAATATAAGGTTGGCATTATTTCATTTTTCCTCAATTTTTGGTGCCATGAATTTTACATATTCAAACATATTATACATATTATACATATATTATAACCATCTATGTGACTGTGGTGTAATTGATAAAATTGCCAACTCAAAATTCTAACGAAATTTTGGGGTCGTGGGTTCGAATCCTACTGAAGACATAATATATGTTTTGCGATTTTCGGTTTAATTTCGAATATGAATTTTCACACAGAGTTGCATTTTACCTTTGTGGTTGGTCGTACGGCTAATTACCGGCACCGTAAAAACCGCAAATTAAGAAACCAACAACAGAAGGCTGTTGTGGGACGCTAAAACCGATTGTCGGTTGTAAAGCGAAAATTTATATTATATTATAACCATCGGTAGTTAGTCTATATTCCCTAAAAAACGGATATACTGTTGTTATCCAAAAAATTGGCGTTCACTCATTTCGTAATACCCGTAATACCAATTCAAATGACAAATCTGAGTTATATTTTTTTTAGTACTCATTTGTCATTTTATTATAATCAAAATCAATTTCATATCTATGTTTTATGTTATAGTTTGAGACAAATCTGTTTATTAATGCGATAATTTATATACACCAATATTAAAAAATATATCATAAAACCAACACTTTTTCAAACAAATAAAAAAAATATGGGGGTTAACAGAGGAGACATACGCGCACACGTAACACAAACATATTGTCTAACATTACAATACATTGTTTTTACATAACTATGCAACTTACAATCATATATTTTGATTTGAAGTAGTTCATATGGGGAAAACCATTAAATCAATTTTTAATTTCAGCAAACATATTATTCGGTAACCGGTAAATATCCTACTGGAAGGCTATATAACACATATAAGGCCACTGTGTCCAAATTGCGGAAAGCAAATCTGTTTCCAAGGGAGAAAAAGAGGAAAAAGGGGAACGTAACCGAACTGGAGGTTCAAAATTGTTCAGGTAAGATAAAGATATTACAAATCATGAATCATTAATTTATTAATCATTACAGAGGTTTTTCTGGTGATTTATATGCATTGGTATTTTATAAAAAATAATGTTTAAATTTAATTTTTTTTAATTATTCAAATTTTTGATGTACAGAAAATATTGTATTATTTGAACCATCCCAAGAGCAGGAGTGGCTTAAATATTACCACACGGAAGCATGGGAAACCGTTGAGCCTAAATGGTTATCAACTAGTGAGGTACGAATGGCTCAATTGACACGATCAAAAGAAATCAATATTGTGGAATTATTGGAATTTTGGCCGGCTTATAAAAGTGTTTATGGTCCATTGCTGGTAATTAAGACTTAAATACTTCATTCTATAGAAGACTTAAATACACATTATATATTTTACTATTTTTCTATTTTATTTTTATATTTTTGTAGATAGATCACGATTTTCAATATATGTACCCAGCCAAAGGCTGCTTTTTATTGTCAAAGTGGGATGATTTTTCTATTAAAATACGAAAAATCTTTAAAACTCATATTAAAGATAAATTAAATTTAACAAAAGTCGACGAATTGTCATCCATTTCTAATAAAGGTAGGTACCAAGCATTTTCTTGACATTAAACGATATTTCTTAAAGCCTTATACTTCTGTCCCATATCCGATCGCACACACATCCCTTATATCCAGTACACCAGTTGTACTACAGATGATACATATGCTTAACCCATGTCACTTCTTAACTAACTCATTCATTTCATCCGTCATTCATACTTAGTTTTCACTTTTGACAACTTTTCACAATCTTTCAATTGTTATGAATAATTTTATGTTCATCACCATAACCAAATGTTGTCCCCTTCCATATTTATTGTTCCTTAATAGTTCCTTCCAAATATTGTTCCTTCATAGTTCATAACCAAATTATGTCCCCTTCCATATTTAATCTTATGCCACATTGTCACATGATCTATTCACAATTCTAGTCACAATTCTAAATTTTTCTAGAAGACATAATTAATGTTACTATTTGTTTTTTTTTAGATGCTATTGATATTCATATAATACAGTTGTTGCATTCAGTTTTAACACCTAGAGGACACGCCAAAGATGTAAAAAAAAATCAAAATTGGAAATTTAGTATTTCAGACAGTCAGTCATCGTTTATTCTTAATGTTAAGACGGTTAATGATTATCATTTTCAATTGGAGGAACGAAAAAGCAAATATTTTCAATTTGGTATTACATGTCAACCATTAATAGTGCTAATAGGACCAGATCTTCATAATTTGGAGAGCTTTCATGTGGTATATGATAGCATAAATTATAAATGTGATACTTTTTTGAAAACGCTGTCGACCGCTTTCAAAATCCATTTCGTATTTAATTTAGCGTATCAAAAAGAATGCTGCCTAATTTGGCAATTTATTGAAAAATATTTTTTTGAAATTAATTTGAACGAAATACCTTCTGTATTGTCATCATTATTTTCCGATTTAAATAGTGTATAATCAGTATAATTTAACTTAAATTTCCATCCTAATTACAAAAAAACATTGAATATGCTTGTCTGCTTTGAGTGTCCCCAATCATTTCCTACTTTGGAAATGTTAACTATCCACTTGAAATACAAACATATGTTGTCAAATCAAACCTTATATAAATGCGGTCAAAACGATTGTCCTCAAAGTTTTACAAATATAAAAGCTTTTAAAAAACACATTAAAAGTAACCACATTCAATTTGGTATTAACGCTAACGAAAAAACGAAAAATGTTACGAAAACTACGGCGGACAATATTGAATTAATCAACACAGATGAAAATAACGTTAACGTTGATAATACCGCGAATGATACTACATCAATCTCATTGTCAGACCTTAAAGCTAAAATTGACACAATGACAACCTCATTTGTGTTAAAATTAAACGCATATAGCCATATGACAAATAAACAAATTGAAGAAATAGTACATGACGTTTCTGATGTTTTCTGTAACATAATTAGTTCTATAAAAGATTTGGTTATGCCAAAAATATCCGCAGTGAATAAAGCTAAATATACTGATTTATTTGCAACTTGCGCTGACCCATTTAACTACATAAAAACTGAATTTATGCTAATAAAGCATTTGACTTCGCAAGATCTTTTTCAAGCATGTCAACAATTTTCTATCAATCGATGTATGACAGCAGGAACTCGTAAGGGAATTCCTCAATTAAAAGAGCAAAATTTAACAGGCACAATAATGCCGATTGAATTTCAATTAAGGAAGTACTTCCAATTACCAGGCGTTTTCAAAGATACTGTCAAATATATTAACGAACAGTCTACACTTACAGGAACAATATCCAACTTTTTTCAAGGAGATGTGTGGAAATCGATCAAAGGAAAATTTACCGATAAGATTGCAATACCATATTTTTTATATCAAGATGATTTTGAACCGGATGACCCACTTGGATATCATACGGGATCCCAAACTATTTCCGCAATTTATTATACCCTACCAAATGCAATCAATCCTTCAAATTCTAAACTAAATAACATATTTGTGGCCATGTTCGCCAAAGCTGCTTACTTCAAAACATTTGGTAACGATAACGTTCTTTACAAGTTAATTGACACTTTAAAGAGATTGGAAACAGAGGGAATGGAGTTGAAAATTGGAGACCAAATTTATCAAGTTTATTTCGTACTGGGACTAATCATCGGCGATAATTTAGCTTTAAATGGAATGTTAGGATTCAGTAAATCATTTTCACATAATTTTTTCTGCAGATTTTGTTTGATTTCGAAAAGTGATAGTATGAAAAATGTTCAGGAAATTGTTACGTTAAAAAGAAATGAAATTAATTATAACCATCAAATTAAAAATAGTTCCTATAATATGTCGGGAATAAAGGACGCTTCAATGTTAAATACAATTCCAAACTTTCACGTTACAAGGAATCATTCCGTTGATATAATGCATGACGTTTTTGAGGGAATAATTAGTTACGGACTCTGTAATGCTATTAACTATTTCATTAAACAGAAATTATTCACATTGGATATTTTAAATAACCGCATGAAATATTATGATTATGGCGAAATCGAAAACAATAATAAATGTGAAATCATAAAATTACAAAATTTAAAACAAAAAAAATTACGTATGTCCGCCCGGGAATCATACAGTTTTTTGCACTATTTTACATGCTTTGTTGGCGATTTTGTAGACGAATCCAATGAAGTATGGATCTTCGTGCGTCTTTTAGAACAAATAGTTAACAGATTGTTGTCAACGTCATTTACAAGCAGCGAAATCATAGATTTGGAACAGAAAATATCAAAACACCATTCTTTGTATGTATCCCTATTTAATGACCACCTTAAGCCTAAACATCATTTACTGACCCACTATGGAAGCATTATTAAACAATCAGGTCCGCTTCGTTATTTATGGTCTATGAGATTTGAATCTAAACATAGAGAAATGAAAAATTATACTAATGTCACCTCATCTCGTCGGAATTTATCATATTCCTTATCAAAAAAATGTTCAATGAAATTTTCCTATTTTCTCTTGCAATCCAATAACGCAAATGATGTGATCGTGGTTAAAGTGTGTGATGAACAATTGGAATCAAAGATATATAAATTCGATGCATTATCTAATCTGGAATCTGAACATTTAAAAGATGTTGTGATTTCAACACATATAATATATAAAGGGACCATTTACAAATCAGGATATTTTGTATTTAGCCGCAATAACGTTTTTGAAATCGTTGATATCGTAGTTTTTAATAACAAAACTTTACTTCTAGTACTTAATAAATATGAAATTTTAACAGAAGACAAGCATATTCAATGTTTTATTGTAGGAAACAAAATAAATATTTTTTTGTTAAAAAACATAACCGAATTAGAATTTAAGCCATTTAATTTACATGTTTTACCAGATGGTCGAAAGTATTTTAAATTAACGTTGATATAATTAATAGATTTATAGTCATGTAAATAATTAAGTATGAGCTATGTTAAACCAAATAATAATAATTAATAATAAATAATAATAATTATTTATATAATAATTAATAATAATTAATAATAATTAATAATAATTAATAATAATTAATAATAATTAATAATAATTAATAATAATTAATAATAATTAATAATAATTATTTATATAATAATTAATAATAATTAATAATAAATATTTATATAATAATTAATAATAATTAATAACCTTAATTTTAAAACTTTTTCCAAAATATTTTAATAAAACAATTATATTTCATTTACTCATCTGGTTATTATTTTTAATGATACTATCTATATGTCCAACCTAAATATAGGAAAACAGAATGGAGATTCGGTAATATTAAAAGCATAAATCAGGAAATCGAATTGATTGTTTCTGGAAAATGTTTTCATACATTTGGAAAATAAGTATATACAACCTTACAACATTTTGCGTATATCAGTAAAACATGCTGAATAAATCTGTAAAATGTTTTACAGTTTCTAGCAAACCTTTTTATGGATCTTTGAAAATGAGCGTAAAACCTGTATAATAATTTTCAAAAATCAGTAAAACCTTTTATACGATTCTGTAATTTATGGAATAAATTAAGGTTTTGATTTAATTTATTTGGAAAATTATTTCTAATATTTGGAAAATATTTTCTTAGATTAGGAAATTGTTTCTAAAATTTAGAAAATGTGGTTCTATCTATGTAAATGTTTTATTAAAATCTGTAATATATTTGACTAAAACAGAACAGGCTCTGTTATAATCAGTAAATAATTTTACAGAATTACACTTAAGATTACAATTTGATGTAAACGAATTTCAAATTTCTTTTACCATTATCAGGCAAATAATATGCACATTTGTGTAAAATATTTTCCAGGCGCAAAATCAATAGGTTATTTTCCAGATTTATGGCATAATTTGCATAATAATTCTTTCCGTGTAATAATGAAATTTTATATTATATAGAAATACTTTTATAAAGTTTGATGATTGACTGTTATATAGAAAACAAAATTTATATTTTTTTAACATTTTGTATTCATAAAAATTTAATATTATCTTAAAGAAATTTTCGTATAAAAGATAGAATTAACATCGGAATGGTTTTAAAATAAAATTCTTTTTATCATTATTTTATATAAAATTCTAATTAATTCTTTTTTCATATTATTATATAATATAATAAAATTATGAAATCATTTTTCAATATTATATATATATATATGTATATAGAAGAAAAAAACGAAATGAATATTTCAGTTAATTATATTTAAAGAATTTTTATAATATAAAATATTTCTATAATAATAAAGGGGTAAAATTAAATTTATATAATGAGAAATTTTAATAAAAAATTCTAAAAGATTATAATATATATACACAGCCAGAGCAAAAGAAATAAGAAAAAGCAAACAAATTTTTGATGACAATAATAATTATATTACATTTTTTATTGTTCAGTTTTCATATGAAAACAGAATAAATAAAAAAATTCTATTATATAAAAATATTATTTTCAAATTATTTATTTTAAATAAAAATAAAAATTGTTTTTTTTTAGCTATTTATATAACAACAAAGTGAATGTGAATGAATCCTTTTTGAATGAAAACAATGTTAACACTAATTTAATTTTAAAATAGAAAATATCTTTTATATGGCAACCAACATGACGTATTTTATAAAGAAAACCGAAAAATATAATGTGATATTTGATAACGTATATAATAAGAAATAATAATGATATTTAATATAACACCATTATTAATTTTTTTGTTTTTTTTTTGGTATATCTATAAAACACAAAATATATGTATTTATTATAAAAACATTTATAAAATGTAATTAATTTAATAATATTTAAAAAAAAATATAAATTTACTATACATAAATAACACCTCTTTCTATAGATAATTATATATTATAAATATTTTAAATTTAATTTCTTTTCAAAATTCAGTATCAAATTCTTTTTTTCTTTGTTTTTTTTTTTTCAAACTACATTAAGATAATTTTATTGTCACATATAAAATGAAATGTACCTGAAAAAAATAAATATTTCATTATACTGATATAGATTTTCTATTTGAATTCAAGTGAAAATTTTGTTCAAATACTATATAAAATTTTGAACAAAACAAAATAAAAAAAAAATCCTAATTCAATTCTGTTGTCTTTCTTTTTTCTTTTTGTTATATAATCATACATTTTCTTTTCTTTATATTTCCATTTAATTGCTCCTTTGTATACATTATATATTATTGTGTATAGTAATTATATGTGTGAAAATGAACAAATGCATTTAAAATATAGAAAATAGAATTTTAACATTATACAAATAATAGGTCTTATTATATTTTCTCTAATTATTGTATAAATAATAAAATTTAAATGTGTTTTTTTTTTTAATTTTTTTTTCAATTAAAGGTGTTTAATATTTTAAATCATTTTTATTTCTTAAGCAATATATAAATGACTGACACATATACAAAATATAAAGACGGAGTTTAACAAAAAAAAATGTTCTTTGTTGTATTTAGTTTAGTGATTTCTGTCAATGGATTTGGTGATTTATTTTTTTTATTTATTTATTGTTGTTAGATGAATAAATTATATATTTTTTGTTGAATAAGAAATTTAGTCTAAATATTATATGATATATATTCTCATCTTATAATACAGTTTTTAATATAGTTTTTATAGAATATTATTTATGCGATTCTGGACTCATAAATTTATCTAAAACCCTGTGGATTGAATTCAAATTATTTACATATGATTTTCTATCCAATTTTATATGTGTTAAATAATACTTTATTTATCTATCTATATATAATATCAAATAGGTGTTATTGATATTTATGCCTGCAAAATTATGTAAATTATTATAAATAAAAAAAAAAAGGAAAGGTGTTGTTTATCTCAAAATTGCTAATGGCAAATCTGAAAAGGTTTATATATAAATCATTGAAAATTTACACACAGAATATATTTTAATATATAATTTATAAAAATGGATACTTCAATACTTTTTAAATTATATGATTTTGATTGTATATATTTTTTACTATATGTAACATATATAAGCATTTGTGTTGGAAAATATTCGAAAAAAATATTTAAAGAATTAAATTTTAAGAAATGATTACAAAAGCTCTGGTATTGTATTTTAAAGTATATCAAAATTAATTAAATTTTATTAAAAATTTTGTTGCATGGAAGGCGATCTAAGATAATAATAAATACTGAATTTTTTTTTTTGACTTAATGAATAAATGTCAATATAATAATCATTTAATGTTTTGAAACATGATTTTTTTTATATTCGTTTTAATTCCAACAAAAACATGAAACTCATTGATTTATACCATATTATATGCTTATATATACATTACATATATAAATTTGTTATACATTTATATTTGTTAATCGCCATAAAATCTATAAATCATTCAATTAAAATTTTAACATCGAAGAAATTCCATGAACCAATTAGAAATTATACATAACAAACATTTATATAATACATCATGTCAGTATATATATTTAGTATAATATAAATGTAACATTAAACTATAAATATGTATATATTTCGATAGATATATAATATGTGATATCCCTTCAACAAACCTCAAATTTTACAATATAATAAATTTAATTTTCTTTACATGAGACAATATATACAATAGCTTTATATTTATAGTTAAACATATATATGAAAATTGGAATATATACACTTCTTTTCCGAAAAATTACATATGTATATTCATCCTCCATTTCATATAAACTATATATAGACGCTGTATGGAAATGTATAACTCCGAATGTCTCTGCCGAAACTGTATGAAATATATATATGAGGAATTTTATATATTCGGGTAATGTATATCATATATGTATATAATAATATAGGCGGTATGTATACAGAAATGGCATATCTCAACTCAATATATACTTATATATATATAATTATTATATGAATGCAAATCATATGATTATATTTACCATATTTATATAAATGAGAATCACATATTCAAATATTTGCATATCATCTATATATATAAATATAACCAAATACATTAAAAATTAAACCAAAAATGATAAAATCATAGTCTATGCATATACATATATTGAAACAGAAATAGAGACGCGACGGTTTATATGCCAGAAATTATAAATGTCATTTTTTGTACATATATATGGATACATATTTGGTAATATAAATTGCTGTATCCATACCCAATGCTCTCTAAAAATTTGTATAAAAATGTAAAAATACAATATATGATATTGAAATTAATAATGCATTGAATATTAGCTTCCAAATTTTACAAATGAAATAAATATATTTAATAAAAATTAGATGTTCCTTCAATTAATAGGTCATAAATACCAAAAGCATTGTCGTTTCATGCATGCAGGATTGCATTCACATTCCAACATATTATTGCATACAAAAGTTTTCAGTCTGCAATTAACACCGCATTTTTAGATCAAACCATCAAATGCTATAATATATATACATAAAAGTAAACATGATATTCATGTATGTACTATTCATGTATGTTATATAAGTTAAAATAAATTTGTCATTTATGAGCTTAATATATATTTATGTATATATAAAATATATTTATAATTGTTTACCTCTTCATTTGTACTGTACGATATACCATACTATAATTGCATTATCGCTTTTATTTATATATGGAAACATATACGTTCCACTATCGCATATATACATATTTAAATATAAAAGACGTATCTTATATTTGTGCATTTGTGCAATCGCAAATAACTATAAGCTAAATATATGTTATTCCCAAATGAAATTGGTTCCAATTAGATTCAACAATTATTTATTGTCATTTGAAAAAGAAAAAAAAATTGAAAATAGAAATAACACCATATGAAAAGAAATGAATTTAAAATATAAATATATAAGTAACTTTGTATGAGAAAAAAAGAACTTCAATACAGCAAAAATTTCTATTCCACCCGAACGAAACATTCATTAAACTATTCTCACAATATTTATATATCATACACAATCCCTATACAATACTCGATATACATACCACTAAAATGTAATATCTACCAATTTTTTCATTTATACAATTTAGGAAAAATTTCATATTGATTATATTTTTTCTTCCTTTTATACATACATATATATATGTATAAAAATAAATATAAAATAACACATTCGTTTATGCAAATTTGTCGTAAAAATATATACATAGAAATAATAGATTCATATTCAAACATTATTTATAGGGTTCTTAAAAAGGTATCGTGCTATTCAAAGTCGTTGAAACCAATATTCAGAGATCTCGGCAATCTCAGATATTGGAAGTATAGTCGCTACAAAAAATAAGTTTTTTTAAGAAAACATTTTAACTTTCAAAATTTATTAAAATATATATGGTTTAATAACATCTAAACTATTGATCGCAAATACAATTTATAAAGTAGAACAAAAATCAACGATAATAAAAATATTTCTAAATGGATGATTCAATAAGAATATTGTCAATAGGAACATTCCAAAAAGTAATTTCGACATCATCATATAATCGCATTTTAGCGTATACCCTTTATATTAAATATATTTTATTTTTTAAGTTTTTTTTTTGAATGTATACAAAAGAAATTAGGAAAATATTTCTCATGTGTATATCACAAAATAAAAACTACAAAATTTTGTATAAGTGCAATAAACTGTATAGCTGTAGTAATATTAGGTTAAAAAAACCGCTTTTCTTGCAATTGTGTAACAGAGAAATTGTACAAAGTTAATTTATAATAAAATACAACGGACTGTTTCGAAAAACTTGATACAATCGATATCAAAAATTATTCTTTCAACCCAATATTTGTTCTAAATGACTAAATCGTCATTTTTTTTACAAACGACTGTGTTTTAAAAGAAATTTAAATAAATTTTCATTTTGTTATTAAATATTTATGAAATTTTTTTACTAGGAGATTTCACACTCACAAACGATACATAGTTTAATTTTAAATGCATCCAAAAATCCTTTGACATATATATATATAGTATTGGATGAATCAAGTTTCTTTGTTCAACTTCCTGCAAGCTTGTTGGAATAACTATTTTGTTTTTTATTTCTCAATAGTATTTTATTTATCAGAAATTTATTGCTAGACATTATATCGCAACAATAATAAAATAAAATGTTTGAACAACATTTTTCTACTAAATGTATATATTCCCCAACCACCCATCCATAATATAATACATGAAAATTAAAATACATGAATATATAAAAAGTATATATAAACAAATATTTAAAAAAAAATCCATTAGATTGCAATATTTGTATATTTATATACAATAAAACAGACAAAATATTCGATATCCATTGAATTGTCGTTTGATCCACATTTTTTTTATCATGTTTAAAAAATTAATTTCGTTTTTTATTCCACACTATTTTTCTTTTTTTGTTTTGTCTGCTACTTGCTATTATCATATAGTCATTTATTATCTGTTATATGCATGTGTACGTATAGTATAATGTGTGAACCTCGCAAATTTTAATAAAATTAAAAAGAAATCAATATTTTGAACTATATATACAAAAAGAATGTTTGAACATTTTTCATTTTGTATATTTCATTTAAATATTGATATATGATGTTGTGTAGGTACATTATGTTTTTTTTTTGACAAACATATAGAATTGTATATTTTTTTGATTGTATATGATATATTATATGTGTGTCTATAATCTATATATATGTATAGATCAACGTATAATAGGGTAATTTTCATGATTGAAATAAAATGGATGGATACATAAAATAATCATTTCAAAAGTTGTATTATTTTTAAGAAACGATTATTTTTTATTAAATCTTGTAAATGAATACACTGTTGATAAAAATCCACAGTTGTATATTACAGATGTGTTGATGAGTTTTAGCAATTGTTCATGTTTAATTTAAAAAGAAAATCAAATTTTTAGGTACAATTAGCACTTGTTAAACATTTTATTAGTTCCATTCAAATTCAGTGAAAACATTCAAAACAGTGAAAACAGATATACAGAAGATTTCTAAACAATATGTTGAAATTATTTCAAAGATATATTCTTGCATCCTTAAAATTTCCAAATGAAAATAAGTTGACATAGCGAAAAAGTTGCACGTATTTGTTTAATTATAAACTTATAGTTTTTCAAATGTACGATTCACCCTCATATTTTTTTTGCTTATATATCGAGCACCAGCGATTAAAAATTAATTGAAATACTTTTTGGAAAAATTTTAATTGAATATTTTATTTTGTATAACTCGCATCTAGCTATCATCCAAATACAGTATATGTATAAATATATGGTATGATTTTCGAATAACACATTATTTTTAATAACGAAAAGGTAAATAATAATTTTACAATACATTTTAATTTATAGTTTTTGGTTTTTGTGCCAAGAATTGGATTGAAATAGAAAAAAAATACAATTATATAATTTCCACAAAGTTTTGCATTGTTTGTTTCTTTTTCTTTTACGGTGTGTGGTAATTTAAAATATACACATAATATTTTATTGACTAACCAAAATATTGATTGAATATATGGCTATAATTTTATTATACTAAATGTTGCTAACAATTTCTATTATAATACATTTTGTTTGAAAATTCTAAACGATAAAATTATCTTAAAGCTAAAAAAATTTATAGTGTGATTTTGTCTGCCAGCTTTATACTCTAAAGTGCGATGTTGATTTTTAGATGTATTGATTATATATACACTTTATCATATTAATACGCAATGTAATGCTTTTTAACGACAATATCTATAACGAGTTAAAAATAAATGTAAGATCTGATAATAAGTATTATGTATTATATTTAACTATATATATGTATGTTCCTTTCAATATCTCATTATTGCCTACCATACAACATTTTTATTTTATAAAAATATACTGACTACGATGCTTGTTTTTTTTTGCATATCTATATAGTGAAAAATCATATCAATGTTCCATATATATACAGAGTAATATTATTATTAAAATACAAATGTATATATAAACATATGGGATAGAAGCACCAACTGTTAATAATCGTTTCGTTGAATGTTTATATAGTATGTATAAATATATATAAAAAATCATATACAATTTCATTTTTAGATATTTTATATGTATAATATATATTGGATGAAAATCAAAGGAAAAAGAAGAAAAAAAAGGTTTCAGTTTTATGTAAAATCTGTTATTTTATTTTATATTTTTATCACATCATCATTTTAAATGGCAACTGGCACTACACGAGCGTTTGTTCTGCATATATATGGATGGGGAGATATATGTATAGGTAATGGATGTAGATGTACATATATACATAAAACAACACATGTAAGCAGAACTATAACCAAACTATATATATGTTCCATATCCTTTTATGTGTATGATATTATATATACATACATTTATATTGTGAAAAAAAAGAAAATATTGCATTTACGTGAATTTTTCTGAAAGTCAAAAAATCAGTAAAATAAAATTATAAAAAGAAGAAAAAAAAACTATTGTATTATGGGATATTGAAAAAAAATAAAATAATATTACTTTCATTCATATATTAATATTGATATACACAAATCAACATATGATATGGAATTCGATTATTATATTATTGATGACATTCACTCGATTCTTATTTTAATTCATTATTCTGATTATCATTGAAATATAAATATAAGTAATTGGTCATCAAATTTATTCATTGATTTTCGTATATATAAGAGATTGTTATTACAAAAAAAAATATGTGCTTAATTGAAATCATCCCTTAGTACATGGGGAAATTATGCTCTTCATCTATAATATAACACAAAATCATTCTTTTGAAATACACTAAAAATACACGCGCGTATACATGGAAAATAATAGTCGCAATCGCTAAATTTACAGACTAAAATTTACTTTGTATCTGAAATAGAAAAAAAAAATTTATTGATTGAAGAAATTCATCTTTTAAGGAATGTGCGTTATTTTCGTTTTTTTTTTATTTTGTTCCTTTTCTATAGATATTTCGTTCGTTAAAAATGTTTCATAAAATCAATGAATAACAGTTTTTCCTTACATATTCTATACCTATATAGATCGATAGATATTAGATATATATATAATATAATATGTTCGACATAGATTCCATTTCGATATATATATATATAAGTATATTTCGATTAATATATTTACAGCTTTATATTATATAGACTTGCACACGTATATAATATACGTATATAATTATGTATTATTATATATAAACATATTTCATATTTGTCTAAAAATATATAATGCATACGTCACAAGGGAAAATATATTTTTTTAGTGACTACAAAAAATAAAATAAAAAAAACAAAAACGTTTTCCATTATATATATATAACCATATAACGTATATATACTCAAATGTATACACTCCATTACTTCTAACGTTGATCAATATAAAATATAATAAATCACTATCAATAAATTTAACGAGTCTTAATCATTATTATATATACATATATATATTTATAGAAAAATAGAAAAGGGAATTATTTATCACATACATACTCGTATAAATACTTCATGTATGGAATATATATATCCTATCCTATATATATGTATTCTATCCAACCAATCATATATATATATATATATATATATATGGAAGGAAACTATCCAGGGTCAAAGTGAAAATATACACCATATACCTATATATGTATATATAAAAAAAGTTAAATTTATATTTGTAACTCAAATATATTGAGAAATGTGTATGTTTTATGGTATATAGCATATACATACATTATATATAATATGTAATATTTCCTTTATGTGGGGAATGTAACATGTCATAAAAATTTATTATAAAAATTAAAATATTTTATGCATCTTCATCACGTAATTTTACTCATTTTTCATAAAAGTAATATATTCAAATGAAAGAAAAAAAAATTATATCATTTTTGTTATATTTTGTTGACGGGGTTTGCTTCTATACTTTTTACTTCTATATATATTATATATGTACCTCGACGTTGTCTCTGCACTGCAAATACTTCACCGGTACTATATATATGTGAAAATGACAGCGATATAGTTTAATATCGTCACATATCGTGCAGTTATACATATACATACCTATATATATAGATAAAGAATTTATCGCACATTAAATATAAAAGTTATAAACCTGGATTGTATTACATAAATATAATATATAGCATATACATTATATAGAAAATAAATCTTCTTGATTGAAAATAAATTAATATTGTTTTATGTATATATATGATAATAATGTATATAAGGTTTAATTTCAATAGTTCAATTTCAATTTGAAGTGCATATGTCAAAAATTGATTAATTATTACACAATACATATTCAATTTATGGGAACAAACTATATAACTAACTATTATTATTATATTATATACGATATATTATAGATAACATTCTGTTTAATTGGAATAAGAACCGGCTTCAACCGTTTTTGTTTTAAATTCCATTTCTATTCGATTTTGTATCGCATATGCTATAAATAAGTTATAAATGCCAAATGTATTATCCCATGTTTAAATTTCAAAACTTAAAGTGAATTAAAAAAAATGTGTTTATTCAAAGTATTTTCCATTGGTATATACAGCTAAATATTTGTCTATTTGCACCCTCCGGAAGTTTATTGGAATACGAATCGTTTTGTAACACATTCTAACCAGTTTCCTTTTAATTTGTGTCTTTATTTCACAACATTTTTATGTAATAGACATCATTTCAATAGTATATATTATAAACTGTATACAAAATTTGTAGAGTGACGAAATTCTATAAAATGCAGCATATACAGAATTTTTCATCATTATGTATGTATAGTAAAATAATAGGACAACATACAAATTATAATAAAGTCCCCTGACCGGTGTGGAACACTTATCCAATATATACAAAAAACGGATACAAAATGTTTAAAAATATATTTAAAATATTTTAAGTGCCTTTAATTATTTTATTCAATTAAAAAAAAATGTTCCTTTTATATATATACAAAAGCATATTACAATTTACATATTTAAAAATACACAATTGAATTTAGCATTCATATATACATATATTTTATACAATTCATTATAAATTATAAACTGTAACCTGCCGTTTAATTATATTTTAGTTTCCAATTAAAAGGTACATATATATTTGAATTATATAGTAGAAAATTTTATAGAAGTTATAGGTACTATACAGTTCTATATTATATATATATATACAACGCAATGGATTTAATGTAAATAAAATGCGAACAATATGAAAGAAAATTAAATTAATACAAAAACGATGGAATTTAAATTATATCAAACAAAGTACATCCCATACCAATTGAAGCGCATTAAATGTACTATAAAAATATATGCTGTGTTTTTATAATGAATTTAAAATTTATATATATAGACATGCTCTATATTCATATAGTAACTATTATCAGTTCAGCATCCACCAAACCCTATCGCCTATCGCATCAAAAAGTATATTTTATATATATAATATTAATAATATTTAAATTTACGATTTTGTTGAAGAAAAAATTAAACCGACAAAAAAAAACTTTTTCATTTTATATGCGATAAGTTAAGCAATAACTTATTGGTATTTTATATGTGTTTTAAATAATTTAATGTGTAATATATTTATGATAATTTTGAAACAGTTTATTTAAAACATTTTTGTAATACAGCTATCACGCGTTGTCGTGATTGTAAAAAAATTACATCAATACTTGAAGCAAACAAAAAGTGTTTTTGTAGAAAAATTCAAATAAAAAATATTTATCTCTGCAAACGATTCAAATCAATTGTCAAAAAATTTACTGATCGAATAATATACCGACAGCGATTTATGTATTATGCATTACTATATATTCTCGCATATATAAACCGCATAATGATCATGAAAATATGGAAATAGTGTTTATTTTGTTAAATTTGATTCAATTTGTCATTATACGAACTTTATATAACCACATTAATTGTTATATTTATTTAAATAAATTTAAAATGTTTTTTAATTTTACTACAAAACTATATGGTAAATTATATGTTATTATTATATAAATGAAATTATAAGATTATTTTTATTTGTGAATCTACTTTGTATATATATAAATATTTGAATAAAATTATACATATAACTATCAGCAAAACAAACACTAAAAAACTATGTCGTCCTTTAAAATACAATGTCCTTTATAAAATATGTATACATGTATAAATAAATTTATATTTATATCATAATATCCCAATGGGACAAATGTATATAAATAATATATTTTAAAGAATTTTAACACAAGTAACTTCTTAAACAAAAAGTCGAAAGTTCTACATGACTTGTATATATATATATATTATATTTAACATTATTATTATTATTATTATTTTATTATATTGAATTATAAGTTTAATTTTTGTTTAATAACGGGTGTGTGTGTAAACATTTTGAAAAATAAAAGTTTAAAGAAAAAAAAGGGAAATTTAAATATTAAACTTAATATTAAACGAAGCGAATATAGGTGTATTAACTTTGAATACAAGGTAATCGTTGTATATTTTAGATATACATAGTTCAGTGGAGGTATATACGATTAAAAAAAAAGTACTGTAATATATTCCACAAAAGATGGTCAAAAAGAACGAAATAATAATTGAATTATTTATAGAGACTCATAAACTGATCATTATATAGTTAGAATCACCATCTAAACTTGTGCTTTCTAATAATTATTATAATTATATAGTATAGCATTCAAATTCAATGTTTTTCTTTTTACAATAAATGTATAGTTAATGAATTGGATTGATATTATAAATATCCCATCATTGAGAAACGATTTTATTGTATAGACTCCTGAAATTCATCTAATTTAATCAAATTCATTTAAATATAATAAAAAAAATTAAAACTTACTGTAATTTTTTTTTTGTTGGAGACTAAACATCCAAAATAGATATTTTAAAAGAAAAGTATAATGAAATGAAATGAAATGAAACCGCGAAAATATATCAGAAATAATACAATACGCAATGTATAAGTCGTACATATTATATATAGCTAATGTATTAAAATGAAAAATATCCCAACATCTAAATTATGGTATTGTATTTTTGCTATAAGAAATGTTTCTTCTTTTCTTTTTTTTTTTTCGTTATATATAGAATATTATAGAAAAAATAATTCCAGAGATTTTCTTTATTTCCTTTTTTTTTATTTTGTTAATGTATCTGCTGTATATAACTGCTATGATTGTCTTTTTGTATTTAAGCAAAAAAAAAACACAAACATTTACATAAACTTATATAAAAACCATAAAACACAAGAGATAAAAAATGAAAATGAATATGCTTCTTATTATTATATATACATATATATATATATTATTGTATATATACAGATATGAATGTGTACAACTTTGGTACAGAGAACAGGGTGCGCGACTAAAACAAAAGAAATGTTTACATTTTATATTATATGAAAGTATTTACTTTGAAAAATCCTTAGATTTTATACTTACATAGAAAATCTCTCTATTTGCTCCAATATGAATTTAATATAGTTCAGTACTACAATTACAATTGGGCTAATTAAATCAAATATCAAAAACTTATTTATATTGACATATTTTAAACTATTAATTTCGTTTTAGTTCTTCTCATATATCTATAACGATATCCCTGTATTCATATACAAAATCTACATATTTTTTAAATCTATCTATATATTTATGATAAAGTAAATATATCTTTTCTATTGTCATTTTTATGCGGTGATTTTTGTGTTATAGTTGATGCGGTGAAAGTTGTGTGTGTTTTTCTTCGTTCAAAAAAGCTATATTACAGTAATACTGTCATCGCATCATGTAAATGTATATTTATATATATAGCAGAGGTAATCTCTCTTATTATTTTATATAAATAAAATATATATATTATATGTCTTTTTTCCATCTTTTTTTTATATATTTTTTATTATACAAAGTTTTATTCTGTTATTGTTGATTTTCATTATTATAAAAATACTTGAAGTAGTCATTCTATATATTATACAAATGAAAATATAAATTTTACATATTTAAAATAATATGATGGTATACATAATTGAATGAAGGAAGGGGGTATTGGGGGGGTTATGACAGTGAATGCGGCATTTTGTTGTATAGAAATTTTAATTGAAATCAATATAAAAATGATAATGATATTGAATCATCGAATGTAAATGTGAATATATAGAAATATATTTGGAATCGTATTTTAGATTATTTGAAATTCGTCCATTATTCATAAAAAAAGAAAGAATATGAATTAGTAATGATTGCGAAAACATGCATAAACGGAAATATATGATAAATTAATTAAAATAATAAAACAAACTAAGAAATATAAAAATATAAATTTATATATGCGGAATCTAATATACATATACGAAATTCAATTGGAAACACAAAACTAAAGATTAAGTAATATTTCGAAATGTTTCATTTGACAAATAATTTAAACTCTGCTGCTGTGCATTACATTTATCCTTATAGTAAAAAAAGCTTAAAATGACATGTGCAAATACAAAATTTTGAAAAGTCACAAGAAAAAAATATTAAAATGTGGAAAAACCACTGTTTTAAGTACATATAAATAATTTTTATATTATTTCTTCTCTGTTTAATGTTAGAGTTCTTATTTTTTTTAACATATATAGAAAATTTCTTAAATTATTCTATATAAATAAATATTTTTTTTTCTTATTTTATACATCCTTATATAAAAAATACTATATACAAAAATAATCCCATATTAGTTGGAATTCTACTTTTATATATGTGTATTTATTATACGACATTATAATTTTTGTATACATTATTATTATTATTATTATTATTATTATTACAAGAATACCTTGTACTATTATAGAAATATTAACTTTATTCCATTTCGTATATATCCGGAATGTATCTTTATTATTTATATATATAATTTCATTTTCTTTATAATAAAAAATATAAGCTCATTCATTAATATATTCATTTTCTTTTTCTTTTGTACATAGGTAAGAAGAAATGATTTGTCGAAATTCATTATATTTATATATCACATAGCAATTGAATAATCTTATATGTCTTTGATGAGAGACATGCGGTAACTTAATTTATTTTATTTATTAAATATAGTATTCTTTAATATATTATTTGAAGAAAGTAGACGCAAAAATTTTAACTTATTGAAATTGACTTAGGAAAAATCTATCTATCTATCGGTTTCTATATTATTAAATTATTTGGTATATTATTAGTCTTTATTAAAATTGAATAAATTCGAACGCATTGATTTCATTTGCACTTTGTCGTTACAATTAATATTTCACCAAACGATATATATATATATAAATAAAGGAATTTACAACATTTTTATGTATTATACCAAAATTTTTATATGGAATTTTTTCCAAAGATATTGACAATTTTCCAAGAAGTGTATGAGAAAATTCGTTTTATTTTCCTACAATTTCAACTATAAATCCTATATATAAATATTACAAAACTCTAAATATTAAATAAATTATTATACTAACTTATAACATACACAATTTTTATATGAACAAATTATATAAGGACAAAATTATAATAAATGATTATTGTGTAAAAATAAATGATTACAAAATCGTAAAACATAAATTTTTTTGCTTAATCTCTATCCTTTTCAAATTATGTATAACAATTAATGTATATATGTAATTATAATTCTATATAGCTATACGTATACTATAATGTGTTAGTTTAAACGCATATAATAATATAGTATATACATAACATATTAATATAATGAATGACCAAAAATTCTATATGCTATATACAAATACATTTTTTTTTATATCTTTTAATATATATTGTATGGGTATATATAATTATAAATGCAGTGAGTTTGCATAATTTTGTTAATATATCATATAGTTTTTTGTTTCATTTTGAACAAAAATGTTTTTCTATATATATAATCAGAAATCTATATATATATATATATATATATATATATATATATAATATAATATATATATAATTACAATATCATTATCATCGTCATCAACAACAGAATTATTATCTTAAGGATAATTATTATTTTAAGGTTTCCAGCAGGCTCAACTTTGTTCTTTTACATATATACTTATGATATTAATATATGAGTATACATATAGTTATACATATATGAATTTGAGATAAATTAAATTTATCAAATTGACTTTTCCACTTATAAACATTGAATATTAATTTTACCGAATTCCTTTACGTATATTACAGATATATACATATATATAAGGTAATGAATATATATGAAGTTTGAATATTGTTAAAGCATACATCAAATAAAGTTTTCTTATATAGTGTGGACATGACTTTGCATATATATACAACTCTATATATATATATGAATATTATTTATATATATTATACATAGAAAGATCTATATAGTTAGTTTTTGCATGCAAAAATATATTTATAGTTTATATTTACTTTATCTATGTATAATATTCTCCTTATTCTATATATATATTTATATATCATGTGCATCCTATTTCAAATATCTGCCCATATATATATATATTATACAGTTGTAAATAAATGTATATATGCTATGTGGGCACAATTTAACTTATATCCTCTTTTAGTAGATTTTACTATATATATAGTATATTTGAATTTTGATAATAATTATTATAATAATATATGCTTATTGCTTACGATATACTCTCTCATATATCTATATATATAAAACATGTAAAATATACACAAAAAGTCAAGTGAAGTTTAAGTTATACTTTAAACGTATATATGCCCATATATCTATCTATCTAACTATATATACATATGTGTATATCATGGTTTAACAAAATGGTATTTATTGTTAGTTATATATGTTTTTTTTAGTTTATACTCCGGTCACATAAATAGACATCATATAACGTATAATGTATAACAAATATATATATATATATAGTTAAAGTTACATAAATATCTGACTAATATTTAAATGCAAAAGTATAATTAGAACAAATCCTTATATATAATATACTATATATTCGTCTGTATGTCCTATATACATATAACATTCTATACCACATTTTATATACCCTTCAAAATCTATGTCATATAATTGCATTATTTATATATATATACCATATATAAAAAAGTGAACTTTATAACTAAATGACTCTTCTTGCAAATGCATGCAATTATTCTACATTTATTATATATCAAGCAAAACTCCTCTTCAATTGACTTCTCAATCAGAATTGTTTAATTTTTTAGTTAAATATATTTAAAAAAAAAAAAGGTTTCTGAAATGTTATATTTTATAATAAGTATTATGTCTATTTCGATACAGTTATTATAGTATTATATTGGTCATTGTTATTCAAATAAATTTTAAAGTTCTTCGATATCAACTCTATATATATATATATACGCTTTATACCTGAATGGTTTTTTTAACAAAATAATTGGTAATATTATAATACCGAACAAATTATATATACTTTCTTTAATTTACCGTATAGTTACTATATATACGAAATTAATTCATTGCACATATTTAAACAATTAATTTTAAAAAGAGATTATATACGATTTTATAATAGAATAATTTTATTTTTTTAATATGTATAATTGTATATATATAAATAAAATTAAAAAAAAAGGGTTCTGATAGTACATGATAGAACTTATATGATGTGGGACATTTTTTGCTAAACGAGATGGTAATAACATACCTGTTTCAAAATTTGTATATATAATCGATACACTCACTTGAATATGCACAAATATTTTATTTTTGAAACAGATAATTTCTGCAATTAATCTCTGTATATAACACTGAATGATCTGTTTTGTGTGTATTCACATTGAACGGCGACAGAAACCGAACATTTCATTTTTCTATTTCTGTTTCTATTTTCTATTTCTGTTGTATACGATTCAGCAAGGCTTTAATATGCCATCAGGAAAATGATCATCAAACCATGAACCACTAAATCAATGAATTTTAATCGTATATCAATGAGTTGGTATAAAAATCAAATTCAAATTTCGATTTTTTTTCCGAGACATTTAACTTATAATTTATTTATATAATAATAAATTTAGAGAAGCATTGAACTGCAACGGTTCATTTGAAGAATAAAATCAAATTTCAATATGGAAAACTATTACAATAAAATGAGGATAAAATAAGGATGAAAACAATTTTAAAAACTATATCTGTCAAAACGTATAAACACATTTTAATACGAATTTCAATTACATATAATGGTCGTCGTATATATGAACGCAGAAAAAAAAAGGAAAAGTCACGATCATCGAAAAAAAAAGAAGAAAATCAAAATTATATCTTTATTTGTTCAATTACATTTACCGTATAATATCGTATACATATAGTGAATATACTATATACCATATACCGCAACATTCATGACATATATGCGGCGGCATTCATGTGATGGTTTTGATGGATATTTATACGACATCATTTGAGTATATGTATTATATGTATATATATACAACACAACAATGTTATTTATTTGTTTGATTATTATTTTGTGTTTCAAATTTGAAATAAGAATTTGTAAAAGAATAACAATGATAAGAAAGAAAAAAAAACAAAAATTTATGCATACACATGAAAATATATTCTAAAAGAATATACATATAAAAGTATAAACTTTTTAGGACTCTTTTTCTATATAAATGATATGAAAATGTCATACCATTTATATATACAATTGTCTGGATATACAACTGAATATATACAAATAAATACTATATATGGATATACATTTATTTTATTTATACGATCAACTCGGTTATTTATTTTGACAAAACCATTTTAATAAGACTATATGATTATATATGGCATATAAACCATATATATGTATATACGCGCGATACACCCACACTATTTGCCATACAAATAAGATCAAATCACTACTATATAGATATTTTTCAAAGTTTCATTTATATAACCCTAGGCATACTAAAAAACTATACAAATATGATATATAAAATTGAATTTAGAAATATATATATATATATATTTAAGATCAATATATATTGGGGTTTATATTGTATCCAGAAGCTAAATATAAGGAATTAATTGTTTAACATTTCTATAAAGCTTTATGATAATTATCATCTATATATGTAGATATATATAAATAAAGATTGAATTTTTAAGTGTATTCAAAGAAACGATATGAGTTTATCAAAGTGTACATATATATTTTAATAAACATATATAGCATAAGGAAAACAATCGAATATAGAATGTATAGAAAAACAAGATAAAATCAACTACATTAGCTACATATATACATATATAGCCATCTATATATAGATATATCTTCTCATTTAGTATATAATAATGTATGTATATGTTTATAGATAAAAGTATAAAACTATTTTAGAAAATGTATATGTATATGTACACACAGTTTCATTTTGATTGAACTTGTCTGTTGACTCAACACAAAGTTGCTAAAATTGATTTCTGTTCGTGACAAGAATATCGTTCATCAAAATAAGAAGAAAAAAAAAATGGTAAATTTACAAAAAAAAACAAAAATGAAAAAAGACATGATAAAGAAAATGGTATATAACATATAATAGTATATATGACAACTATATATAGATATACAAAATAGTAGAACATCACCTATATATATATATAGATAGATATGATGATGAACAAAATATATACTTGTGTGTATATATGCTGTTCTGTGAATATATTTACAAATATCGGGAAAATTGTGAACTCAAAGTTATATAAATGATGATAAAATGAAAATTATACATATAAAGCATATTATATATATTTTAGAAAATGTATGTAGAACGAGAAAGGAAATCTACCAAGATAGAGTTTCAATATAGATATATATTTGTAAAGTTGCAATATAAGATTTATTAATTTTGTTTTTATACTTCCTATTGAATATATATATTTATAAATATATCGATATCTATATTCCGAATTTTATTGTTCTTTATAATGAAATAACAAAATTATTATATACTTTGTATATATTATTTTTTATTATTCATTATATAGATAAAAAAAAATTCTTAAGCTCAATATAGTAAAAAATTACTTAATAAGTTTTTTTTTTGATAATAATGCGAATAATTTTATAAGATTTTAAATATAGATAATTATTTTATTTTTATTTCTTATAACATTTGGTATTTATATTATAATTTTGTTTATAATTTTTCTGCCAATTTAAATAATAGTAATTGTAAAATCATATATCGGTCATTTTGTAACCGCAAATAATTAACGCAGATTTGAATGCCGATGGTAAAAGTATTTTCATTCGCTATAGATATAAGAACCAAGTAATATTTAATATATAAAATTTCGGAAAAAAAGGAAAATATGTAATAATTAATGGTTTAAAAATCATAACGAAAAATGCCATATCTATGGTTTGATTTTTAACCATCAAATTTTATATTTTTGATGAAGAATTTTCCTACAACTTTCCACTTTTTATAAAAAGGATATACTAACATAGAAATGTAATCTATTGTAATATGGAAAAACAATATTTATTCAACAACCCATTCTTGAATCATAATGCGTTGTACTTCTCCCGTTTAAACATCTCCAATAAATACATTTATTTAAGATAATAACCTTTTAACAATATTGGGATTAATACACATGTATATATAAATATATCTCTGGCTAATGCAATATTAATAACCGCATATTATGTAGAATATCAATAATAATATATATTGTTTTATATGAATTAACAGAATTGTTAATAAAAATTATACATCTGTGATGAGTTCTGCAAAAGCATATAATAAAAGTAAAAGAACAAAATGTTTTCTATACATAATAAAAAAAAAAACTTTGCTATATCAAATAACCGATATAACTTTTATAACGACATTAATAAAACAAAAAAACACGCAACGTCAACCATTTTCATTAGGGCTAATTTATCTAAATGAATAAAAACAATATCTATATATAATAATAGAAATACATATATATAGAAATAAAATATAATGGCTGTCTGTCTACTTTTCAAATACATATATACTATACATATGTCATAAAATTAATAATTTTTTCATGGTAATAAAATATTCTTTTACATATATACATGTAATATTGTAATATATTAAACAATACGCTACTATATACTGCGGTTCTATATAACATCTATACCATTTATAAACCCTATATTAGGGTTTAATCATACATTTTGATATATTTCTGTTTCGGTGTATGTGTATTGACACACTTTATCATACAGTTTTGTTTGACCATAATCAATCGTATATATACATATGTATATATTTAATAATGACAATTTGTCAAATAAAATCGGCAAATGTATCATAAAAAGATAAAAAATGTATTTTGTGTATCTAAATCAAACTATAACAAAAAAATAGGATTATTTTTTAATTTTCAACAAAATATTGTGCAAATTTAGGTAATTATGGAATTAGGAATTTTCAAAACATGTATATAACATTCAAATATCTGAAAAACGCGTAGTTTTTTTGAATTTTTTTCTCAATCTTATTAACAATTACAACCCCTATTATTCAGTCATATAATGTTGAATGAATGAACATCAAATTTTTTGCCATTTTATCTTTTTGACAACAAAATAGTTATCTCTATATCTATATACTTTTTTATACTCTATATATACTTTTTTTCAAAATTTCTAAATGTTAAAAGTTTTTTTATTTTTATCATAATTTTTCAAAACAAATCATAATTATATGTAAATATATATATGTAATAAAAGAATAAATCATATTTCTTTTTGGTTGTATATATAGCAAATCAAATAAAAATGTTAAAATTAAATATATTTGATAAAGTTTTTTTTATTGTTCTGCTAAAAAATGATAAATATATAAAATGCTGTATATAAAAAGATTCATTTTTCGTTTTTTACCTTATATATATTCAGAATAATTTTCATTTTTATATAAAAAGTGGAATCAAAAATTATTTTCAGATTATTGTTTTCATATATTTGTTCGTTCGTTTGTTTATCATTTGGCATATATATACATGTAAAACTAAAATATATCATAAACATATGGGAATTTGGATGAAACAGAATAATTAATTGTTTAACGTGCATGCATAATACAAGCGTTAATAAAATATTAAACATTGTATATGTTGTAACTATAATATATATATATATACAAAAGGATATATACTTAATAAACATATGTAGATATACAATGCCATATATTTATTTTTATGTATTTTTATTATGTAACAATATATAATACTGAACACTTTCTATATGCTTCCTGGATATTTTTTTTTATTTTATTATCATTTTTACTATACATATATATAGTGACATAAATCATTGTGGATAGGATAGATTTTTATTGAGGATGTGCGTTGTTGGTATTATCAGTATTATATATCATATAGATGATATATATATACAAACAAAATACATACCGTACATTTGACTATTTGTAACATTAATATCATAAAAGCATTTATTTACTATATACATATACATACATCAAAACATGAAATACACATACATATTTTATTTTATTTTTTTTTGCAAATCCAGAAAACAACATCTACTTTTTATGTATGTTTATATATATGGTATATATATATACGCGCATAACAAAAAATTATTACTCTGGTTGTTGTCGTTCACGTATATATAATTCAATTTGTTGTGTATCTAATAAAAATAATAATATGTTGTTATTAATGGATTATTTTTAATGATTTTTATTGTTAATATATTTGGTTTGTTCTTGTATATATACAGATTATAAAAGCATATATAGTAAACATATATACCTATTCGAATATATATAAATGTCCGCACATAATATAGTATATGTGATGATTTCTTTCTATATATATATATTTAATGAATTGAGTTGACACATTTTGTGTAAAATTCTACAATTCCTGGAAAATTTGCTTTAACTCTTTTGTAAAACTTTTTGGTCTATATGAAATATTTGCACAAAGCAAAAAAATCCATTGAATCATTTTTGATCCATATTAAAAGGAGTAAATTTTTCAATAGCAAATCAATTTGAAAATTGAAAAATGAAAAGTATATCAAAAAAAAATGTATGTAAACAGTTGCAACACAATTTAATTAAGGCTCATATATATAAATCTATTGGGTGCGGATAAAACATTGTTTATATATATAGTAATGTCCTGCAATTTATGGATTTAATCAATATTATATTTATCATTAAAAAAAAATACCATTATAATCTATACAAATGATTCTATATATAGACTGAACATATATATGTAAATATAGTATAAGATAAAGCATTTTGTGTTCTAATAAATAAACATATATAAAAATAATATATATGATAATCTTATATATTAGATAATCTCAACTATATTTACTTTTCTGTTTGATTTATTTTTATATTTTATGTTTTTTTTTTTTGCTCCCCAACTCTAAAATGGTGATGTACTTCCTTGATATAAATCTATCCTATACCTATATACAATAGTAGATTTTTTTCTTCTAAATTCTAACAATTTGTCGTATATATTGTATATACATTATGTAGATTGGTGGATTAATATATATAGAGTATAAGAACAAAACTTTAATCAGTCCATACGCGTATATAAACAAAAAAATAAAGAATTAAATAAAATAACTTTATTATTAGATGGTTTACTTATATGAAAAAATTCTCATATACTTGCAATTTTTTGTGTCTAATCGCATCTAAAATATAAGCATAAATATAAATTTATATTAAGTAATGTAATAAATTTATAGTTAATCCAGTAGCATTTTTTTCCCATTGCATATTACTATATATTTTGCCAATAGAAACATAATATAATCAAAGACATATCATTTTCTTTTTATGGAAATGGAAAATGGAATGGAAATTCAGTGAAAAAATTAAGCAATATATATTTAATACTTTATATATCTGGAGTTTGTATCTGGGTTTTATTCTATGTATATAATTTTGAGTTCTTTCAAAACATTCGCCCCATTCGTAATTCTGTAAAGAGATATAATGGTTTAAAATAGTTGATATCGGACTAAATTGGTATATTAAAAGGTGAATAAAATCTATCTTGTTAAAGCGCATATAATTATATAAATATATAATTTATATTAAATCTTTGTTCGTAAATTTATTTATTATGCTTAATTCTTTCCCACAGACTAATGAATTTAATTGAACTAAAACATTTAAATAGATTTAGATTATAATAATTTTATATAACAATATTAATAAATAAAATTTAATAAACTATTTCCTCAAATAACAAAATAAATTAATGAAAATGTAGAACATTTCAATTATATATACGTAATACAGAAATTGAATGGAAATTAATTTAGTTAAAAATTGTATTTGTATATTTTACAAAAATATATGTCATAATAGAAAATTGCAATTATTTATATTTCACTTACATTACAGAAAATTAGCAATTTTAGCTTGATTGTTTATGTAAAATATATATACATATATCGAATATGATAACATGATATACCTTATGCAAATGATATTAATTTTATCTATTTCAATTCTTAATTAACTTTCGGGCAAACCATGCAAGCTATGGTGCTGAAGACTTCGGTCCGTTAGATGTGGATCAGTTTATAATACATAGAATAGTATTTTTCATTCTTTAATGTAAAAAATGAAAATCACAAGAAACTGATCCTCTATCAAAATTTGTGAACTCAAAAATACTGAAACGCCAAAATACCAAAGCGACGTTGCCGACATTTTGTCAGTTTTGACACCGAAATACTTGACGGACAAACCCCAAAATCAACTGGGCTCGCGACATTAAATGTATCTATCGACAATGGTAAAAGAAAGTTTTTTTTAAATTTAACTGGTGTTACATAGATGTATAATTGTATACAGAAAATCAATTATAATAATGTATCTATTTTATGCATAATTGACATCAAAGCTTTATAAAAATATATACCAACTAAACCTATTATTATGAACTATATGAATATATACCGACCGACATATACAGTTATGATTTTATTTTGATGATATTTTAAATATGTTTTGAAGTGAACAAAAAAAATTAATTATAAATACAAAAATAATGATATTCATTTTTTAAAGTTATGCAATTAAAATGCAATATGTTTTTTTTTGTTAATAAATTCATAAATTTATTAAATTTATTTATATATGATATTCTATCGTTGTGATTTTATTTTAATATATTGTATACACTATATATATGGTTATAGTGAAATTATTGATAAACTTTATATTATATGAATAAATTTATTATTACCGGGTATATTTGTATTAATATTACGTTTTTAGTTATATTCATATTAGTTTGATATGGTGTAAATCCAATTACAGAGTAAACCAAGTCATTGACTTGTATACAATAGAGTGTCGTCTGCGATTTTTGTAAATAATTTTCCCAGAAAGGTTTCGTGAGAAATGTTGATAATATTTCCAAAACTATAGTTGATTCTTATAAACCCACAATTAACTAATTATAGGGAAATAAATCTAAGAAATCACCATGCGAAATTTTCCGTAAAATTGATTTTTCTAAACTACGATTTTCTTTTTTTATGTTCCTATGGTTTTGGTTTCTAAAAACAATATTTTCTCTATTACCACATGAAAATTCACACACTATTTGATATTTCATAGAGGAAAATTTTAAGTTTTACATGATCCAATTCAATTGACATTTTGTTATCAAAATCGAAAATTTTTCCGAATATTTACCATTTTTTTTTATCATTATCGACTGATATAACTTAAAGAAAATACCATCGTTTTTTTTCGTCATATTGCCACAATTTTTCAGCCCTGGTGACTGTTCGGTTTCCAGATCTATATACCGCCACATATAATATTTCACTATATATAATATATCATATATATATATATTATTTTTAGTATCCGCATATTTCAGTTTTAATTATATATTAAACTTTACAATTTCATTTCAACACAAATAATATTCATATCATATATCATAATTCATTACACACACACACATTTTGATTCCATTAGCATTGTATTATTGTACATATTATATAAAAATGAATACATCGCCCAGAGACGAATGAATGAATGTATGGTACAAATTTAACTTAATTTTCATATATGCAAAAATTAAAAAATAAAAAATAGTATTATGTTTTTTCGTGACCGACATAAATAATAATATATAGACTTTTGTTTTTTATTTTATTTTTGTATACATTAATTTTTTTTTTTTGTATATACAAAAATTTTATATATTCTGAATGGACATACACATGCAAAAGGACGAATAATAATAAATATTTTACCATTCAAATGTCTCTCATATCTCGTATTTATGATATGACATACAATTATATATCGTATATATATATATAGTTATATGTTATATGTGTTGTATATATATATTGTGGATGGATTTGTCTATATAGGATATAAATATAACAATAAAGATTCATGTATTTGATAGGACACAGAATAATGTGATTGTTCATATGCGTGTGTTCATGTTCATCGAATGTATTGTTATATATAATATAAGCATTTATAGATAAATGTATGCTGTATTGCTGTATATACATAAATAAATCTATATATACATATATCCCAAATTGAATTCAATAAATTTAATTTTATTTGCATGCGATTTTGTATTTGATCGTTGAAATGTATTTTACATTTATTTTTTGCTTTTTATCTTTTATCTATATATATATATATATATATATATATTCATATATTGTTATATATATATATATATATATAATAATAAAATGTGACTTATGTTTTTTTTATACTATATGGTCACAAAACGTATATATAAACACAATAAAATAAATACATTTAGCATATATATGGTATAATAATATCGCAATCATCTCGTCATACAAATGAATGTAAGCAATTTGAAAATCAATATAAAATTCGCTATAGGTCAGGGATTTATTCAACCGATTTTGTATATTCAATATACACAAACATATTTATATAAATATAAATAAATAAATGAAAATATTTGTATAATATCGTTGCCATAAAATAAAAATTGTCATCGATTACCAACCATAACATTTATGTATATATAAATAGTGAATCGATATTATTATTATATCGATCATTCCGGCATATGTATATAATTGTTTATATTCAATCAATAGAAAAATCAATGGAAAATTCAATTGTGATTGTGGATGACAACAAATATAAATGTTCAATTATACTTTATTTATCTATCACAATAAGAAGAATTTTGTCAGAACAATCAAAAGGTATATAGATGTACAATAAACGTAAGCAAAACAAATTTTATCCGCATAATATATAGTTGATGGACTGACGCCAACATATATAATATATTGAATATATATATATAGATTTTGATATTTGAAATTACATGTTCATCACCTATATACATTTCATCTTCATGTACCAATTGTAGATATATATTTATTTATATTTATTGATAGTATATTTGTTGTTATAAATAAATCAATTACTATATTTGATATGTCTTATGTACCGTACCATATATACTTATCATCATACCATATATTTAGTTATTTATTGTTATATTTATCCATTTATATAAACAAATTTGTATAATAGAAATATTTATGATTTGTATATAATCATAATTCATAATAATAAATGTATATATAATAATCAATACCATATACAATATAAATATTGTTTTAGATGTAAAATACAGATTGCTAATTTGCTATTATATTTATCTATACATCTGTTGTTCGTACTGTATATATTCATATATACATCAAAGGGAATTTATAATTCATTATGTTTCATTTATTCACACCTTTATACATCTTATACACTCTATAAATTTATTATATGTGTATTGTATATATGCTTGCCAATATTATTGTTAATTTAATTTCTGATAAAATTATTATCAATTTAGTAATAATACATATTATATTATAATTTTTGTATTAATTGATGCCCGATTTTGACTTGACGAAAACATATCGTTGCCAAAAAAAAAAAATATCTAACATTAAAGTTCAACCAAATGTGCTGTCGAAAGTAACAATTATGACTTTAAACTTTTTTTTTATCGACTACCGGACCGGATATGGTAAAAATACGAAAAGCAAATATGTTTATATTTTATTAAAGGCGGTATTTTACAAATTCATTTCTATATAGTAAACATTTTGATGTTTTAAGTTATTAATACCAATTGGGTATAACGCAAATAGAACAAACAAATATTTTAAGACAATTTCATAATTTTCCAATAGAATGTGTTTGGAATATTGCCTGTATAAAGACAAATTTCACTTGTTAAATCATTAACAAATAAAATAAGTAAAATCAAATAGGATAAAGTCTAAAAAAAATAATATCATTATATACTAATAAAAGTATGATAGGAGTATCGTACTAATAAAACAATAACCGCAGTGATGAATAATATTTATATGAATTTAAGTTTGCGATATTATATAAAAAATTTTTTGAATTAGTATTTGACAAACTAAAATCATAATTTGGAAATAATCCAAAAATTTAGTTTAAACATAAGTAAAAATATAACCATATATTTGCATAAAATACTCGCATATTCCTTTTTTTTCACAAATATGTTTAAATATCACTGATTATATATATATATATATATATATATATTAAATGTTATTAAATCATTTTGTGTTTAAACTATAAAACAGAAACTGTACCTATACAATTTTTCAATTTACCTATTTATAGCCTTTAAAAAGAATTTTATACCGCGTATATATCCTTATACATGCAATATGCAATTTTATAAGGGTAATTTCAATTATATTTTTATTATATACTATTTATAGTTTAAAAAAATTATTGTTGTTATTATATAGAGGTATAATATATATACGTACCTGTACTTAAAGGTTTTTTTCTGGTATTTTATTTATTATACTATTTATATAAAAATATATGGTAAAATTGTATAAAGTATAACTTAATATATTATATATAAATAATAAAAAAAAATAACCACTTAATTATACTAATTTCTGAAATACTATACATAATATAATAATAATTTTGTTTATGGTATCATATATAGGTATAATTTACAGATATAACAATTAAATTAGTATAGGTAAACCTTTCAATATACACATCTTTATTTACAAATATATATATTTAAATCAATACATCAATTTCCTGGAAGTGAAATTTTAATAAAACACCACTCTCAACTTTATATTTATATGTATGTTATATATATAATAGGAAGTGATTTTATTATTAAATAGTTGATAAACTATTTAACATTTTAATGAATTCATTCTGTTATATCATATACATACATTATAAATTTTATATATATAACATATTTAAAATAAATAGGTACATATATAAATATATAGTTGGATATATCACATTGATTATATTTATACACCAATATCTAGTAATGGTAATGCATGTACATGTAAATCTTTAGTCTAATCAATTATTTATTATATATTTATATTGTAAATTCGTATATATACAATAACAAATAAAACATATGTATATATTAAGGATATACAAGTATTTTGGTATATACATCAAACATTATATATATTTGTAATCGAACTATATAATATATAATGTATAAATATATATAAAATAGTAAATATAAAGATGCATAGTGAATTGAACAACAAACAAAAATAATAGAAAAGTTATGAAACTTTCTAATAAAATTCCATCATTAACTATACATAGTGAATTGTATATATATATTTATACACACCCATCGTATCGGCATGTATATATTTTGTATATAGTATTGTTTTCCGCCACATATTCTCTTCGTTATAATACATATTTTATTATTATTATTATTTTTATATTATATACATTAAAATTACTAAAATTTTCTATTGGAAAATATCTTTATATATATGGTATATATATACACATAATAATAATAATAATAATAATAACTTTATATTCAAAACCAGAAACCATGAAAAGTTATAACGAACTACAGAAATCCATTATCGTCATATCGATATGTTTATTATTATTATCATCATCACCGTCAAAAACATTACTATATGATTTCGTAATTTTTATTTTTATTATAAAATCGAGATATTGAAGTTATATCATATAGCGATTGATCCTTATATGTATATATAGAATAAATGTATCGAATTTCGCATAATTTAACTCTAGATAAATAGTTATATATTAAAGTTATATTAAAATTCTATAAGGAAACATTAAACAAAGGCTAAACAGACTGTTTTATAAAAATGTATACTCACCCACGGTATTTATATATCAGTACATTTATATGGTTTTTGGAAAAGATGGAGTTAAAGAAAATTCACTTTTGATAGGAACTAACTATGTACCCGTTGATCTTGGTATAATATTACAGAATTATTAGATTAATTTAAGATTAAACAGAACAGAACATTATATTCATCTGAGAAATATTCACTTTGAATAAAATACTATATATATTGTTTTGTATTAATTACCGTAATTCCAATTATTCTATTTATATATATATAAATTCGGATTAATTACCATAAGGTGGTAAATTGTTTGTATATAACAATTGTGGCGGAAAACTTCTTCTATATATACATGTGTTGTGTATAGATCAGTAGATATATAAAGTTTTTTTTTCCAAGTATATATAAACTTTGCAGTATATATGAATTTATCCGTAGAATGTGTATGTATACATACATATATATTGTTAAAACTTATAAGAATTTTCAATGTTCGTATCCATATTAATACGTCGAATTATATTGCATATATATATCCCTGCGTGTATTTGAAATGTACTGCATATACATATATATTTATTAAGACTCGTACATTTTCCAATATCCAAATATATATATCGTATATATATGTTTATAACGGATATAAAGAATATATATAGAATTATCCGATTTAATATTATTACTATCATTATTATATAATTTCTTCTATATATTCTTTAAAATTTTATTATTATATTTCAAATCTTTTCTATATATATAAATTACATGAATTATGGATATAGAAAAGATTTGACTTTAAATTAAGTTTAAATAATATATAATTTTTTATTTTTTTTATATATACTAACTTTTAATTAATTCCATTATATTTGAAAATTATCAAATGTAAATGGTGTTTGCGGTTATCGATGGTATGAAAAAAAAATGCTGTATAAAAATACATGATTATTCTGAATATTATTTGTTATATAGATTTATATTGATGCATGGCAATTATAATGACAAATAAATGTATTTAATAATAAATGAAAATTTATCCTACACATTTTATATATTTATGTATTATAGGAATACACACGATATAAATATTTTATTAAGATTATTTTATGAATATATATATATACACGTTTATTGTGTATTCAGCACTTTATATATAATATACCAAAATTAAACAAAGTATAAAATTCGTTTAAATATTAATGATTATACAAATGTGTGGTCAATTAGAGATTATGCCTATGATATCTATATATATATATATATATATATATATATATAAACATATTTGTATATTAACAATATAGTAAATTGTTCAGTGAAATATGAAAATTCAATTCGATGAAATCCATATATATATATATATATATATATATATATATATAAAATAGTATACAATTCTAAATATATTATATGAATTTATATTATACACCACACATCATACATAAATATAACTGTCTATTTACGTCTAAACGTATATATCAAATATTAATATACGTTATTTGTCGTTCTATCCACATTATATTTACCATATGTCATTATATATTCATTGCATTATTATTTTATTTATTTGAAAATGGTGAAATAATTGGGAATATTCTCTGAAGGCTCTATTTTCAAATCCGATTTTTAAAATTAATAAATTAACAACAAAAGGCGGTTGTTGGACGCTAAAACCAATTGTTGTAATGCGATAATTTCTTTGTTTTTTTAAATGAAATCGCTAAAATAGCAATGTATATGATAGACGAGATCGTATATTAGATATGTATATGATAGATTACCAAAAACGAATCAGATTATTTTAACAGAAAAAAAATTTTTAAACAATTCTTTTAAGTGTTTTTTTAAACTAATTTTTCAATTAATCTAACATAATATAAATTCATTATGAATTTATTAAACATTAAAAAAAAAAAGAATCTGATGAAGTACACATTATAAACTAAACGTTTGGTGGTAGAGAAAATACTATATTTATAATTTAAGTTTATTTTTTCTTTTTTGCATTGTATAATTACGAATGTAAAAAATTATATAAATAAAATATACGCATAAAAATTATTTATTATTTTAAAAAAAAAAGGGCATATTCAAATGAGTATGTAAATTATCATTATATACGTATATACAATGCTTTTTCATTCCAAATACCAACTATATCCACCAAGTCGAATACAATTTTTTTTGTTCTAATTATATATACATATATAAATATTGTATATATGGTATATAGAAAAATTACCTCTCTGTGAAGATTATTAATAATTTACATGAAATTAAAAAAAAATGAATAATAAAGAAAATAATTTTTTAAAAGTCATTTTATTTTTATGTTAATACACTTGTAATATAAAAAAATAACAATAACAACATCATAATAATATATGTATATAAGTCCTAATTAAAAATAACTAAACAATTTTTGAAGGAAAAAAAAAATAATCACGTTTTTACTGCTTCTATATATATATAATTATTGTATATTATATTAATTTAAATGCCCAAAACAAAATGATTTATAAATAATTTAACAAAATTATTATATATTCTCCCAAACATTACTGGATTGTTCACCAAATAACGACATCAAATAACACCCTTAAGCATTAAAGCAAAACAAAAACAAAACAAAAAAAGGTATGCATGTCTTTGGGAAAACTATTTATGTTAAAAATCAGTAAAAATTTATTGGCAGTTATCCAAACAAAAAAAAAAATTATATTTTTAAAGATTTTTCCATAGAAATAAACCTGAAAAATAATACAAAATTCTCAATAAATATATATTTATGAATGTTATACGAACGGGACGCATATAGCGAGGTATCTGAAGAGATTTGAATGATGTAAAATATTTTATATATATATATATATATTCGTATCGAAATGTGAAAATAAGAGATTGCAAAATTATATATATATATATATATACATATATATAAATAATATATCTAAAAGAATTTAATTAAAGTTTAACGAGATACGGTCTCTGAACACCATATAAATATATTTATATACATACACTGAAGATGATGATGATGAAGTCATTCAATAAAGTTTTTCGTATATATATATAGAATGAATTTATAAATTCAGATTCAAATATAAAAAATATATCGTTTCGAATATACATTTTCCTCATCCTTTTTTCTTTTTTATTTTAGATTTCATTTCTTTATTATATATATAAAACTATATGTATTTTATAAACTCGCATATCAATGCAAGTTTCCAATTGCTCTTATTATATATATATAGTATGTAGTATGTACAATAAATACACTATTTTCTTCTTTATATGCATCGATATCGTTGTTTGTACTTTATATATATATATATATATATATATATATATATATATATATATATATTTGTAACGCTATACGACACCAATATTTTATTCTTCAGGCAATAATAAAAAACTTTTTCCATATATACAAACAAATGAAATACGAAAAAAAAAATTATTTTGCAGTATATATATATAAATTGTACTTACACAGCTAATATAACTAATTTTGAAGCGTCAAGCTTTCAAAAACATTATTTGAAAAACTATATATATATAGTATATTGTTTTCACTTGTATATATATAGATTTTTCAACAATTCATGCAGTTCTATATTGTATTCTTTTGTAAATTCATACTATTTGTATATGCATATATACAGATATATTGTTACTGCGTTACAAATATTTTTTATGTATCGATATTTTACAAAAATGCTTTAGGTTCCAATCAATTATATCTAAAAAGAGCATAAATACGATTAGTATATAATTTAAATCCATTTAGATCTACACAACTCAATTGGTAAAAGTTTAAATGAAATATTATAATTTATGTTTTATTTTTCATTAAAAATTCTAAATTCTATTTGCATTAAACTTAAAATCATTTCTTATCAAATCATCCAATCTAATCTTATCAATCAAAACGGTTAATATATATATTTATATTAGATGTTATATGAACATTTTCTGAAATATGCATTGGAATTCATAATAAAAAATGAAGGAAAAATCGAGCGTATGAAATGCTTTGTCAAATACGAAAAAAATATAGGGAACTTTCAATAATAAATAAGGGAAATATAAATAATTAAAAAATAATTTCATTTAATTTTTGTTTTTTGTATTACGCATTTGGTTAATTAATTTATTATAATAGAAATTAAAACAAAAAATTAAATTAAAATTCTATTGTATATGGTTTATGTCTATTTTATAAATAAAAAAGACGCCTTTCAAATATAATTATTTTTGTGATATTCTGTGATATAAATAGTATATATAATTTTATTTTTCTCATCGATATATATATATTTGTTTGTGACCTATTTTTATATATTTCCTATTTTATATATATGTATTGTAATTATATATTTACAAAATTACTTTGATGATTATATTTATACAAACAAAAAAATGTATGATATAACATATATTCATGTATTGTATATAGTCTCTATATATGTGCAAATGTGTCTGACTGTAATTGGAAAAATCCATTTATTTGTTAGATATATACAAATACATACATTATGTATATGTATATATAGTAAAGAAAACTCAATATAATGATATAATATATATATATTAGAATAACTTTATATAAATATATATATATATAGTGTTGTGTTATGTTATATATGTTTTTGTTATCCTTTTTTTCACAAGATATTATCATTCTTCTTCGTTTGCCACATGACACTTTGCAGTTGGAAAATGTATAGAATATTCTACTATATAGATAAAGCTTTATATGGACATATAGCTATAGAATATAGATATAGTTAGATATGGATATAGATAAAGATTGTGAATACTCGTATATATATATATATATATATATATCAGCAAAAATATCATTTGTATTTTATTTACTACTTGTGGACATGACCATTTGACCATTTTTATTTTCTTACACTTTATATATATACTATATATATTTTATACACAAGTATCCTTTTGATTTCTTTTATTTTTTTATTTTTTTTATACACACATACACATTCTTATATATAAATTTAGTATTTTTTTTTATTTTTTGTATTTTTAGTATTAAAATCCATTTTTTAAGTGAATAAATTTTTATAAACGGCCGGTGTTACAGCGCAGAAGGGTACTACATTTAGATAACTTTATAACTACATATATAGATATTTGAACAGATGTGACCATATAGAAAATAAAAAAAAAACAAATTATTTTTTAACGAAAATAACATATACACTATATAATAACATTTTGCTCTATGTATATGTCGAAATTTAATATATAGATGATATTGCGAAATGGAAAGTTTTCTTATAATATTAATATATTTACAATAAGGCTTATATTTAAAAATGTATATATAGTAAAATTTTGGAATTCATATTGATATTTTGAACGAAAATATAGAAAAACGATTAATTAAAAGACCAAAAGAAATGTTTATATTAATCGCAAATGTAGAATATTTTTTTATTGATATAAGTATTGTGATATCAAACAGAAAATCTAAATAAAATGAAGTTTTCCGCCGAGATAAAGTTTATTTCAAGAAAAAAAATGATTGATAATAATTTATTTATTTATTTTCAAAATCGTTTCTTTCTATATGCAAAATGGTATAATATAACTTTATTAAAAAGTGGTATAATATAACGATTTTTTTATAAAATTCCTTTTTCTGCAGATAAATTGGCCAAAAGCAAATGTTTTTTTTGTATATATATTCAATTACAATAATCAATATTTAATTGAAATATCGCATGATAAACATATATAAATGGATCCTTATATCCAGTAATCTATATATCTATATATCTATATTTTTTATCTGCATGTGCAAGAATTCAGTATTCGCAAAATAAAAAGTAAATATATGCATTCGAATTCATATTCATTCAAATGGTAAATAAAATGGTATATATATATTCGGGAAATGAAATGTATTTCAAAAATTACTTTTATATGCTATACAGCTATATATTTATATAATCACATTTAACTTCAATCAAACTGAAATTATTTTTCGTCTACATATTTTATACACCATAATCTAGCTATGTATATATATATATATACTCCTCTCTGTACAATATTGTTTAAATGCAGCAGCGTTTACTAAATCTATATATTTTAGTGGAAATTGTATATATATGCGATATAAAAGTATAATGAAAGTTACAACAAGTAACAAATGAAATCGTATATATTTTTCAAATATTTTCCAAAATTATAATACTATCAAATTTGGATGTATTCAATTGAGATATCAACTGTGCGAAGTATATATAATATAATAAATGTATTAGAAATATTTTGGTAAAATTACCACAAATTATATTTTCCAAATAGTAAAGAAAAATTAATTTTTTTTTTAATTAATACAACAATTAAATTATCCATTTAATTGTATTTTCAAAATTATTGTATATCTAATATTTTGTTCAAAGTAATTGGCTGAAATACAGTAAAATGGAATATTTTTGGAAAACTACCATGAATTTATTTAATTAACTATTTACACGCACCGCACAGCGAAAGAGTCACGTATTTGAATTATTGGCATTTTGTCATTAATATTGCATTTATAATTATTTATTTTTTAATTTAACGTTGTATTTAACTTATACAATCAAACAATAATTATATATTATTAAAATCATAAAATATATCTCTGTATTTATTATTAATTATATGAAAAGGAACGAATTAATAGCAAATTCATTGAATTAGTTGATCCTTTTCGGCATGTATTCATGTAACTTTCGTATGTAATTTGGATCTAATTCTTTTTTACATACTGAAGAAATTTGTTTTTGAAATTCTTTAAGGGTGTTTGTTTTATTTTTTCTTCATTATTGCCCATACATTCTGTATATATTGTAATATTCCAAAATTGCAACTCTAACTAAGGAGCTGACTGTATATTTAATTTTTATTATGCAAATTCCGTTTACGGCTATATCAAGTATACATTTTTAATAGATAAACAGACAAGAGGATTTAGTTCATATATTGTTTTGTAATATGTATAGGTATATAATATATGCATAATATACGTTTGTGGTTTGATTTAGTAGAACTACTATATCCCAATATAGCTAAACATACAACATATAAATATATTATTATAACAAGTACATGATATGATTAAATGTGTGTTTTGTTTTTGTAAATACTTATATGCATATACAATATACATATATATATAGTTGATAACAATAAAATTATAATTTTCACAAAATTAATACATAAATCAAAATGTAATAATATATAAAATACCCGCATTTACATGGAATTTGTGTATATATAACATAAACATATATACTTAATAATACATACATAAATTAAAAT
The DNA here is from genome assembly GCA_958336335.1 of Dilophus febrilis. Lineage (NCBI taxonomy): Eukaryota > Metazoa > Arthropoda > Insecta > Diptera > Bibionidae > Dilophus > Dilophus febrilis. The sequence continues at coordinate 30,054,487 of OY284472.1, forward strand.
GACCTATTGTTGGTTAACATTTTTTTGGGATAAAATGACATTATTTTGAAAATTTATTGAATATCAATGGTTTTTTTTTATATTGTAATTCTTTTTTTTTCCCTCGATTTTTTAATACAATGTAAATTTTGCCCGCACATACACAATTTTTATAACAATTATCTGGCTTAATTTAATGGTGTATTGTATATTTGTGAAAACCTCAAAAATGTACTACTTGTTTAAAATATATTTTATTAAACATATATAAATTAGGTCTATGTATATAATGGAAATGTTATTATTGAACTATAAAAAAAAAATGGTTTTATGTGTTAATTGTACAAGTTTAATATATGATTTATATTTGGGTATTATATGACGGCAATTTATAAAGATGAAAAACAACAAATTATAAGAAGTAGATATTTGTGAAAAAGGTACACAAATTGATTGGTAAATTGATAGAGTATAAAAAATATATATGTTTATAAACTTTGGGGTTCTTATACTTATATCCCTTATATTGCATTTACATTAATTTGTGTGTGTTTAATAATTAATGACCCTTTCTTCACAAATATGCGATTTAAATAGTATATATACCTTTCTTTATTGGTATTATATAACAATATACGATATATAGACATTTCCAATCATTTTACTTTATTTCAATGGGTGCGGACAGTTTTGTACGAATTTATATATGTAATTATATATATATATATTTATTTAAATATAACATTATATTTATCTCGTAAACATTCTTTCAAATACTGTATAATAGATATAGAGGGTTAAGGAAAATCTAAACATATATAAACATATGTATATAAAAATATAAATCTATACTTATATATACATTTATATAGAAATGTGTTTAAAACTTTCTCAAAGTGATAATTAATCATTTTCTATATATGTTTCAATGTTTTTATGTGAAATGCATATATTATTATTATTATTATTATTATTACATTATATAACATATATTTATATATGTATGAGAACAAAATAATGGAAATGGATAACTTTCCATTTATGTTGAAAACTGATGTTAACAAATTGTTTGATGATTTATTTATGTTTTATACTAATGGAGTTTCCATATTTTATGAAATGTAAATAATGTAAATGTTAATGATGATATGCGATGTGGATGATGACGATGGGTCGAATGAATATTTAGATATATAAATGTTTGCGGCATAATGCGATGTAATGATATTATTGAAATACATGTATACAATATATATATACTACTATATATAGTATATTATATATTAAATTTAAGGTGTTGGATATTGTATATATATTTTACATTGTGTCAAAACTTTGTTTTTATTTGTATAAATTTTCTATACATATAATTATAAGGATATTTATAGGACTTTTAGATATACATAAAATATTTTCAATTCTATATAAATATATAATATATATATATCTTATATTGTATGGGGTTAGTTTCTAAGGAGGTTTTCTGGCATTAAAAGGAAATCATTATGTGCATTTAATGTAGTTCGTTATATCAGAATATTTAATAATAAAATAATGGCTTTGTAAAATATTTAAGATATATTATTATTATTATTATAATTTCTTTATTTTTTATATAGATACATATAGCGTTAAGTTTTTGTACTTATATAAATATTCATAGTCGGATTAAAACCGTAAGAAAATTATTCATATTTAATATTTACAATAGATATTAGATAATATATTATAGTGTGCTAATAATACAATTTAACCAAAATGGTAATCATAATTGTTAAATTTTGTAACATTATAAATATGAAATAAAAAAAAGACAAAAAATATTGGTTTTCCCATTCCATTGACATAAAAGAGTTAGCTTTCTAGAAATTATAGTTTCTATTTTATGTCAATTCACAATTAACATTGCTTTTTGATATAAACGAATAAAATCATTACTATATAGAAGAAAATCACATAATCATTGGAAAATGGAATAATTGGATTGGATGTTGGATGGAAACTTTGAAAAATTATTACAAAGGTTTTCACATGAATTTTCCTTGAAAATTCGCCTTAATAAAAATCTAAAACCATCACAAAAAATTACAATACCACCAAAACTATTATATAAAAAAAACTCAAAACTACCCACTACCAATGTCCCATCCATCTGACGGTATATTCATTCGAAAAAACAACCAAGTTAACAAGATGATGAATGCATTTTTTTCATATCGTTATATATATTTGAATAAATCTATATATAAAGGAATTGTTTTATATTTGTATAAATGTATACGCATTTTTGAATATCTTTAATAACCAAAAATAAAAAGTTATTTATATACCAAATTAAGGAAAAAAACAAAAAGGAAAACAAAACAGAAATCCCCAAATGTAATAAAATAATATATTATTTGATTGAATGAAAATAAAATTAGACCACAAGAACAAAATATATATTTTATATATCCATAATATAGTATATATAATAATATTGATTGTGATGGTTTCTTAATTATTATTTCTTCTCTATATATGTACTATATATGTATATTTTATATTTAGATATTATATAAATGTAATAATCAATATATTAAATTAGAAATAAAACCACATTAATAATCTTTCATATATTTTTTGATTATATATATACCAAAAATGAAATTTATTGGAAAAGATAAAATATAATAACTCCAATAATGATGATGATAGCCTAAGGGATCAATTTATGCAATATATATATGTTTATTAATATTAAAGGAAATTTTATTGGTTGTAATTCAAATAAAATTCATATATTGTATATGTACGGTGAATTTAATAAAAATAAATATTTTCATATTTTTTTAAATCATAAATGTATAATACAATTATAATTAAATGAAAAATTTGTTAAATCAATTATTTGTATAAATAAAAATTAGCCAATTAGGAACTTTAAACAATATTGCGCTTATACTAATTCAAAATCTATTACACATTTTCCTTTATCTCATTACAGTTCCTGTATATTTAAGTGAAACCGTACAAGGTGAAATCGGTTATTTACCGTGTAATATTACACCAACAAATGATGGTGACAGAGTTACATTAGTATTTTGGTATAAAGAAGGAAGTGGAACTCCATTGTATTCGTAAGTATATATATTCGCATTTCTTATTATATAATCAATTTTTGGTTCTACTAAATAAAATATCTTCATTGACTATAAATTTCCATTTGATAACTATTTTAATGTAAAAATAAAATTTGCCAAAATCACCTCTTTTTGGTTTATTGAAATCGACCTGACCCGCGGTAAGAAGATTAATTAAACCATTAATAATAAAAATAACACATTAAAATTTATGGAGATATTATAAGGTATAATTGGTATTAAATTTAATATTTTTATACTCGTATATAATTGCATTGCTTGAATATAATAATTGAGAATAATACTCGGAAAAGATTTATAGTTTATATATCCTATTGCATCTATAGTATAGTATACATTATATAATTTTCTTTTATCTTCTCATAAATAAAATGCTTATGCACACTTACACATATAAATAATGAAACATTTACATTTATAAAATAAAAAACTGTACAAAACTATAATAATGAAATTTTCACACAATCCTTTTGTAATTTACAGCACATTTTTCATGTATATGAAATAAAGGAAATATAAGAAAACAAGGAAAAAATACATTTGTACAAAAAAAAAAAAAATTAAAAAAAACTATGTGGAATTTTATGTGTTAAATATTATATAGATAGCTATATATAACAATAACAAACAGCACATTCGCTTTTTATTTTTTTTTTGTTTTACAATGAAAGATAAATAAAACTACTTCGTATATAGGATAAATAAGGAAAAATTCTTTCATGTATTTAACAAAATTATAATTTTCAAAATACAGACATTATTCGGTATATCTATATACATACATTACATAATACAATAATAATATGTATTATTATGCTCCCTATATATATAGACGATGAGGAAGACAAAAAAAACAATGAAATATTACAATACATGCTTTATCGTAATCTGTAGTAATTGTTTTTTTTTCTTCAAATGGTTTTGTACTACACATTATTATATATACTATATATATTCTAAATATAAACGAACAAATTTATGGAATTGTATATATATACATATCCGAAGCTTACGTTTAATCTTAACTTATATTTATGAGCCCTAACCCTTAAAGTAAAAGCTTTAATACTGGTATGTATACTCTTCGGTTAAAAAATATAGCGAATTTTTGTTTCCTTAGCATTTTCTTCTAAACATTCTTCTAAAACATCCCCTAAACTATAAGACAGTAGTTACAAATTATCACAGGTTATTTTTGATATATGTATGAACTTAATGTTATCTAAAATTAACGTTTTGATAATGCATTTTATTTATTTTATGAAAGGAAAAGGAAAAGCACCTTGAATTAGTTTAATGTAAGCATTTCGAACCCAAAATATTAGACTGTTAAGAATGTAACATTAAAAATTTTCTGTAATAATACCAATGTTAAAAACAAATAAAGCGAGTGGTTATTTAAACTATAAATACCTTTTCATAGAAATATATACAAACAATAATTTGTTGCATTGACTCACAATTTATGAAATTATATATTTTCTAATTTATTGTCTATATGTTTCAGTGTTGATACTAGGGGTGGCCATGAAAGCCCATTACATTTTGCCGATGAAAAGAAATTGGGTGATCGGGCAAATTTTCAAATGAAAACAACACCGGCAATGCTTCAAATAAAAAATATTCGATATTCAGATAATGGAATTTATCGATGTCGTGTTGATTTTCATAAACAGCCAACAAGAAACATGAGAGCAAAATTAAAAGTTATCGGTAAGTATATATAATTATTTTAAGTGTAATTTTAAATGTAATGAAAAAACATTAATAAATAATTATCTACATTTTCTAAAAAAAAAAATTGTGTTCAATCCGTAATCTATATCTCGATAACATCCTAATCTGGTATAATATATATGGTGTAATTCAATATTATAATAATTTAATTCTTTAAGAGATCTAATTAAGGTAAATTGAAATCATATACTTTTTTTTATCAAAAAAAACGTTTATGCAAAAATAAATAAATATGCGATAAGATCTTTTGTGTATAAAATAAAAAAAAAAATCCGTATATATACCTTTTTAGATATGTTAAGAAAAAAAACACTGCATAATAATAATATTTATTAATTTTTTTCTCGAACGTTTTTTATATTTAACAAATAAATTATAATATCAAATATCAACAATGTTTACAAACAAATATAATACATATACACTATAAAATCGGCGAAATATTTTTATATACCGAGAATAAATAAGATAAAAAAGACATTGATTTATATATATGCAAATATACTAAATATAAATACTACAGATACATGCATATATATAATAATGAGTGCCAAATATTTATACTTATTAGAAAAATTACACAAAAAATACCATAGAGAAATAGATTTATAAAAAAAAACCACCCCATATCCTAATTTATTGCCATAATTAATTTAATCATTTATTCAATATATATTCATCCTAAAGCACAACACAGACTGGAAATGCAAAAATAAAAATATGAATTAGGAGAATTTTTCAATAAAATAAAAAATTGGAAAATTATGTTAATTTGAATATTTCTTATATCTATTATATAATATACGCGAATGTACGCAGAGAGAGCTCAGGGAATGAGGAAAATAAAATTATTTATTTATTTTATTCTAAATCCATCAAGAAAAATATTAACATTTTGAAATATTAATATTCAAAAATCTGACACGAGTATTATAACAACAAAAAAGGAATTTAAATTTTCACCGCATAATTTTGAAATTTATTATACATTTATATATGGAAATACATAGATAGATAGAGTATATAAAGTAATAATTTTTATGGATTTTCAGTTTGCTATTATCTATATGTATATATATATATACATAAAGAAATGTGTATGTGAACAACAACATTATTTTTGAAGATGATATAAAATTATTTACATTTTTTTTGTATATATAGTTTTAATGAATAAAATGAAATAAACGTAAATATTTTTTGCTTATCTTCATGCATTTTGTATGTTTCTCTATGCATCATCACATTTTGCTTTTTAATAAATCCAAAATCTGTATACGAATAGTTAATTTTCTTCTATGGAGGAAACGTGTATATCCTTGGTTTTCTGCATTGGAAAATCCTATATAAATATTAATTTCTATATAAATTATCGGTGACGAAAAATTTCTAAAAAGAATAATAGATATTTGTGGAAGCCCAGTTTTTATACGCACACACATAATCATTCTTGTGTGTATATATTTTTATATATAACTATATATAGTCAATGTTTTTAACAGAAATTTTATAATGTAACATAATCCTTTATATTGGTATATATATTGGACTGATAATATTATTTATTCATTAATGGAATAGGATATTGGATAGTGTGATGCTTGGTAATGGTATTCACTCAATGGTTTTGTTTCGTTCTGATTTAAAAATGTTTTGTCAACTCATCAGGCTATAGCGACAAAACCGAGTGATACACTCAATCAAAAATAGTGTTTGCTATATGTATACGCCAGCATGCAATGCGAAAGCGAAATATAAATAGCATTAACATTGTATGACCAATGTTATACATAACACTGAACAATATTATGACGTGGTCGTCGATAACAATGTTATATAGAAAAAAATGTTGATTACATATATAAGTTTATATACGTGCATTATTTACCCATACAAATGATTAATTTGATCGTACGATCTTTTATATAATCATGAAGGTAAGAACACTGAAACTTATACATCAACATTCAACATTTAAATCAGAACGAAACAAAACCATTGAGTGAATACCATTACCAAGCATCACACTATCCAATATCCTATTCCATTAACAATTTTGGGTAATTTTACCTTGATGTAGAACATCATAAATGTTGATGTATAAGTTTCAGTGTTCTTACCTTCATGATTATATAAAAGATCGTACGATCAAATTAATCATTTGTATGGGTAAATAATGCACGTATATAAACTTATATATGTAATCAACATTTTTTTCTATATAACATTGTTATCGACGACCACGTCATAATATTGTTCAGTGTTATGTATAACATTGGTCATACAATGTTAATGCTATTTATATTTCGCTTTCGCATTGCATGCTGGCGTATACATATAGCAAACACTATTTTTGATTGAGTGTATCACTCGGTTTTGTCGCTATAGCCTGATGAGTTGACAAAACATTTTTAAATCAGAACGAAACAAAACCATTGAGTGAATACCATTACCAAGCATCACACTATCCAATATCCTATTCCATTAACAATTTTGGGTAATTTTACCTTGATGTAGAACATCATAAATGTTGATGTATAAGTTTCAGTGTTCTTACCTTCATGATTATATCACATAATCATTCTTGTGTGTATATATTTTTATATATAACTATATATAGTCAATGTTTTTAACAGAAATTTTATAATGTAACATAATCCTTTATATTGGTATATATATTGGACTGATAATATTATTTATTCATATAAATATATATATAATATATACACTATACAGTAATATAATATTAATCATATTTAGATGGAATACTGGGGGAAAAAAAATAACAATTTACATAAATTTAAATTTGCCTAACAAAAAATAAAAAATTAAAATAAAATATAACTAACGAACAAATGAAAATCAATAAGTTTTATTGTATATATTTATATAACAACAGATATATAGTATTTTACAATACATTTTATGTATATGAATATATGTTTTATAAATGTAAATCTATATATGTATGTATATATTATCAAAATACATCCATTTAAAACAAATTTAAATCCTATCAAAAGATTAAATATAAATTTGTAAATATATAACTATATATCTATATATAATAGAGTATATATTTGTCTGTTATATTACTCTATATGAATGTATAGATATATATGGATAGATATGGAGATGTAATACAATACATTTATTATAAATAAATTATATACCATTAAAATATATAGGAAAATTTAATGGTTTTAAAAGGTGCCATTTAATTTTTAAATACTATAAAATATATGATGGTATTATTTATATATATATACCTATATATTTGTATTTATTTTTATTTTTCAACATAAATTCATTTATTTAAACAAACTAACTATCTATTATTTTGTACATTACGAATGCATATTTAATATAACTGAACATCATATATATATGATATAATATAAAGAAGCGATACGAAGAATTATATTTCTATATATATATATATATATATAGTTGGTTAGTCTACAATAACCCATATAGTGGATGATACCCATTCCAAATTAAAATATAGATTTCTCTAGATATATATATATATCTGTTATTGTACAGTTCATACTTCAGTCAGAAATATTCTTAACAAGATACGATTTTCATATACACGACTTATATATTGTTCATATATATTTATACATTTATATAGGTATCACATATGAACAGGTCATATAATTATAGAAATATATGTATATATGGTATACATGTCATGTAAATATACATGAAAAATTCGTTGCTTATATGGTATTATACTACATATAATAGATACAATAATACATACATTCAGATTTAAAGGTTAGAGGTATTAAATAGTATTAAACCATATATACATATTTATACATATATACGTATAATATTATACATTTTGAGTTTTGATATACAAACATATACATATATATTTATTCCTGTATGATCAGGGCAAAAGTGCCTTTATGATATTCTATACACAAATAAATATATACCGCACAAGAAGACGTATAATAATATAACGAATATATATATATAAATATTTCTGATATAACTTACATATATATATGCGGAATAATGTATATATACATGACAATATCTAAATTAACAATCTTATTTATCGTTTCATACATATAGCTATTTAACCCTCGATTCCCATATATATACAGTGTCCGTGGTATGAATTGAACGATTATGAAATTTAAAAAAAAATGTAAAATTCCGTTTGGTATGTTATACGATTAAAATGTATTAATTTTTTTGATATGGTAGCGTATATGTAAATCATAAAGAATAAAATATTTTAAAAAATGTTTCCTGTTTATTTTCTGTATCGCTTAAATTGATTATCTTTTTTGAAAAGAAAAACATGGTTGCTGGAATGCGTCAAAACATTCCATCAACCATACGACAATAATTCACCGAACCGATTGCATCATTTAGCTCATCTGAACTCATTTTTCCGAAGTCCCAAATCTAAATATTACAAATGGAAGGCCAAACGCTATGCCCCAGTAATTTGCTAAGGAAATTAAATGCAGATAAATGCCATTTAAATCATAGGATACGAGAAGGAATAATTCAATTTGTAAAAATATCTGCACCGTTCAATTTATACCGCATACACTGTATATTTCTGTATATATACAAGTTTCATAAAAATATAAATACACATTGTATATAGATTCTTTTATAAGTGATATTTACGTACGTTATGTATGTAGGATATTTTATAAAAGATCAAAATTGTACAATAGTTTTTTTTATTTATTTATCACATATTCTAGCTAGTGTATATTCTATCCATATACATACTTACATCCTTAAACCGCAAGCAATGTTTATCCATCCATATATATGTAATACATTTTTTATAGGATAGTGTGCACTTTCTTATACAATTTTTTTTCTTTATATTAAATTATATGTATATACTTCTTTTTTCCTATAATGTGTCTATATAAATTTATATTAAACGGATATTTAGTGACACCAAAAGAAATTATTACATAAATATATATGTATATAATAGGAAAAAATAACAATTTAATTTAATTTTTTAAATTTCATATATTTTTTTTTAGTTTTCCTTTATATATTCTACAGATATTGATATTGATCGGTTATGTTAAAATTAATTGATTTTATATATTTATAATATATTGCAATGCGGATCGAATGAAATAGTTTTATTATTTTTCATTTAAATTGCATTCAATACGGTATCATAGATATTTCCAATGAAAATATAAGCAAAAACGAATACACAATTCAAAATCAAAAAGATTAGGTTTCATAATTCTTTCATATAAGTATATATGATTGAAAATAATTAATTGTGTATAAAATAAAAACTAATATATAGGGCAATGGATATTTCCATTTGGAAAACTATCATATTTATTTAAAAAATATGAAAATGCAATTCAATTTTTAATTGGAAAAATTACAAATTATATAGCCTTCTGTTATTTTACGGTGCCCGATGTAATTGACCTGTGTGAAATAACTGAAAAACAAAATAAAATTATTGATCAAATAATAAGATTCGCAATCGATCCTAAAGTTTTGTAAGAATTTTGGCTTGGCGATTATATTAACAACTCTACAACACAGTGTAGCACATATCCAATTAGTATAAAGTTTAAAATACTTACACCACTTATATTATATTTTCAATATTGCACACTGCGTACGATATGGCAAAGGGGTTATATGTTATTATATGTTAGCGATAGTTATAGTTATTTGTATAATATTTGTACATGTTTTAGTTAGTTATAGTTAGTTAGTTAGTTACTTATTTGTTGAACATTTTGTATGAATAATAGATATAGTATAGATATAGTATAGTATATATGATTTTAATATAACATGTTTTTCGGGTTTAATATCATGTTACATATATTTTATAATAATTACGCGTATATTTTGTATAACTATCTTATTCATATATATATACATATATATAGTTACTGTATCAATTATTATTCATATACATGTAATAAAATTGTAAAAGTATATTCATAAATATATGTATACCAAAATATAATTAATAATAAAGTTATACTTATTAATATTTGCAAAATAATTATATATTACGATGTTATTTATATAAATTTTATTATCACACCTTTCCATTTTTAAGTGCGTAATAACTTTATAAATGTATATATATTTATAAATTATATATAAAGATCTTCTTTGTTTAAGTATTTATATATATATATAGTAAAAACAATAATAAGTTTTCTGTCTTTAGATAGAATGTTAGAACAAAAAAAAAACTATCAATTATTATAAAAATTTTTCCAAAAAATAAAACTAAAATCATATTGACCTCGAGAAATACCCTAATTCAAACGTCGGAATTAGATCATATAAATTTCAATTTGAAATGGTTTGCTGTTCTATTAACGAAAAAACCATGACATAGTTTAAAAACAGACACTTTCTAATTGAAATGTAAATGACTGTATTTCCTATATAAATTATTGTATAACTATATACATATATTTAAGGTTAATAAAATATATATATAAATTCAAAACCATAATATTTTTTATCTTAATACGATGAAAATTAAATACTCTTTTATCATCGCTTATATATATATAAATTACTGTATCGCAATTTAAACAAATTTCATATCAAAAACATGAAATGATACAGTAATTTTTTTTTTGTAAAATAATTCTTATATGATTTCGCGCGATCTCGTTTAATATTAAGTATATATTATTATAACACTTTATAACCATATATATATGCATATATAAAACCATTCCAGGTTTACACATTTTATATCATATACAAGTGAAATTCTATAATGAGAAAAAAAAAACAATTTTCGTATATCTATATTTAGAAGCATTCAAAAAGTGTATATGTTGTACGTACACATATTCCTGCATATATATTTAGATATAATGTAATGTGTAATGTATCCTTTTATTATAATCCTTGTGCTTGGGTTACACACGTTTATTTAATAAATTATATGTGCATACTCGCATATATACTTATATAGTATACACAAGGATAAAAAAATATATATATGCTTATGTATATAATGAAATATAATACTCTGATGTATAAATATCACATATATTTATATATATGTATGTGTGGAGGACATGAACACTTATATGTACCTCAGTTAGTGTGTATAGATACGAAATAAAAAATAAAATAAAATAAATTTATATTCTATGCACACCTTTATTCATATTACACTAATTACAAATTATGTTTTTCTTTCCATTTTATTTTTACACTAACTTGTTTATTTTTATATCTTTTCGTATATATAATATATAAAAATATCATTGTTCTTATAACTATATATATATATATGATGTTCTATATTTTTACTTACAGTTCCACCAGAAAAATTACTTATATTAGATTCGTACGATGAATTGGTAAATACATATATTCTAGGACCATATAACGAGGGAGCTACAATAAATACTACTTGTATTTCCATAGGTGGTAAGTATATACATATATATATATTATAAAAAAGTATTCTGTATTATACAATATGCAATATATTATACAAATATAAGAAGCTATAAAGTTATATAACAAATTGTATAGATATATATAACACATACCCATTTATAAAAAGTTCATAATGTCATACCGATGTAAACCTCGCGGTGTTTCGCATTCGCATAGAAAGGTAGATGTAACAATTGCAAACATAAAAATAAAAAATATCACGGTAAATACAATCTAGATAAAATGAAATAACACATTACGAAAACCAATTATTTATATTATATATATATATATATGTTTTAAGTTAAATCATAGAAAATATTATTTTTACAATTCAAAAATCCATTTTCCATTTTTCCTTTTTTTTTATGGAAATTGTTTATATAGTTATTTTAAAACATTCTATTCTATATGATCAGGTTGTGTAAGGTATTAACCCTGTCCAAATGGTACTATTCTATGTAAATATTAAATGTGTTATTGTTAAGTTATTCTATATATATATACAATGTTTTTATATATGCCATTTGAATACCCCATATACAAACTATCATATTTCTTACCATATACATACTCTATAAGTCTATATATAAATGTTTATATGACATATACTTAGATGTACATATAGAGAGATGTACAAAATATGCACGATTTAAGTAAGGATTTAAGTAATTTTAATATATCAAGAAGACATCTAAAAATTATATGTATATATAGAGTTTTCCATAAAATATACATAAATATTCAACTTTCAAGTATATACAATATACATATATATTTATTTATATATGTGGATATTATACACAAAGTATATTTTATTATATATACATTTTGTATATATGACAGTTGAAGTAAATGATAATAATAACAATATATGAGTGATATATAACTTTATATAAATATACGAAAAAATAAAAATATGAAATTCTGATATATGTGTAATAATACAAGGTATATTATAACATCATACACTTATATAAATATATATCATATAAGAACATGATAAGATTTTACCTTCAGAAATTTTATTAATATAATGATAACAATAATAATAACAATAATTATTATTATTATGTAAGGTATATTTCATATATATAAGTACGTATATTTACACACACACACACATTTTAGTTCCATAATACAGTGTATACGTGAATTTATTATAATATATATATATATATATATACATATTTTTATTGTATATCAAATGCCGGTATATGTATGTATGAAAATAAAATAATGGAAAAGAATGTAGTTATTTTAATCATATATATATTTGAATTTATTGTACGTATTCGGAAAGATCATTTATAGCAACACTTATATCTATATGTATATATATTATAACGAGTCAGAGATATATGTGCAAACCAAATAATTAAATATATATATAGAGACAGACAAACAGTCACGTAATCCTCTAAATTTGTAAAATAAAAACAATGCCACTTCAACTTAAAACTCTGTGGTAATAATAAAAAAAAAATTTCTTATAATACCAATTTTTATATATGAAGGAAAATCAATTGTTTTTATTTTGTTATGATATAATGTATAACAACAATTATTTTTACATTGCTAGACTATATATATTATATGTAAATTTGTACATGACTGAATAAGGGAGTAAAGGATTAAAAGACGACCATATGCATATATTTCGTGATTTGTGAATATATAAAATGATATATGTGCGTATATCATTTCATAAATTTCAAGGATTAAAAATAATTATATGTATAATTGGCAAGATGTGCGATATTATATGTCGCAGACACAAAAATCAACGAGCGGCGTAATATGTAGAAATAGGGAAGAAAATATATCATATATAGAAAGATAGAAATAATATATTATATTTCATATATGCTCCTCTGGTTGATTTAATAAAGTTTTTAATATATTTTATACTTTCATTAAAATATATTGTCTAATTTTGGATATTTTATACAATTTTAAATCCTTGGCTTTTGTGTTTCGATTATTCTATAATAAGAAAATAGGAATATAATGATAAAAATCCGACCTAAATATCTACCCAGTATTACAATTGGGACAATTCGTTTAGAATTAAATAAAATGTATCATCAAACTATATATCCAAATATGAAACTAAATAAATTCAAAGAAAAATTATTAAAGAAATTAATGTAATAAAATAAAAGATATAGACAGACAAATAATTCGAAATACAGGAATTTGAACTCAACAAAAAATCATTGTGTGTTACTCATACACAGTAAATTTGTACCAAGAAATTACTAACTTTTTTTTTGACACGTTTCCATCAGAAAGTTATATCTGTATATATATATTAATTTACATAATAGAATGAGTTAATATTAAAAAAAATGCAGTACCATCATAACCGCGATATATTTCCCACATTTTAAAAGAATATACATATAACAAAAGTGTAAAAGTTTGTATAGCCAATAAACCCTCGATATATTGATATTTGTATAATGCATATATATATATCATCATATCTAGTCCATATTAAATATTTCAAGCATACTTTTTTTGCATTGATATACAATACACCATAAAATGCAATGTGTACGTGCATCCATCAATATCTATATATTTTCGAGTATATACAGAAGTTTATATTATCCTAATAATAATAATAATAATAACAATGAAAAATAAAAAATTTGAAGTTGTCATAAATGAATATATTAAAAAAGAGCACTTCAAATACAAAATTAATTAAAGATTTTATCTTTTTTGTATATACGTGAAACGACGAGAGATTAGATAGATACAATTTTATTTTATATCCTATCCATATTTTAATATATGTATGTATATATAAAACAACCTCAATCAATATTATATTTCCATATCATGATCAAATATTTTCAAACACATATCTGTTAAACATCATCAACAACGCTTATATAGAATGCGTATATATACATTTAATGATCCTAATTTCTATCACCCCCCACATTTTTGTATGTGAATTATTTTTTATTGACTTATAGGAATTGAAAAGGGGTAAGAGACTGTAAAATTTTATTAAGAAGCTACATTTTTTTTCAGTAAAAAATATCTTACCATTCTAAATCCTATCAGTAAAATATTTTGTAAAGTAATTCATTCAGGTTTAGCCGTCCATTATTATAAGATATTACTAAGATGGTATTGGTATAATATATTTTTTGACTTTTCATAAGTCTGAGATATTATGAATTTATGAAAGAACCTCAAAGAGTAGAACATACGTTCTGAGGGTTCATTACGAAATCAATATAAAACTGCCATTCCATATAATAGTAATTTATTTAAATGTTTTGATGCAAAAATGATTTAATAATAAATATTTATTATTTTATTTATATTTAAAAAACACTAATAGTTTAATTTTTATCATAATTTTATGCAAATAGGTCGTCCATTACCAAATGTCACATGGTGGTATGAAAATACATTATTAGATGATGTTGAAGTTACCATATTGTCTGATAAACGTGTAAAAAATGTTTTAAAATTAAGGAATCTCGATCGACAACATTTACACCGAAGTTATACCTGTCAAGCTACAAATAATAATGTTACAACTCCAATTGTTAATGCCGTTACACTGGAATTAAATTGTAAGTATATTTTTTATATAAAATTTAGATAAAGATATTTTTCAATTTGGATTGACTTTAATAAATGTTCTTTTTTTTTGTTTTGGTTAAGCCATTATTACTGCTTATACCATATATATATATATAATAAATGGTAAAATATAAAAATTAAACATTTCAAATAAAAAAAAAAAAATTGTATAACTAAAAAATGATTTTCTTTTAACGTCAAACAATATATTTAACGTATATAGCAGATATATATTAATATATAGTATTACTTTATGAATTATTTATATATTTTCTATCAATTATCTGCGTACGTATATATGTGAGCAAAAAAAAATACATATTTCATGATGTGATTTTTAAATTTTCTTATTTTTTTTTCTTGTATAACCCGCAACATATCCGAATATATATTTACCAAGATATATAATACATGAGATTTATTTAATACATGTAAAATACATATCCCAAATTCTAAAAAAGTTAAATTTTTCACTTTATAGCTTATTTTTGAAGTATGTATATAGATATACATAATACATTTATATTTATTTATATATATATAAATATAGTAGAGCAAATAATAATAAAAAGAAAAAATAAAGCAAAAAAAAAATAAAATTATAAATATTTATGCGTATAATATAAAAAATTGTTTTTCATCATTCATTCACATAATATTTTTCATCCATCATAAATAATAACTATATATACTGTATATAGAAGTATATATATATATATGTATAGTATATACATCAAACCCTTAAATGTATTTATATACCATTTATATTATATATAGCATGGAAAATTCACTTATAATTTCTATATATATATATATTTATAGATATACAAAAAATTATGCGAATATAACCCCAAAAATTCAACCTCGCCCTTTCTTTCTTTATCGGCCATCATCATCATCATAATCATCATAATATGGAAAAGCCAATGTGAATTCCTTTTTTTTTTGTTTTGATTTTATAACGCACATATCGAAAATTATTAAAAATAAACGTATATTTACGCAAAGAGTTAATTGATGAAGACGCACCGATGCTATTTTATTATTAGAACTTGCTGAAACAATTGTATTGATTTGTTACTTAACATTTTATATTAGGAATATTTTATCTATTAATATCCATTTTATCCGATTATTTTTCTAAATTGTTATATTAGGGAATTTATTGAAATTTAATTTATATTTAAAATTCTTTTTTATATCTGTAACATATAATAAGTTATTCAACGCGGTCAATGTAATATATATTCAAATGCGTACATACATATATAAAAATAGATAAATGATTATAAATATATAATGTTTTAAACGATTTTCATCTGATATTTTTTTTTCTTATTCCTCTTCTTCGATTTTTTTTCCTTTAAACATTTTCTATATACTATATATCCATATACATAATTGTATGACGTATTTATAGATATCGAAAACCACTTGTTGGCGTTACGTGAATTTGTGTATTTTATATTTGAATATACGCGTATATATAAATTCTACAATCCTAGGTTGTTAAATCGCATTTCTATATATATTTTATACACATATTTTGCATTCATATATATGTATATAGTGGAATAACTTTGGTTAGAAAATATATAAAAAAATATATACATATTTATCTCTGTATATATATATAGGATTTGGATATTTGCAGTATAAATTCTGAGATTTTGCTTGCTATTTTATTATTATTATTATTATTACTAATATTATTATTATTATTATTATTATTATTTTTGTTATATTCAATGGTTTTTCAATGCTCTATATTTATATGGATGTATTTGAGTTTGTGTATAGTAAAGTATTAGTTATATATATATATATAAATACTATTTTATTTTGATATACCAAATACGTATATTATAATATTTATATTTTATACATATATATCTATATATATACGCGTATATAAAGGCAACAACCATTGGCAATATTAGCATATTATTCAAATAAATTTTACGATTTACAGAATATATAAATTTAGTATAATACACTTTGACAGGTTTTTATCCTTTTTCCGTTTTCTATGTTTTCAGTTTTTCTTTTTATTTTTCTGTATCATCTCCGATATATATACATGCATGCAAATACATTCACACATTTTTGGTTGTTTATGCGTATATTAAAGAAATTCCAATCCATAGTCGTTTTTGGATAATCGTAGATTGAATTATTGTGCGGTGAATAAACTATAAGATAAAGATAAAATCTATCGGTTATAATCAACGTTCCCAAAATTGTATTGGGAAATCTTAAAATATTGAAAATTGTCGAAAACCATAATTTTCAATTGAATAATTAGCATCAGCGTTCTGATGTAATATTTATTCTGTACTGTTTTTGAAATAAATTTAAAAATGTAATGTCAATTTACTATATAACATACATATAGTTATGTTTTATCTAAATACTTTTGTACGCTATTGTTTTTTGTGAGAAAACCCAAAATTGAATAAAAAAAAACCCATTTATATATAATATTAAATTATTTTCTACAAATCTAGAAATATATTTTTATACCCAAAGAATATATATATAAAAATAATAATAAACAAATAAGGCAAATACCATTTCGCTGATGTTTTCGTTGTATTCCTATATATATATGTATATAATTTCGAATACAAGAAAAAAAACTAATGAATTTATAATATTTGAATTCTTTCTTTTTCTTTTTTGTATTTGCGTGGGTACGAAAAGGATGAAAAATTGATTGTAGAGAGGATATAAAAATATAGCACATATATGATATAAATTTAGTCTTATACCACAGAGAAATAGGGTTTTAAAATTATTAATTTATTTATTTATTTATTTAAATATGAGCATCAGAGTTCTTTATAAAACAATATAGAAATTATAGTAAATTATAAGGATATAGTTGTTGGAAGAAAGAATAAAATGGAATAGTTAAAGTTGGAATTTGGGTCATTAAGTGTAGTGGCATGCGGTTAAAAGGGGTTATACTATATAATGAAAAACAGAAAAGATCAACATGTAAATATTAAATCAAAAATCAATAGTATAATTTAATCGAGATCTTTCGTATATACATAGGCAATTTTCTTAAGTTTGAAAATTCATGAAAACGCAACGTATAAACGCATAGTATAAAGTCTCTTTATATCATTGTAATATTAATTTTATCACAAATGTTCAAAGAAATTCGGATAAAATTAGGCATAAAATCATATTACATATTACAGATGTTCGATTATTATTAAATATTATTAAAGCTTGTAAAAATTCAAAATGTATTGGTACGGTTGTTATATGGGTGATGTGATACCAGCCATAATATCATTGCATAAAATTACTATTAATAATAAACCATTAATTTTATTTGATTATTAAATTAAAACCATATAATATACATTATAATAAAAATAAAATCTGTTAACATATTACACGCATCAAGAAACATAATTTTCAAATTAAATATACTTATTTTGTTTTTTTATATTACCAATAAATATATAAAATGCGATGATTATATACCATATACATAAAGCTATATAAAGCTGATAATAATTATTACACCATAATCCTTATCATCGTATGTGTGTCTTATGAACAAATAATAAAAAAATAAATTAATATTTAAAATTAAAAATTACTTTTACTATATATGTTCTTTTATATATACTATATATAATCATATTGTAATACATACAATATGAATATCAAATAAGATAAAACAAAAATAATGTTATTATAGAAAAGAAAAATCCCATTATATACTATATACATATGTATATTAAATGTATTTATAGAAAATTGTTAAGTCGTTTTTTAAAACATATATATAATTTTTCTTTATATACATACATCACAATATACTATATATATAGTTGCTTTATTATATAATATATTTCACATATATATACGTAGATTTTTATTATATATATCCTTATCCATCCATCCATTCTTTGTTTTAACTATAGTTTATGCATATAATCTCATGTATAATTTTTTTTTGTTTTGTCTTTCACATATATATTACTCTTGTTTTTAACTTAAATTTAATATACTCAAAAGGGAAGAAAAAAAAAACTTTTTACTGTCAAAGTCTATATATCCATATATATAAATATACGCAGAGCAGCTTTCCATAAATTATATAGGAAAATTATCCATTTATATATAGTTTTATATTATTATTATTATTATTATTATTATACGTATACTGTATATATTTATCATTACAGTTTTTCATATTGCTTATTCTTGTTGTTTTCATAATAATATGTTGTATTATTATTTTTATAACACACACACACTGTATTGCTTTTACTTTATATATATATTCAATATTCATCTATAGTTATAATATGTATATATATATAGATGTAAAGCAAAAAAGAAAAAAAGAAAGGATATTATATAAAGGATTATTATTTCAATTTCAAAACTTAAATTAAACTTTAACTTTAAAGCAACTTTTACTTATGTAAACTTTACACTTTATTCTATATATATGTACTTGAAGTTTATATGCCCATATACTGTATAGTGTATATACATTATCATAACACAACACTTTAAATATATATAGATATATTTATATATGCGTGTGTATTATACATGTTAATGAAAATGATGAAATGATTATATCTACATATATACACATTACATAGATATAGATAAATATATATAATATAAGAATATAAAATTCATAACCATTATATAAGGTTCAACTGTTCAACTGAAAATATGTATATATAAATAAATATATATCGTCAGTACATGGGTTCATATTTTATTGGGATTAACTTTATATATTATATATAGATATATGTATATAGAATGGTTCTTTTCTTCTGCATCTTCATTTTCATTCATCAACATGCATCATACTATAGTATAGTATATATGACCTGAAATGTGACAAATACAATTTCAATATATAATTAAACTTTTTATTTTTTATTATATAACTTTTTAGTATATATTGAAAAAAGAGTTTCTTATAGAAATTTTTTTTACAGCAATGCATCATAATGGTATATGCGTAGATATATATAATATAGTATATAATTATTATTATATTTTATACATTATATTTTATACATTATCAATCATATTATAGTTTGATGTCTATTAAAAGTGATTTAGACACGGTTCGTATATAATACATATAAGAAATATATAATTATTTTTATTCTATAACATTATACATCTATATATAAATTTAAGTGTATAATGTCAGGGATAATTTCAAAAGTATAATGTCAGGGATAAAATTTTGATAATTTCAAAGTCAGCGCATTGGTCTACACACTATATATATAGAGTATTGCTTTTGGTATTTAGGGTAAATCACTGACGAACGGGACACGATTTATATTAAAGGAAAAACTATATAGTTTTTTGTTTTAATTTTCCAAAAACCAATAAAATTTGTTTAGATATTTATTTGAAATTTTAAGGTGAAACAGTGACAAAATACATTATCGGTAATATATTCACGGTCAAATACCATCCAATACGCGGTAGGTATTATCAAATACACCATTTCTCATCGTTCTGTTTCTAACCGCGCATTAATTTGAAATTTTTGATCTGTAGATTGATGATAGATGGGAAAACTTTTATATATCAGAGAATTTTTTCTGGATCATCCATTGATGTTTTTGTGGGAATGAATTTGAATAAATTAGCACACAATTCTATATATAAGGAGTTAGGAGGAGGGCTTACATATATTTCTATATTTTAGCTATTACATAGCATATTACATAGTCATATCGTTTTTACCCATACACGATTATATTTATTGAAATATGTTTATATGTCTATTACCGCCTATATATAATTATTTTAAAATGCAAAAATGATTAAATATGACAGACTAAATTAATTTATTATATTGCGAAATCGCAATGTTATTCATTAAAAACTTGAAACGATATGTACTATATCTATATCCCAATATCGCATATTTCTATGCTTGCTTTTTTGTTAAAGCCATATACCTGATATACATTCTATTATAATTAATTTATGATACTCATAATAAAGGTATTTTATGTGAGCGCATAAAAAAAAAAGAATATTATAATAATAATATACATCAGATGTTATTGTATTATAATTTAATTAAATATATGTACGATACGATATTTGCAGCATTAAATTTTATCTATATATGCATATGTATAAATATTTTATGCAAATATTTATGTTCGTATATAACGAACTATTTCTCTATATATATATATATATATATAATTTATAATATTTAATATATATGATTCCAAATTATGTATAAAATTGACATAACTATAATAATTAATAAACTATAATACTATGATCATAATTTTAAATAAATGTTATCATAATTATTTCAATATATCTATAAAATATAATATAATTTTAATAAAATAAATAATTATTTAGAAACATTTCACTCTGTGTCGTATGTGTGAGAGTATGTGTGTGTGCATTTGGTGATGCACGACCCATATATATATATATATAGGACAGATAAAATTAATTATTTATAGATATTCATTAAAAATATTTATATATTACAAAAACATTTTTTTTATTATATAATCTTTTAAATAACATTCTGATAAAATTTAAATTTTAAATATATTTGTTTTTTTATTTTTCAAAATCTATATCTCCGCAGTGAAACCATTAACAATAAAAATCAATAGATATGATCAACCATTATCGGCCGGTACAAACCATACCATAATGTGTGAAGTGGCTGGTTCAAGACCCACACCATCAATAACATGGTGGAAAGGCAGTACACCAATGAGGAGTACACGTGAGATTGTAATTATCCATATTTATACTATATACATATATATATATAATTATTAATTAATATAATTTACATATAACATTGCAGAAATATTTAACAAACAAGATAACAAACACCTAAAAATGAATATAAATAAATAAATTTATATGTACATGAAATTATATATAATAATAATAAAAAACGATCATGATAATAATAATAATATAACAATAAAACTATGCGTATCAAAACAATAACAATAATTTCATTTATATAACTATTATGATTATTATTATAATTTTCGGTGTTGTTTATCCAATTTCTCTATAAACAGGGTTAATATTATTATATGTATATTTATATACCATATATATAGACGCATATATACTATATACAAAATTAAATGTTTTGTATATTAATGTTTATTATTGTAAATATTATATGTATTTTATGTACTTATTCACATTATCGCATATAACGAATATATTATATATAGTGTGTAATTTGTACATTTATATAATATACACACTTTTGTTTTATATACACAACATATAATATATAGTATATATACAAAAACATTTTGGAATTTACAAATAGTTTGGAGATACATCGAACAAAATATTTATTATAATACCTATTTTGTTGCTATATACATATATATTTAATTGTATAACTATCCTATCCCCATACATACATTTGTTTTTATACATATATTTATATGAATATATATTATAAATTAGATGAGAAATAATGAACTATGAATTTGTACACACATAATTTGTGGAATAATTAAATATATAGTGTTTTTCACGTAGCACGTATATATACTTCAAAATGTTTATGAAATAATTATTCTCGATAAATATTAAAATATATAATTTATGACGATAAAATAAATATATATAAATATAATATTTTATATATACGGTATTAAAATATGATTTATCATACGCTGATCTGATTTTATAACCTTATAAATATAAAACAAAAGGTATAATATATATATAGTTCTGTGAATACATTTAAAATTGGATTAAGTTGATTTAATGGATTTTTAAATCAAAGAAAATTTATAGTTTAACAAATCATAATCTTTTCACAAAACGGTATATATATATAATTATTTAAAAATCTATAAAAAATTGTGTCCTGCATTCAGAAAATGAAAATTAACAGACTTTCTTTATATTATACAATATTTTTCCTATTAAAAAATCATTCAGAATGTTTTCTATACATATAATTTTACAAAATTACGGAATCCTAGGAAGTTATAACAATTAGATAAATTACAAGTAATATTGGAAAATTTGGAAAATCGTACACATAATTTCCTATAATAACACGTTTTGAATGAATGCCTGATATACTATCTGATAATCATGAATTAGATTTATATTTTAGTTTTATATATCGTTAAATTTGTAAACAATTTTGTATATCCTCATCATCTCACTATATATGTATCGATTTTAGACAATAAAGGTCAAATTTTTGATGAGTATAGCAAAAAAAAAAGAAAAAGTAACCTACTTTTTATTGAATATAATATAAATATATAGAAAATAGAAAAAACTTCTTTTTAGAATCGTATCAAGATTTACTTTACTCAAAAATAAAAATATGTAGTAAGTTAAAGTTTATTTATGTATTTATCTACCGCACGCAATCATCCGGGGGGATTTTAATGATATAAATATGATGTAATGATTAATGTATTTTATTTTATTTCAATAAAAAGATATATTTGTATGATGCGTATACATATTTCAGATGATTATATATTCCTTTGTATATACGATTTTTGTTATTTTTTCCCCAAAATCTTAAGGAAAATAAACTTACACGAAAAAAAAAGACTTACTTATATACATATGAAATATATATATGAAATATATATATAATCACAAATAAAATGTATTTTTTTATTTATGGATACCAAAAACATAAATATTTTTCTTCATTCCATTGTACATTTATATATTGTAAAAATATACGTTCATTAATTTCAAATAAATAAAATAACATGAATATGGCGGTTGTTATAACAATATATATATATATATATATATATATGAATGTAGGCGGCGGCATACGACAGATATTAAGTGTATAACCTTTTATTTTTTGTCTCTATATATAATTCTATAATTCCACTTATAACTAATAGAATGGCGGCAGAATATAGGAAAAAAACATCCATATGACAAACATTTTCGCATTTTCCGCATACAAAAATGATGTATAGAAATAGATTACAAATCAATTATTCTACTATATACAATCAAAAGAAGAATAAATAAATTATTTTTTAATTATTTATTAATGACAAACTAATTTAACAAATATATATGTGACAAAAAAACTCAACAAATAAATTCATAATAATATTTAAAATTATACTTTAATTTAATCACAATAAAAAAAATAAATAAATTAATATGAAACTATTTTCCCATTTTTTTTAGTATTCAGCCGATAATAATATAACAACATCGTTATTAGATTTTAAACCGACAATTGATGACCGAGGAAAATATTTATCATGTCGTGCTGAACAAGCATTGATACCTGATTCTGGTATAGAAGATGGTATAAAATTAGATGTTTATCGTAAGTACATTGATTGTTTTTTTTAAATATTTTATTGTATATAAATTCAAATGATTAAGATATCGTATGCACTATTTGTGATAAATATTATCTCAATATTTTTGATTGCTTGTCAAATGTGTATATCTACAATAAAATAATTATAATATTATTTAGTATATAAAGTATATAGAAAAAATTCTGATTCAATTACGCCAACAAACAAATACATATATAATATAGATAATAGATATATATATATATATATATATATACATTATAGAAAATAAGCTTATATGAAAGAAGACTAATGAGACACTGTTGTTTCTCTGATGATGTATACTATCTATAGGCGAATTCCGTGAATGGATATATGTTTATAAAAAAAAATAACAATCTTTCCCAATTAAAACAAAAAATAAACAAAACAAAAAAAATAAAATTAAAAAAATAAATAAAGTTATGATCCGAGATGATGCTACACATTTTATTATTATATATATATATATATATTATATATATATATATGTATGTACATTTAGTAATACAATTGTTCGTATGATTTATTTTTTCTAAATAATACATTTTTCCCTCACTTTTTCATGGGTTTTATACTGTATACGGTTCATTGGTTTCCGGAAAATTTAACAGGAGTTTCCAATAGTGTTTTTTTCTAAATACAATATCTTCATCTTCATATTTTTGAATGGTGACAATTCAATTCTCCACCCATTAAAGATTATGATAAACTCCATTCATTACATTAAATCGTATTCAGCCCGAAATATAAAAATAAAACCTTATCATAGTATTAAATTTCCTATTTTTTTCAGAATGACCACAACATCATCGTAGATATAAGAAAAATGTTTTGATTTAGTGTATACATATATATCAAAATATAATATAATATACTTGTCGTATATATGTCCTTTACAAAGAGTCTAATTATATATATATGATTGTTGTGTGTTTGGGGTGTTTTATTATTATCATTATTATTATTGTATCTATATATATATATAAATATTATAATATCCTTTTTGAAAAGCAGAGAATAAAGAATAAACAAATAAAAAAAAATTAACTAATTCAAATGAAAATGTATCTAATTTAGAGTTCAAAGAAAAAAATTTTTTTTTTTAATTTTGTTTCATATAAATGTACATTTGCTTTTAATAGGATATACACGCGACAAAAGTTGAGATATCACTATATAAATGCGATACAGAGTCACAGAGATATATATAGATATAAATACAAATATATATAATATCGCATCGCATATATAGCTATATAATCATTAAATTGCTTTTATTTTATATATATCTCGTTGTATTTTTTTTTTTTATTATATTTTTTGTTGGTGAATTCTTCTTTTATTTTTTTCTTCTTGTTTTTAATTAAAAATAAAATTACCATCAGTTTTCAGTTTTACTATATGTATAATATATATATATATATATATATATATATATATGCATGCATATATTAGGAAAATCGCTCCAAAAATTATAATATAAAAGTATTTTCTTTCTTTCTGATCGTATTACTTGTTTTTATTTGTAAAGTGAAAAAGAATATATATGACATGAATATATATATAATATGTTTGTGACATTTTTGCGGTGACAACCATATAGAAAGAAATATTTTATAAAAATATAGTATTTTGGTTGATTATATACACGTTGACTTTTAGTTTATCCAATATCATCATCATCAGTCAAGTTGTGTTCAGACTATATATATAATATATATGTATGTATATACAAACAAATATAGCTAAATTTATTTAATTTAAAATTACCGCATCAAGTTGATATGATAAAATATTTTCAATTTCAAATATTGGATTGAAAATATATTAGCCAAAAGCCAAGTCAAAACGCGGTGAAAATAAAAAGTTAAAATCGTGATTATATACTTGTTTAACGGGATTTTTATCCACCAAAGAATGATTTAAATTTGCTGGAAATGTATTGTTATTTTGAAAAATTCATATATTTTAATCACTCAAGTGGAAAATTGAAACTGATACTTTCAAAGGGCGAAGTTATTTAATCGAGACTGTAAATGATATACCAGAATTTAAATTATTGCATATTTAGAAAGATGATCATAAAAAATTACGATAATCCGTTTTACTACTTAACTTTTTACCCTTTTCATATCAATTTTCCGACAAAATTAACTTATAAAAAAATATAATAATTTAAAAAATCTACTAAATTCAAATGGATGTATATACGAATTTCTAATATGGACAATAATAAAAAATGTAAAACTTATATCTTAAAATCCCTATTTACAATTAACTGTCAAATATTGCCTATGTAATACTAGACATATATATTATTAAATATACACTTTAAATATTTATGTAATATTAAAACAAATATTTTTCATTCTATCCTAATTTAAGGTAAAAAAATAAATAAATAAAGTAATATATTCATTATAAATATTTACGATTCGTTTCTTTCAGAATTATATTAAACAACGTCTATATTTTTACATGAATTATAAAAAAAAATTAATTTTTCTCATATATATATGAAATATTTATTAATTCCATCACTCAAATTACACAAAACAAATTAAAAAAGCAAAACACATTTACAAAAATAACAGACGTAAATTTATTTCTATATAGAAAAAATAAAACCATGAATAAAAAAAAAATCCCTTGATAATCTTCTGCTAATTCTATCGCATAATCTTATATGGATATATGATTAAATACATATATAAAAAAGGACCACATTGAAAATAAAATGAAAACAACAATAAATTTAAAATAAAGTGGCGCTATATCAATATATGACGAGGCGAGATATAAATATATACACGAACATTATATATGGAAATTATATAGGGAAACTTTTTAAATAAACAAAAATAAGCTCCAAAAGTCTTATATTAATATCTATTTTAATGTATATATATGTAATAAATTCGCTTAATTAAATCTCAATCGCATCTTTACATCTTCTTCATCGTCTTATATATCACATAACTATATATCACATAACTATATATATATATATATATATATATATATGTATACATATAATTTATACATATTCCTTGATTATTTTTGGTTTTTTTTTTTGTGATGCTTTGCTGTTATGCGGTGTTGATGATACACGATATACGATACGATGAAACTGCCAAGTGTCCGTTTTGACTTAATTTTTTTTTTTGCTATCGTTCTTTTGTTTTTTATATATATACATATACATATTCATAAATGGTTTTTATCAAATATACAAATTTTCACAAAAAAACAAAAGTTTGTCGTATTGCTCACTTTGACAATTATTCAAAAAAAAAATCTTTTTTTTTTATGTTTCAACATTTTTTTTTTCGTTTTAACTTTTCTATTCCAAAGTTTATATTATTTTATATACGTCCATGGTCCATATCAGTTTTGTAGTGTGTGGGTGTAAGAAAATTCATATAATATAAAACAACGATAAACTTTTACATAATTTATTTTTATACGGTTTTTTTTGTTGTATGCGAAATATCCTTTCTTTTACTATATACACATTATACCGTATATACATGTAAATTGTTTTCACATAGAGACTATTTGCGGTAACTATTAAATAAAACAGTATATGTACTTAAAAAATGTGTATATAGTGTATATAGGCAACACCATTAATGTGGGAAAACAAGTTAACAAATTAACCCTCGCCCTCATGCATATATTTGTGTGTGTGTGTTTTTTTTTATATATAACATAAAACATAACACCATAAAATAATGATATAGAAAAATTATTCAAATGAAAAAATTAAAAGTCTTTTCATATTTTACTTTTTATTTTTCTGTATATCTTTTTTTTCAATTTTATATTTTATACATCATTCATCATCATATATATGATGGTATCGCGCGTTGATCGTATACATATATGCTCGGATCATTGCGTATATATATGCATGAAATAAATAAGAAAATTATTTTGAAATATAAAAATAAAAAAAAAAAACTGTATATTATGTGAATGCGATGTCTATAACCTGCGTTTACACTTATATGAATATAATATAAAACATATATATAAAAGGTGTAACAATAATACATATATAAAAGGTATATAAATGTTATATATCCTTCCTCTATATATCCTTATTTTTATATACTGTAAATATATATGCTTTTATAATATATTTACAACATGATATCGACAAAGTTATTGAAGTATATTTATATATTTTATTCTGCGTGCTATAGTAAAATAGGAAAGAAATTGGCGCATATACAAATTTGACATATAGACTTTTCCTTTTGAAAAAAAATATATATATATGTAAATTCAACAAAACAGAAAAAAATATATATAACAATAACAACAAAAAGTTTAAAATAAAAAAACTTTTTTAATACACGCATATTTAATACTATATACTATATATATATATTAACTTTTTCTTTGCAAATTTTTTTTTTATAACTCTAAATATAATTTTTTAACTCTAAATATTTTATTGAAATCTTATATACCTATATATAGATAAACCAGTTGTTACATTAGAATTTGGAACTAATTTAAATTCAACCACAATTCGCGAGGGAGCTGATGTTTATTTTGAATGCAATATTAAATCGAATCCCTTCGTATATAAAATTAGTTGGCGGCATAATGTAAGTATATCATATTTATATATATATATATATATTGTTATTTTAGCTGTAAATTTGGGATGTGTGTGTGTGTATATATATATAGGCTTATATTATAAAAAATTTTCAATTCTGATATACATTTCTGCTTGAATATAAATAAAAAAAGCCCCACAAAAATACCATATTATATTTATTATATGTATATAACCCGAAATTCAACTAAAGAAATAAATATACGTGGATTGTAAATTGATTACAGCTGCCATTATATGCATAGATAAAATATATGTTATGTTATGGGTGAGGATGCCTCGAAATAATTGTAAGGAAAAAATCTATTTGATTATTGTCAGTATTTGATATTTCGATGATCTTCCAAAACAATAAAAAAAAAGTATCCCAATTATTTTATTTAATAAATTTTATCAATCTTTCCCAAAAAACAAATTGTAAGCGTACTGAATTATGCAAAATATATTCATCAATAATATACATCCTTTTTATTTCATCCTTATATGGTTATTAATTCTTATTTGTGTCAACGTTTAATTTAGTCAAAGAATCTAAATCCTATATAAGAGCGAGAGTAGATTAAAAAAAAATCTTTCATGCAAAAAAAGAGCTTTTTCATCATATTTATCAGCAGGACCATTATTATTGACATGTATGGGAAATAGATAAAGGAAATCCTTAGTTACTTAATCGACGTTAATAAAAATCGGACAATATGAAATTTTAAAAATCCTAATATAATGAGAACTTTTGATCAAGACATTTCTTTAAACTTGTAATATGAAATGAAATCTCTATATATATAAAAAATTACGATGGGGAGATTTAATTAACTTAAGATTTTGTTTTTTTTTATGGTCAACCGCATAATTATTCAATATGCAAATGGATATATCTATATAGATTTCTAGCTGATATTATATACATACATTTATAATATTCTGAAAATTTATAAACAATATTCTATTCTATTCTTTATTTGGATATGTATTACATATATATCTATAGACATTATTATGTTTTTATTTTTCGGGTTATATTATTATATAGAAATGTTTTGTTTGAATGCAATACAAACATCTTTAACATATATTGTATAATGAATGTTTCGATATTAAAATATGTATATACTATATATATATATGTGGGTTCTACTTTTCTTATTTTAAAGTTCACTTAATTATTATTTATTTTATTTATTTTTAGTATTAATAATTCAACTAATAATTTTCAACTACTTCTAATTTCAATTTTTAAATTCTATTTCATCTAAATTCATGATGATAATATAACATATAATATAACATTACAAAATATTTAATTCTATTACAATAAACACCGCTATATAATAAAGTGTTATGTGTTGTCGACCAGTGGTGTCGATCCCACATTCGGCCATCCTAATTAATCGTCCGCCTCGGACGATTGTTCATCGATACAATTTATCCAAGGCTTCATCATATCCGCTGATGTTGATGTTGTAATGGGACCTTCTCCATTACCCACTTTCTCCACTTCGTAGCGATCGTTCCTTTTAATTTTACATATTTTATATGGACCAAGAAACTGCGGGAAAAGTTTTAATCCCGGTCCAAATTGTGTTCGTTTAATTGCTACCATATCGTCTAAATGGTATTTTGTGGCAGGTTTTCTTTTTTTATTAAAATTTCGCTGATTTTCTTGTTGTATGTTTTTAATTTCTTCTTTAGCTTCGTTCCGTATACGCCTTTGGTTATTTCCAAATGACTCAATAATTTCTTCTTCAATAATTGTGTTTAAATTGTAGTCTTCCGGGTTTGACATAGGTACCCCAAACATGATTTCGAATGGTGTTTTATTGATACTTCTGGAAATTGTTGAATTTATGGATCGTTGTAACGTAGCTACATGGCAATACCATTTTAGTGGGTTTGCCACGGATAATTTGGTTAAAACTGGCACTATGATACCGTTTACCCTTTCCACCTGGCCGTTTCCTCTGGGAACTCCTGTGGTATTTTTTATATGTATTATGTTTTGCGTTTCAATATAATGTTTAAAAGCATTAGAGGTAAATGCACTGCCCCGATCGCTTATTATGCGTTGAGGATTACCAAAAATGGTTTGCTGATTCTGAAGTTTTGCAATAGTTTCTTCAGCGTTTACCGATTTTACTGCGTATAGCCACACAAATTTTGTGAATGCGTCCGTTACCACGAACAAATATTTGTAATTTTTTGCCGTAGCCGGTAACGGACCAAGGTGATCCACATGGTAAGTATGGAGCGGCTGATCAATCTTTTCAATCGGGTGAAGAAATCCCTCTTGTTTACCCAATTTCCTTTTTGATAAAATACATTGAACACAATTAGCTATAACTTTTTCAACTTTCTTACCCAATTTCTGGATCTCGTATTGCTGCTGGATTTTTGCCTCTACTTTTCTCTGGCTAATGTGACCATCGCCGTGTACGTTTTTAATTAGTTCAGTTTGCATGCACGTTGGAATAACCAAAACGTTATTGCCGTTGACAAATCTATATAGAATGCCACTTCTCTGCAAATAATTATCATAATGTTGAGTTTTTAAAATTTCGCTTATTAACTTACAATGTTCGTCATTCATTTGGGCAATTCTTATCCGCTGTATAAGTTCGGTATCAATTATCATAATTACTGGATTTCTGCTGAGAGCATCTACATGAATCAAACTTGTGCCGGATCGATGGAATACCTCACAGGAATATTCCTGAAGTGCAAGAGCCCAACGTGCCACCTTCGATGACAAATTTTGCTTGTTCATGGTGAGCTGGAATGCCTTGCAGTCTGTGAATATCTTGAACGTAATACCCAATAAATATGTTCTATACTTTTCCAAACATCTAATGATAGCCATGACCTCCAACTCATAGCTGGTAAGCCGCGATTCACTTTCTGTTGTTTTAAAACTGGCGTAGGACACCGGATGGAATTTTTGATCATCCGCCTGCCTTTGCAGCAGACAACCACCAAACCCGTCCTGGCATGCATCCGTGTGTAATTCGGTTTCCAGGTTCGGATCATACAATTTTAAAACAGGATCATTGCAAAGTTTTTGCTTTATTATTTCAAATGCTTTTACCTGCTCCCATCCGAATCGAAAACCATGATCTTTTTTTAACATGTCACTTAACGGTTTCGCTAAAATTGAAAAATTTTGAATAAACTTGCGGAAAAACCCCGCTAAACCCAAAAAACTTTGTACGTTTTTTAAAGTGTTTGGTGTCGGAAAATTTTTTATTGCCGCAGTTTTTCCCAGTGATGGTTTGACTTCACCTTCTTCTATGATATGCCCAAGGAATTCAATGCGACGTTGCACGAATCTACATTTTTCGAAATTAATTATCAGCCCATTTTGTTGAGCAACATATAATACTCTTCTTAACCTTTTAATATTCTCGAATTCATTCTTCGCTGGAATTATAATGTCATCCATATATATGTGTAACAATCCTTCTCGTATTAATGGCTGAAAAACTGTGTTGATAAACCTCTGAAAAATTGAAGGAGCATTGCAGAGTCCGAATGGAACCTTTAAAAATTCGTATTGACCTTCGGGCGTTACGAAAGATGTGTACTTTACACTATCTTCTTCCATGTCTACATGGAAAAACCCGTTCTTTAAGTCCAAGGTAGTGAATACCCTGGCCATATGAAGGTCCTCAATAACAGATTCCATCAGTGGTAGTGGATATCTGTCCTTAATAATTTTCTTATTAAGCTTACGGTAATCGACACATAGTCGCATTTTCCCATTCTTTTTTTTCACCAACACTATTGGACTAGAAAAATCTGAATTGCTGGGACGAATTATGCCCTCATCCAACCATTCATCAATTATTTCCCTTACCTTTTGCCTTTCGATAAGTGCCAATCTCCGGGGTCCTTGGTACACCGGAATTTCGTTGTCTAAAATAATCTTCATTTCGGTACATGATTTCACCGGTTTTATTGGCTTGTAATTTTTTATTAGATTTGTTATATCTGCTCGGATGTTCTCATTAATAATATCTGCAACACATTCTAAATTTCCAGTTTGAATGTCATAAATGGTTGGTTCAATGTTGTTGATATCATTTTCTTCTAAGTCGAATGTCTGAATTATTCGTTTAATATTTACTTTACCGTGTCTTACATTTAGTTCAACTTCATTTAATAAATTTTTCCCGATAATCATATCGTGATTTATAACTTCATCCCCTACAATGTGACATATTAATTTGTATGTTTCATTTTCTATTCTTACCTTAGCAATCGTTGACCCGAGAGTGTACTGTAGTTGTGGTGCTATTCCTCTTAATGGTAAAATATTATTGTTCAGAGCAGGTGCCTTTATTAATTCATCATAAACTGACTTTTTCAATAGTGTCACCTCACTACCGGTATCCACTAAAGCCCGTATATTGGTTGAATACAATTCCAGTTCAATTTGCATATCGGGAATTGCTATGTTGTTTACGTTCCTGGGTGTATTTTTCAGATCACAATCTTTGGCTATATGTCCAAAACTATTACAATTAAAACACCTTACACCTTTACCCTTATGTGGGCAATTATATATTGAATGACTTGTAGCGCCACAGGCCGTGCAACGAATCCTAGTATTATTTTCGTTGTTCCTAAGGCTGT
Source organism: Dilophus febrilis (assembly GCA_958336335.1). Taxonomy (NCBI): domain Eukaryota; kingdom Metazoa; phylum Arthropoda; class Insecta; order Diptera; family Bibionidae; genus Dilophus; species Dilophus febrilis. Next base: position 30,089,070 of record OY284472.1, read on the forward strand.
AATTATTATAATCAAAGTTTCTGTTATTTCGAGTATTAACATTATTATTGTTATTGTTGTAATTATAATTAGTGTTATTATGATTGTTGTCGTAACTTCTGTTGTAATTATTATTGTAGCTGGAATGCATGTGGTTATAACTTCGATGATTAAAATTGTTGGATGTTGATGCATTTCTGTTATTATAATTAGTTTGATATGTGCCTGGCTTTCTATTGTCGTTGCATGCGTTGCTTTCTTTAAATTCTTTATATACTTTTAATTTTAACCGCAATTCCTCAATATTTTGAGCATCAAAAAGGGTTAATTTATTCGCATTTGAATCTGGAATGCCTGCTATTATATACGACACCAAGGATTTCTCATCAACATTACCTTTATTTGCAATATTCCGCATTAAAAATACATACTCCAGATAGGATTCACTGCTTAATTTCTTCCTGGAACTTAGTTCCTTATGTATATTAATACTACACTCACCTGACTTAAATTCTTTTAGGAGCATTTCTCTCAATTGTTCCCAATTATTGAGTCCCCTTGTACCTTCAACAGCTAATTTTGCTGCACCTCGTAGTAACTTACGCATGTAAATAAATTGTTGAACATCATTCCAACCAAAAATAAGGGAAGTTGCCTCAAAATCATTTAAATAATTTACAATATTTGCACCGGAGTCTCCGTCAAAGGTTTCCAACGATTCCTCTACATCTCGCAGTGTTAACATTGAATTTGCTTGTCTCGGTAATTCCCTTTCCATTTTATTGTTACTACAAAACTTACTTGTTGATGCCCTGGATGGATTCGAGTTGTGTGTATCGAAGTCAGATTCACTTTCCATATCTAAAATCAAATTGCTGCTATTGTTCTCCGACTTAATGAAATCGCGTAGGCGTTTTATTAAATCCGTTTTTTTTCTATAAAAAATTGATAACCCGCGTTCACGTAAAATTGCTTGTAATTCTCGTGTTGTTAATTCTTGTATATCACTATCTAATTTATTAAGCATTTGAATTGCAACCGATAAATAAAGTTTTGGTATATTGTATATGATATATAAATTAAGTATTGTTAAATTTTTATTAAATTTAAATTGTTTGAATAAAAAGTTTAACCGTTTGTTTTTCATATATTATATTTTTTAACACATGCGACTGAATACCTTTACCTATACACTTTATATCTTTTATTGTTCATATCATTTACCAAATTACCGTATTAATTTACTATGCGATACGATTCTTTTATGTGTAATGTCACCTTCAAAATTATATTTCCGATCTGAATTAATTATTACATAACTTTTTCCTAAACTTCTTTTTGTTTCTATCTTTCTTTTATTAATTAACTTATCACTTATCGATGTCGTACTTTGCTCTTTCCTTTTCTAATCTTTTCTTAATTTCTATTTTCACTTTTCTTATCACTTTGTTCTATTTTAATTTTTATTTTCACTTTTCTTTTCTAAATTAATAATTATCTTATAATGTACATTACCTTAATTTTCACTTATGTTTAACCGTTGCTATACTTGATTCCTTTACATGTCTTTACACTTTTCCAAATAATTGCATAATTTTTCCAAAAACCTTCATAAAACTTTACCTTTCCGTTAACTTTTCACTTTTCTACACTTTTCTATATAACCATAACTTTTCACTGTACCCTATTGTTCTTTTCTTATATTTTTATATTTTCTTTTCAATGTTTATTAACCTTTGCTTCTCTTATTAACCTGCTTATTATTTATCACTTTTCAATAATTCTAGATCGGACCACTTCTGACACCATATGTGGGTTCTACTTTTCTTATTTTAAAGTTCACTTAATTATTATTTATTTTATTTATTTTTAGTATTAATAATTCAACTAATAATTTTCAACTACTTCTAATTTCAATTTTTAAATTCTATTTCATCTAAATTCATGATGATAATATAACATATAATATAACATTACAAAATATTTAATTCTATTACAATAAACACCGCTATATAATAAAGTGTTATGTGTTGTCGACCAGTGGTGTCGATCCCACATATATATAACATATTTTGTGTATTGTATTATATGAGAACATAAGTTGTTAAAGTTGTTTTATGTTGTTGTTATATATATGTTTCATGTTAACAATTTATAATATACATTTAATTCCATATATATATATACGCATAGGATAAAGTATTAGATAATAATGTACCAGAGGGGATAATTATAACAAACCAAAGTTTAGTATTACAAAATGTTAGTCGTGTTAGAAGTGGTCTTTATACGTGCATTGGGACCAATCGTGAAGGTGATGGCACAAGTAATGCTGTAAATTTGGATATAAAACGTAAGTAAACACATTTATATATATATAAATATATATAAAGATAGAAATATATAAGGTTGTATTATATTATTTATATTATTTTTTTATATTAGATAAACATTTCGTATTACTTTTTACTTGTTGTTCTTATATATTATGACTTTTTCTATATATATGTGTCAATCTAATTCCTTGTTATTTGCCGTTGTTTTCTATAACTTCAACACTTGTATTTACACTTTGAAATATGATGAGATATAAGTTATTTATATATATACAAATAAAGTTTTTAAAACATACTTTATTTCTATATATAGTAATAAAGAAAGTTAAAAACCGTTTATACACAACTCATATAATATTATTTATTATTTAAAAGGATATCACAAACATATATCCTTGCCGTATATCCGTATATATACAAAATATTTTAAATATATTATACATTTTATTTAATTGAAATTTAAGTACTTATGGGTGAGTTAATTTTTTTGCGATATTGTTTTATGAGTATATACATTTTTTTTTATTATATATAGTCGTATTATAACTGCCTGCCGGTAAGAAAATATTTTTGTTTAATAAAATAAAAGCTATAACAAAAAAAAAACAAAATCTGAATGTTGATAATTTTTTAAAGTAAATTAATATATATATTGAAAGGGTAGGTTTTTTTTTTGATAAATAAAAGTATAAAACATATAAGCAAACAAAGAAAAAAAAAGGATAACGTTTTGAATGATATATATATATATATATATGTATGAGATCAACGCGGTTTATGTATTATATAATATATAAAATGGTAAACGTCAATATCGTTATTCTCAATTATACATATATAATTTTTTTATTTATTTTATATTTATATTATTTTTGAAATTATGATTAGTGAAAGGTTAAAAGCTATATAATGTAAAATTTAATAATCTGTATATATTTGCAAAATACACACATATACAATAATTTATACATATATATAGATATATTATTATTAAATAAATATTATGTTTATTTTATTAAATGGTGAATGTTATCATTTATTTATATATACCTACATATGTTGTTGTTTTAAAATGGTATTATACATATAGGAAGGATATATGTATATAAAATATTTTTCATATATTTAGAGATATTTGTTGTTTACTTTTGATTATATTCTATCATAAACGTTTATTTATATAACCATTATGAATTGGTTTTAATATATCGCAGTTGTTTCTAAACGAATATTACCGCAGTTATATATATACCTGTAAAATATATTTTGAAAAATATTCATATTTATATGAACACATTCTATTGAAAAGGGTTTATTATTGTATGTTTTACAATATCTATATAGTCACCTTCTTTAGTACTGTACTTATTTTATTATATATATAGTGGAATATATATAAACATTATATTAAAGGGATGGTTAAATTTTACTTTGATATTATTGCGTGATCAAATTTATTATGGCAAATTTGTAAATATAATATAGCAATGGCTTAAATATACTATATATACTATATTATAAAGGTAAAAATTCAACCTTTTGGAAAATATATTATCTATATATATATATAAATAAGAAAAGGTAAAGTCAAATTCAATACAGTATGTATTTGAATGATCTTATCAATAGGTGAGATAAAGGTCAGCACTGCCAAGGTATTTTGTCAGAAATGTTTCGAAAAAAACCTACCCCAAACAGACTATAATCATATTATACCCCCAAAAATAAAATGTTGAATGATGTAAGAGCTGATTTGTTGGTGTTTGTTTTCCGCTAACATTATAAAGTATATCTTGTAATTTTGGAAAATTCTCCATTATGATAACAAAAACTATTAGAATAAAATATACCTGGAATTCAGAGGTTTGCCGTTTGTTAACCCGATTCTGCCGGTAGTAACGAAAAAACAAAATAGCGTTCAAAATATACATTTGGTAACATTTTTCTTATATAAAATACATTAAAAATTCATAAAAATCCTGGAAAATTCAAAATTTCAAAATGTAAATGATAAAAATATCATTATGATATATGAATAAACATACGCACTCTTCTGGAACTATTCCATTTTACAACATTTTCATATAGGTATATGAACTTATTTATCAAATATAGATCTTTTTAATAAAATATTCATTTAATAAAAACTTCATCAATTCATGACCTAAAAGGATATACTAGAGTAATAGCAATCAAACAAATAGTTAAATTCAATATTTATTTGGCACTTATTTAACCACTAACCATATAAAAACAAAACAAATTTTGAATTGTAAACCAATTATATAGAAACATTCTGTATATTTAAATAACCGCATAAGTACTTGTTATATTCGTGTTGTATTTATTAAGAATTTTACTATATAGAAATTAATTAATTTGGTAATTATATTAAAATTTTAATATTTATATTAATATATATATATATAGAATAAACAATAAAGTTTATATTTAGAATATATAGCCTTTCAATTTAAATTAAGTATTTATTATTATAGAATATACAATGAATGATGAAAATATTATATATATATATATTTACAATATAAATAATAAACTTTAATATGTATTTTGAAAATATTTTCACTTAAAGAGCCGCAGTCAAGTAAATCACAATAATAAAAATTGCAAAGAAAAGAAAATTATTTTAGTATATCACAAAATATTATAAACAATAGACTCGCCTCTTACCCTCTTATATACATATTTAAATAAATATTTCTTCAAAAACGATGGTAAACATTTTGTAAAACATAATATATATGATCTGCTGGTTTGTCTTATCGCCTGCATAAAATATTTATTATTATTATGATTATTATATAAAATTTCTTTTGTCAATACGCGCGCGGTTGGTTTTTATTGAAATTTTCAATTAGTGAAATTCAAATAAAAAACAAAAAAACAAAAAGTATATATAATACAAAATACTTTTTATTCATATAACAAAATAGTAAAGGTTCTTAATTTATATACAATATAATAGCAAAATTTTATTAAGTGTTAAACCATATAGAACGATTTGAACCACCATTTTTCTGTGTCAAAGATTTTCAATTAAAATGATCAATTCAAAACAATTCAAATAATGTAAATGTTTTAAACGAATTTTCAGGAAATCTCGATATCTATACACAAACTCATTCTACAGCATATTTTTATTTAAAATACAGTAAAAAATTGTTAACATCTTGTAAAAGTTCAAATTTTTAATTAATTGTCCCAAGGAAATATTATTATTCAATATTTTAAAGAGATCACATTCAATGAAATATAAACATATATATAAAAAGTACAAAAACTATTGAATAACTTAATTGTCAAACGCTATATTTACTAAAAATTTAAATTTATTAATATATCCTTTATTAATATATTATATAAGAATTATCAAAATCGAAAAATTATTATAATATATATTAAATTATAGATTCACCAGTTTGCCGTGAAGGTCAAAAAAATATATATAGCATCGGAAGACATGAATCAAGTACAATATCATGTGCCGTTGAATCAAATCCACCGTATGGTGTAACATTTTTTTGGAAAATTAATTCATCGGATACGGAATTTATCGATATACCAGCATCATTAATAACAATGGATTTATTGAATTCAAGTGCACGTTATACACCGATAACAGATAATGTAAGTATATATATATATATATATCTAAAAACGAATTATCGATACATTTATTATAGGCGTCAATCCATCGTTGTATGATCTAATTACTATCAATAATATATAAAAAGTTAAGTTGAAGTTTATATGCATATTTATTCAATAGTATCGTTTGTAAATTTAATGGTCAGATGTTATTAAAATGATTGTTATGATAATGGAAATTGTCTTTCACCACTTAAGTTTTTGTTGAGGTTTTTTTTTTGCATATCAAATGAATATAATTACCATTTTCAATTGAAGATTCAAATTTAAATAAAAATTGTATTATATTCTCATATACAAATCATAAAAATACAATTTTCTTCATTTTCCGATTAATTCTGTACATATATATCAAGGTGTAAATCAAATGGAAAAAGGGTTAGAAAATATTGATTACAAAAGTAAATATAAAATACCTGTTTTATGGTTTATGCTTTATGAATATATACCTGTAAAATTTGTCCATATCAGTACACATCTATATATATATATATTTATTTAATGCGGTATTCTTTTATAAACCTATCAAATTAGAATGATTACATTACATTATAAGCACATGTGATTATAGAAATAACAAAAAAAACAAGATCACTTTATTATAGACCACTTACAATCTTTTTTTTTTTTTGTGCTTTTTATATGTGCAATAAAAAAGATGGTTATTCTTTATTATTTTATAGTATCTAAATCATCTATAAATATATATATGTATATACCAACCAACAAAATATTTATTTTTTATTTATACACATTTATAGGATTATGGTACCCTTTTGTGTTGGGGCAGCAATGAAATTGGTATGCAAAAATCCCCTTGTGTATACAATATAATTCCATCAGGTACGTATATCCATAGGTATATAATTCTTATATGTACCTATTTATTGTTTGAATAATATTAAATTTAAAAGACTATATATCCATATATATATATAGATACTGTGTGTGTGTGTGTGTGTTTTGTATTTTTTTTTTGTTAAATATCCTATATTCATGATATATACAATCGGCTCTATAGCATATTTTTATCATATACACTTCTTTTCCTATTTTATGTGTATATACACAGACACATTTTGATGTATAAATATTTTCATATACATATAACAGATGAAGAAGATTATATTATAATTAACTTGATTTTATGTATTTTATATGCTTTAAAAGAATTAACATTAGTTTATATAGTATAATATCATCCGCATATATAATATCCATTATACATATATATATATATAGTTAAATTGTATGAGGAAAATTGTGTGTGAGAAAGGTGAAAAACACACTGAATATAAATAAAATAAAAATTTTTTTTAAAAGGTGTATAGCTTATTATATTTTGTATAAAGATGAACAAGAATGTAAATATTATAGTCAGTGTATAATAAAAAAAAACTTATAATGATAAAGATTAATGTTAATTCTATATAATAAAGAAAATAAAATTGAAGTATATATAAGTCTATTGTAAACACGAAAAATATTTGAAACATACCGTTTTTCTTCTTTTTTTTTGAGAAAATTGATTAATTTGTTTTTTCTATTTTTTCTAATGGTTTGAATATATAATTATACCATATAATGGATATTGATGGATGGATTTATTTTAATACTTTATAGGCGGTATTCAAATAATATTCCTCTTTAACCAAATCGTGTTGACTTTATATGTATATCGCGCAGAAATTTACATATAGATATGACGGTAGTCAGTTTGGTTTACCTTAACTGTATAATGCGAGGTATCATAATGCGCGGTTGAGGTTGTTAAAAAGTAGAAATTAGATCTATACTAAAGCGTTGCGTCAACCTCAACTTCGGCGTCAACTTTGAATTGTGTTAACATACATTTGTTATAAGCTATCAAAAAAAAAAGTCGACTGAGGTTGAGGTTGAATAGAATAGTTTGTTCTGATTATTCTCGCAATACAGTTTTTTTTATTTTACATTGATAGAAGGAAAATATCTAGCTCATTAACTCGATGATGATATTATTCAATCCAATAAGAGTTTTGCACAAATTTTTGTCGTATTTTTATATTATAAAATCACGTATTTATTTTTGTTTTATTTATTTTGGTTTAAACAAAAGGCAGAAACAATCAACCAAATACATTTTAATTCTTATTTTGATCGAAAACCATATATTTTATTATTCCATATAAAGCAGAACAGAACAGAATTTACTATTCAAAATATTGTATTTAGATGTTTTATTCATTTCTACTTACCTACTCGCGAAAAACTCACAGTATTATTTGTATATATACAAATACAAATTCATCATAAATACAGTAATGCTATATATAGGTAATTTTATTCATTGAAAATACACATTTTTATTAATATACATAAATATCAACGATATATATATAAAACAAATACAATAATATAACTTATATATCATTTTTGTTGACAACAAAAATCACACATAATTTCCAATAACAAATATATATTAATGCGTTTTGTTATTTTGATTTTCATATATATATGTATATTGTAACAATTGTATTTAAGGGTGTTAATATTATAATATTGTTTATCATAAATTTTCTCGCTTTCTGAATAATATTCAAATATATTCCCATATATATAGTTTATTATTGTTATTATTATTATAATAATACTAATACTAAAATACATATAAAGAATGTTAAAATTGTATATATTGGAAAAGGATTTTCCATTTTTCATCTATATCCATCCATCTTCTATATATAGATATATATATATATATCTATTTGTATAGAAAATGTTTTGCATATACATTTACTATACCTTACATATTTATATAGAATAATATCATATATATATATATATAGATTCATATACGAGTATAACAAAATGATATATAAATATTTATAAAGATTTTGTTAAAAATAAAAAAAAAAGAGAACATTTTATACGATTGTGAAATCATTATTTTGTATATAATATGTTGTAATATTCACAATATATATATATCTATATATATAGTAAATATGGTAATAATTTAACAACCCAGAATTGTAAAATACTGAATATAATCAATACCTTTTTCTTTCTTTTTTTCCATTATTTATATATATATGCATGATATTTATATATATATGGCATGATATTTTTGATTACATATAAAGGGTGTTTTATTTTCCGCATTTCCTTTAAAAAGAATTCTAATAAAACCACATTACAATATAGGATATCTGTATCATTATTGGGTTAGTTTTTATTTTCCTTGCGTCATTACATAACCCGCAACTCCTTGCGTTTTTGGGCGCCTTAGACGTAGTTATACGACATGTTATGGTGAAAGCGATTAAAAATTTTCATTAGCATTTCAGGTGTGAATTCTATAATTTACGCTTATGTTTTTTGACAATAATTTTTAAAAGACTAAAAATTAATCGAAAAAAGGTAACCAATCTGTATCTAATCAAATTTACAAACGTAAGGAAAAATTGCATAGAGCTTTGGAAAAATTGCATAGAATGATTTATAGCTAAACCGAATAAAATCATTAATAATAATTTCTTGAATAAAACTCTTCACATGAAAAAATACCCCTTTTTTAATATACGAAATAGATATTATAAGGGTTATATAAAAGCTTTATATGGTATTATATGTGTATATATATATATATATAGTAAAATTCCCATTTACTATATTATTATTTTTATTATTATTATTATTACTGCATATTCAACATTTTCTCATCATCATCAACATCATCATCAGTAAAAATTTTAGTGATTGGCTGCTGTATGATTTCTGAGCGTTTACCTGAACGATGCGCTAAAAACACACATATATATATATATATATATATAGATAAGATTATATTATAAAATAGAAAATTTAAATTATCTATTGTGTCATGTATAATCCGTATATATATGTACGTTACATATACCTTTTTAAAATGTTTTTGTAATATATACATTTTTAGGTGTTAGAGCTATATATATATATATATATATTGTATAGCAGACATCTCTGTCTGTATATCATCTAAAAATATGTTATTCATAGACGATATAAAAACATTTTGTCATTTTGTTATACAATTTCTATATATATAATATATGTATATGTAGATTATTTATAAATTCGTTCGATAAATAGATATACAAACAGTATAACTATTATATAAATGATTTTTTGTTTTGTTTTTATATAAAAGAGCTTGATATAAATATATATATATATATATATATATAATATACGCAATGATGATATAGGAAAACCCTTTTAAAATTTCGGATTTTATATATTATAGATTTGAATACAGTTTCGTATTGTGTAAATGTAAAAAGAATATATTATAAGTACATAAAATAAAATATGCATAAAAATATATAGATACATATATATACAGATATCGTATATATGCGTGTATATATATTTAAATAAAATATATATAGAATAACACTTTATAAAGGTATTAAAATAGGAAAATTTAGTTAAAATATTTATGAGGCTGTGAGATGTTAAATGTATTATATATCAAAAGGACCTGTAACAGATAAAAATTTTTGTTATTTTCCTCATATATAAACATATATATATATATATATAGATGATTTATATATCTGTATATGGAGTTACAGTTGTCTGTCATATACAAACAAATTTCGGAATTAGAATTGGTTAATGTATATTGTATATACATATATAGAGAATATAGCTGACGCATTATCTTTGTATATACCCATGTAGCAATTTTAGCATTATGTGATACGATATAATGCTAATCAAAGGTCCTATATCGGCCTTATATTGGTATTTTTTCCATAAGAAGTGGACGGTCTATAGGGCTTAAAAAGGCTCTATATCAGAATTTCCATTATTATATAGGGCTTGTTTAGGTCATATATAAGAATATTTATTTAGTTATAGGGTGAAGAACCTATATCAGCATTATTAAGGTAGTTTACGTCGTGAGTCTTATTTTGGAAATAGAACTATATAAAAACTATAAAATACTTATATATTCTCATATAATGCTGATAAAACTTATATAAGTCTAGATAAGAAAAAGAAAACCACTATAAAGCTTAAGATTTTCCCAAGAATAATAAAAAAAACATTTTTTTTTATAACCAGATTTTATTTTATTATGTTATCTTATTTTTTTGAATCCATTAATTAATTTATTTTATTACATTACAATTGCCTTATCAGTTAAATTTAATGTTAAAGTTTACTTACTTGACCGCACCGAGATATGAACCGTGAACCGCAACCTTGGAGTGTGTGATGTTAACATTTACCTACGCGTGATATGTTTATATTGTTGTGTTTTACTGATATTATTATAAATACGATTTAGAGAGAATGCTTTATTTGCATTTCATTTATAATTCAAAAATAAAAACATGTGTTTTTAATTTTATCTTTTATAATTGAAGATCATTTAATTATAATAATAGATATAATTATCTAAATATAATTATAGCCGTATAATAGCATTAAATAAATTCTATCATGTTTTAGCTGTATATTGGAATTCGTAAACTTTAATAAGTTTTAAAAGCTGTATATAACGATTTAAATAATAATATATGGCTTATATTTAACATACCTTATATCGTCTATAAATAATCTTATATACGGCTGAATTAAGCCCTATATTTGAATAAAATAAGATATATAATGCTTTGGTAATATAAGTTTAATATCAGGCTAATATACGCCAAGTGTGTGTTGGTGTATTGTCGTATATTGGTCATAATAGGATATTATTGGTCTCAAGCCCTAATACAATCTATAAATTCCGATATAAGGCTCTTAAATATGTGTTAGAATATAAATGCCAAAATAGGGCCAATATAGGACGTACGCATTATATAAACCTAAGATTGCTGATATAGGGTATCAAATAGAATTAAAATGCTAATATAGGTTTGATATAAGGTTAAAGAATACAAATACCGATATAATGCTGATATACAGCCTTTATATAGGGCTTAATGTTACATGGGTATACATATAGGTACATATCTATAAAAGGTGTCAAGAATGAAACATTATAATAATATATGATCATATCAATTTTTTTTTAAATTATATTATATAAATTACGTAAATGTATCCTTTTAGCTTATATATACTCTTTTGTATATTCATTCATAAATAAGGATTTAAATATAGGTTTATTTTCATGAATTCGCTACGAGTATAGAATTAGTGCATTTAGTAAGATTTTACCATATGAAATGTATTCAAATCATACCATCTCCCCCTAAGATCCACGTTTTATAATATAGATGTAATTGAATGATATTTCTATATGAATGTTGATAATTTGTCTTTTTATTTTTTCACGTATGACAGAATAAGTTACTATCCAAACCGCATATATGTATATGAATTTTATAAAGTTAACATAAAACCGATATTTACCCTTTCGACAAATAGAAAAATGTCCGCTATAGTGCTAAAAAGTACAACTTTAATAGATAGACATAAACATAGACTATATTAAATTATAAATTAAGTTAAAGTTAATTTCTCTGCTTAGTTTTAAATAAAATTCATTGTATTTTTCTTTCATACATATATATCTATACATAACTCACACAGGCAAACCTGATGCACCCACCAATTGTACGGTATTTAATCAAACATATAATGGATTTCAAGTTGAATGCATTGAGGGCTACGATGGTGGTCAAATACAAGAATTTGTAATTGAAATATATGCGGTGGGTGATCGTGTAAATCCAACAATTAGAAAACAAAAGTATGTCTATCTATATATATAGTATAATTTATAATCAATAAGCGAAAATTCAAATGTGAATTTTTCGAACGCACAAAGATTAATATTTATATGATTATTTTTTTAGAAAACCATATTTTGAAATAACCAATTTAAATTCGGGAATTGAATATAATGTTTTTGTAATGGCACAAAATAAACGAGGACGAAGTAATTCAACGTATTTATTGGCGTACACATTAAAAAATCCAGAAAAACAAACGGATATATTGTTTTTATCGGGTGGTGGCGGTGGTGGAATGTCTGGAGGTTTTGGTACGATCAACTATGGTGGTGGTATTGGACCAACAATTGAAAATATGAAACCATTTTTAGCCATTCTAATAGGTTGCGTTGGTGGCACAATGTTAATAGCCATTATTATTGTATTCATTGTACGGGCACGCGGTTCAAGTGGTCATGATCGTAATAATAATTGTGAAACAACATCATATACGGTGAATGGTCAACGTAATTGCATGATGTCATCATCACAGGATATTGGTACCGTTAGGGATTTATGTGCGGAAAGTATGGATAATTTAGATAAAAATCCGGATATAATACCACAAGGTAAAAGTTATTTTTGATATATCATTATGTTTCGTTATACAATTAAATGATGGTAGAAAATTTCTTTCTGTAATTTTTCGTTTTTCGTTTTTTTATTTTAATTCTATCCATTACTAGTAGCACCAAAAATTGATGAAAAAGATGAAGATGATGAAAAATGTTTTGAATGGATAAATGCTAAGCATCCAAATATGTATGCTACGGCAGCGGTTGCTGAACAAAATTCATTACATTCATCGATAACATCATATAATTCATCATACAGTCATAGTGGTAGCGTACTGGCCGCCACCATTAACGATAAACAACAGCAGCAACAACAACATCATAGTATATTAAAACAACAACATCATAGTTTTATTGGAACACAGCCATCGAATTATCAAATGCCACAATATCAACAACACCATCATACACATTCCACATTTCATAATTCAAATTACCATACAATGATACCGTACAATAAATATAATACAAAAGTAATTGAATTTGTGCTATATTTCTGTTAGATTTTCTTATATTCTATATGTATATATAGTAAAGTTTTTGGATATTGTGAGCGTATTCAAAAAATTGTTCAATTTTTAATATTTCTTATTATAATATTAGAATTTAGATTTACGTTATCCTGAATTTGCTTCACTTTCATCAACGCCACCGGTACCGCCAGCTCCTTCATTGCTAGCATCCAGTGCAATTGCTGCACCACAATGCCAGAGAATTCAATTTGTTAGCTCAACATTAGGTAGACCTAGATATAACCAATTAAAATCATCTCATGAATCATCCAGTATTTGTGCTCAGGTATATGCATATCAAATTCTTTTCTGAAAAAATCTCTATTATATATCTTTTAAGTTTAATAAATTCATATATATCTAAAATATTACAATGGTATTTGTTAGATTGATTTAGCTCAACCGCATGCAACGGGAATGTATTCAACAAATCCGATGTTTGCAAATAATGGTGTCACAATGGTATCAAGTCATCTTGTACCATCAACAATCACAACTTTTCCACCACCTCCGTTATTTGCAAATAATCCCATCCCATCATCATCGTCATCGTCAACTACAGCAGCCCACCCGATCCCTTGTACCATACCATTAGGAATTGCCACCTCTAACATCGGTAACACTTCATCCGATTCAACCACGGTAATTTATTTTATTTATTTTTCCATTTATAATACCTTAAACGTATAAACAGAAGTGCGTATTCATCCTTAAACATATATAAAACAAAAATTATAAATAAACAGAGTGAAATCGAATAGGTAAATAATAACAACTATATATATATATATATATATATTTCTTTCAATTTTTCAATGAATACAAACTCAACAACTAATCAATCTACACATACGACAAATGTGTTGTTTAAAATAAATGTATAAACTAAATAAACGTATATATATTATTACGATTATAACATTCCTATAGTGCTACTAGAAATTTGACAATAAAATATAATTTTTCTACCATGTACACAATCGATATTCACAGGAATTATCTTTATATCATTTTCAGTCAAAAGGCAAACAGTTTTATATTAAATATTGCATTGATTTTTATTTATTTATTGTTTATATACAACAGAATACATCATCAGGACTACTATTACAAACTGTACCGGAAAATTCAGTTGTAAATAATACAGTCAATTCGATTTCAAATAATGGAACAAGATTCTGACGGTAAGTATTTTTGTGTGGACAAATAAATTCTGAATTCTTAAAATTATTATCTAATCTTCAACTTGTGTGTTTATTTATTTTATATTTATAAGTTATAATTTTTTATTTTCCGCAATATATAATTTTTACCTTTTTTAGCTCTGTTTATTATATACAATAATAAAACAATAATATTATATAAACTAGATACTTATATTGATATACAAAACAACTTGCTGTATAAACAAACACTTCATTATATAAATAAGGTATATTTATATAAAAATAATATTAATTTACCGACCATAATATTATAACTTCTGGACAATCAAAAAATTAAATCCCATAAAATTTTCTATGTATATATATACCAATAAAAGAGTGCATACAGTAAAGGACTTTATTAAATCATATATATAGAATTGCTTTTGCTGATAGTTTATAATTTATGTTTATATGTGCATTTATACGATACGTTTAAAAAAAATGGTAAATAAATATATGACTATGGTAAAATAAACCAAATATTATATTATAACCACCACCCCAAACTGCACTCTTCTATTTACACAAAATAAATTTATATAAATAACGAATAAATATAGTTGATTTTGAACTTTTATTTTTTTTACGGGATGTTTTTTTTTCTACTGAGCAACCATTTTGATATATAAAGTTTAATTTAGGAGATGTGAACTTTTACTGAAAATATTTAATTAAAAAGGCTTTATTTGTTTTTAGAAATAAAATTCGTTTATCTTTCCACTATATGAACTACGATTATAAGGAGTTTGTTTTTTATTACGAATGGATATTTTTAGATTCATTGATCAAAAGAAATGACTATCATCCCATACTTACAAGATACCATATAGAATATCCTGTATAGTAAAAAAAAAGTCTATAGAAGAAAAAAAAATTTATTAAAATAGGAAAAAAAGGGATTATGATGTTAAAGCTTAAACACACAAACAAACCCACCACCAACGATCGCATCCAACCAATAGCAATTTTATTTTTTTTATATATATAGGAAAAACAAAAATTGGCAACTCAACAATCTTCATTTATTTATTATTTTGTAAAAAAAAAAAAAATATATATATATATATATATATATATATATATAATATATTTTACAATTGTCTGCAACAGCAATTGCTTTTATATGCTTGCTTATATATACAGATTTTGAATTGGTATACGTATAAAAAATATACGTTTACCGCTGTATATTGTGCTATTTCTATATACTTAGATATAGAATATGGATATATGCACAGAAGAAATTGTTTGTATATATTTATTTTCTATCTGTATCATATCTTATTTATTTAATTTATTTTATTTATCCCTATATTTGTTTATTATATATTTATACTATAAAATGCGAAATGATTATTTATGTTTTGATATTATATGGGTTAAATTATAATAATAATAATAAAAATAATTTAATATAAAAATCATAAATATTTTCTAAAATAAAATTTAAATTATATATAAAAAAAAAAAATTATTATAATTGCTTATATGATTGTTGATAGATATACTTGTATGGAAAATAATTATGAGATTTATTTATTTCTGTGTACTTATAAACTTTAAAATGAGCAATAATACCAAATCAATAATAGATTATGATTTCTGATTATTTTAAATGATAAATAATCATTCAATTATATAAGTGAATAAATTAAAATTTCGCGTAATCTAATAGGACTTTTATATCCTTTTATTTATTGAACTTATAATTGGAAACGATTAATAGAAAATTAGAAAATACTATTTGCCATTTAATGAGTTGTCATAAATATCAATCAAATATCATATAGGATTTACGGAAATAATACTTTTTTTTTTGTAAAAATAAAACTATATCATTGCTGCATAATAAATTGTGGAATATTATATTAACATTATCATCGCATCACACGTTACGAATAATGTTTATGAAGAACCTTTTATTTTTTTTTCTCTTATATAGAATTGTCAACAATAAATTGGATGACAACGAAACGATGAAACCAGTAGATGAACCATCATCATCTAAAGCATGTACAACATATTGCTGAATCACAAACAATTTAACAACTTTTAACATTATATAATTTTAATAATGAAAAAATAAATACAATTTTTATTACAATTGCAATTACAATTTAAAAAAATAAACAAAACAAAACCCCGGATTATAACACTTTAATTATATTTTAGTTTATATTTTTTAATTAAAAAAATTATTTTTTGTTTTGGATTTTGTTTATTTTGTAATTTTATTTTTGTATATACACACAGAGAGAGAGGCGAAATTGGTTGATACGATTTTATATATTTGAAATGAAAAAAAAATAAAAACATTTATAAATTAATTTATAACATTAAAAACAAACAACGCGATACATTACGAAATAAAATTATATATACATTAAAAAAAAAAATAAAACAAATTGTAACGCATATAAAATATAAATACCGAAAAGAAAAAAAAATGAAATGTTTTCCTTTTTTTTTATACACAATTATATAGTTTCTGTTTTTAAATTTTTCCCTATTATTATTGTATAATAATATAATAATGTAAATATAACAAAATAAAATAAAATTTATTTCATAAAAATCAATTATATAAAGTCTCAAAAAAACCGAAAAATCTAAATGGAAAATATTTTATATAAATAAGTTTTAATCGAATAATATTTCAAATTAAAATATTACTTTATTTTTATTTTTTTTTCATTTTGATTGTTGTGAATTTTTTCGAAATAAAAATAATAAAATTTTATATTCATCATAATAATAATATTGAAATTTTATATTCATGGTAAAAATATGACTATAAAAAAGTAATTTTATTAATTATTTACAGAAATATAGAAATATTTAATGTATATAAATAATTTATATATAATATATATATATATTAAAACAAAAAAAAATTACTTAGAATAATTAAAAAGGCCAACATATAAAAAATAATTTTGTTTTTTTTATAATATAAATAATTAAAATATGTTTTATAACAAAATTAAAAAAAAATATACATGTATTTAAAATAAATAAATATATATACATATATATATATAAAAATAATAAATAAATTAAGATTGTGTTTTTATTTCCATTTCAATGTAAATTAAACTGAGTATTGATTGTGGACTGTGTCCTGTTTATTCATTTCGCATTCATATATAAAGCAGGTTAAAAAGTCCCGCGGGTGATTTTTGTCAAATGATAATTCATTATACTCTTATATAATAAATTTCCGAGAAAGTTCAATAATATATACAATATTTTAACTATAAATATGAATATTCTATGATGAGATATACTTTTATATATGCGGTAAATACGTACTCTGCTGATCGAAGAAGTATATATAAAAAATTATAACTATTCTATATCTGTGATATAAATATAACAATTTCGAAATATTTAAATGTTCATTAACATACAAATAAATTCAATTTTTATTCTCTTCTATCATATATTTTTGATATCAATAATATATATGTTATATGTTATACATAGACGCATTCAAGGATATATATACACAACAACATTTACATATTCGAATGGATATATACTGAAATTGACATTTATTTTTTAACATCATATTTATTCAATTATTATAATTGAATAATAAAATCATTCGGTATAAATTTTGTTGTATATAAGTTATTATAAGATAAAAAAACATTAAAATTTTTTATTATATTATATATACATATATAAATAAATGATATAGATATATAGGACACAATATATATATATATATATATATATATATATATATATATATATATTTGAATATGAATATTAAGTATATATACAAACGAATGAGCTTTCATGCTTCTTATGTGTATACATATCTTTTACATAATTTATATATATTCATTCATATATTTTCTTTTTTTCTCATTTTTCCTTTTTCCATTTGAAAATCTATATATATGGAATATCCACAATTTTCTAAATATATCGTTTTGTTTACACATTCAATTTAATTTGTTGACTAAATAAATTTTAAGTCACAGATGATCCATGGTATGTATAATGTATATTATTATTATTATTATTATTGTATAAATAAAATAAAATAAAATAAATAAATATATATTAACGTGTATATATATATATATATATTCCCTGAATAGAAAACATTTCTTTTTTCCCTTTATTTACAATATATTACATCTCTTTTTATAAATTAATAAATATGTACAATATGTATGTATGTATATATCAGATATAATATAATGTATATAAAAGTATATTAGATAAAAAAAAATGTTCGTATTTTTATTCATATACATACATTTATACCTACTTATACAACTTGATAAAATAAGAACAAATTTCAATAAATAATATTATTTCACATTTTTCCTTTTATGATTCTTCTTCTTCTTCATCTTCTTTTTTTTCTTTTTTTTTTAAAAAAACATCCATTCCATTTATACATACACAAAACATATATATATAATATATATATATTTGGAAGAAAATAAAAAAATAATAAATGAAAAACAAAATGAATGTATATAATAATAAGTATTGTATATGTAAATTTTATATACAAGCCAAAATTTATTAATAATTTTCCATAAAAATGAAAATATATCAGAGTTTATTATCTACTTTAATAAAATAATAATATATACATATATATATATATATATATACGATTTAAGTATTCGTATTCATTTATATATAACCTTATATATAAAAATATATATATATATTAACGGTTTTTAAGATCCTTTTTCTATAACTATAAGTATTTTTGGTATGTTATCTAAACCAACAATAAGTAATAAAAGTTTACATTTTTCAATTTCATTATAGAAAACGCATCGTGTTTATTTAATCGTAAATGTATAAAAAACCGAATAAGACAACGTAAACTTATAGTTAATACTAAGTTCTTTTAAACATAAATCATTTATATTACGACTTATAATCATCAATAAATCGTCTTGAAATTGATATTATCACATAATTATAATTCATTATAAATATAATAGGTGTCATGGTTATTGTTAATAAAACAGAACCCTTTTTGTGCTAGCTCATCAGATTTTATTCTTCCTTGAACTGCGGACAAATAAAATTATCTTGATATGATCAACTACTATATATATTTTACATTTTCTCTTTATAAAATATTTCATTTAACTCTCAATTCATCTTTCCCAATAATTAATCTCCCGTAAAGTTTTTTTTTAACAATTACATTTAAAAGATTTGTTTCGATGTGAAAACTTAACCAATCTTCAATTTTTTTTCTTGGAGTTACTTCATATGTTCCTGTGCAATGTGCATGGACTTATTTTAAAGTATTCGAGCGAAAAATTGGCATAAATACTCATTTGCCAGTTAATTGAATTCAGGCATCTAACTTTCAATGAAATCCATTAACTATATTAATTTTAAGTTATTGTCCAATAAATATGATGAAAAATTTACCATTAAAGTATTGAATGTCTCCAAATAGATTATATTTTAATCAATTATTGAACTGAAAATTG
The DNA here is from genome assembly GCA_958336335.1 of Dilophus febrilis. NCBI lineage: Eukaryota > Metazoa > Arthropoda > Insecta > Diptera > Bibionidae > Dilophus > Dilophus febrilis. The sequence goes on from OY284472.1 coordinate 30,109,587, forward strand.
TGGGACGAACTCTTAAGCGATGAATCGAAAAAAGTTATTTAACCACAAATTTTAAACGATTAACTTGATTTTATTAAGTTATGATCAATCTAAAACGTGAGGAAAAATCGAATGTGTCAAAAATTATTATAATTTAACCAATCAAAGTAATTTGATCCAAGATATTCGTGATTGATAAATACACTTTGTACTGTATTTACGTTTATCCAGATTGTTTATCAAAATCCCCTTGTATAGTTAACTGAATACGATGATTATATTCAAATTGCATTCAATTATATAAAATACGGGAAATTTTTATAAAATAACAGCGTGTATACACGCACTGGGAAATACGATGATGATTTGATAAGCAAACAATATGAATGAATATATACTAAAAAAGTATAAAAATATACACACATCAGTTTTTTTTTCTTCTTGTTTTGTATAAAAATATATAGTAAATATTTATAACGTAAATTTTAGCTATATCCTCGTCTATATATACACATATATACAAATGTATGAATGTAAAAACGAAAAAAAAAAAGTATATAAATTTTCAACGACGAATCGGAATTTGCATACTTGTCGTAAAGTTTTATAATATGTAAATATTTCATTTCTAAATATATTTTAATGAATTATTCATGAAAATTTTTTTCGATATATATGTATGATATATATGAAAAATACGTAAAAATCATATATTTGGTTTGTATATGCGGATGGAGATATACTACGATCTTTATACTTTGTAATGTGATATATAATAAAATATCATATATGATAACAAATTATGTATATATCAGCATATACATGTGAAATGAATATACATATGCATATATAATATGAGTTGTGTTTAGTTTTGTTATATATTCAAAAATACATATGTATACATTTTTATTTTATATGATATTATTTTTATTATTTTTTTTTTCTTATATGAAAACTATATACAATAACGTAGTATCTCCGTTTGTATATCTAAATATATATATATATAGTATTAAATGAGAAGAAAAATCATTTCATAAATGACAAATATATTATATTGGTCGTTATGAAAACAAAACCAAAGCAAAAAAAAAAAATATTGTCAAATTTTATATTATATATGAGATTTTTCTTTTCTTATATATGTATAGTATATATACAATTTATTTATATATATATGCATATGATAACATTTTCGTTTACATGCATATATATGATATGAATATACATATATATATTAGAAAAGATATTATTATTTTATTTTATATACCTAATATATCTAATATATAAATATACATACTTATATATATATATATAGGTATATCTATATGCATATAAAATATATTATTATTATCATATATTTTATGGTAATAAAGCAAAAAAAATCTCATATACGGAAAAGTGTACACAAAAACAAAAAAAAAACAAACCCCCAATACAAAAGTTTACATTTTATATATATGTATATAGTTAAAAGAAACCCTGTGCCGCAAAAACACAAAAATTAAATATATTAAAATAAGAAATATTATGTTAGTTTTGATAAGCCGCCAACAAATATATATATATATTCAAGTACATTTTGGTTTTTTTTTTCAGAAAAACATATGCAAAAGAAAAAAAAACCAGCGTAAAATTGACATATACAGGATCAACAAAAACAAAACAAAACACACTTGAAAATATATAGAAATGGAAAAATTATCAAAATACTGTATAGATATACGAGAAATTATATACAATTTTTTCAATTAAATATATTTTTCACTTATATAATAAATATGATAAACAAAATAAATCATTATGTTATATATGATTTATCGTTGGATATCTCACATCTCTATCTAATATATATATATAAACAAATGTTAAGCATGTTATTTACATTCTAAAAAGAAAAAACCATCTCAATATATTATTATAATTGTCATATCTATACATCTATATTTGTAAGTAAAAGAAAAATTGAAAATGAAATTATTTGAAATATGGAGTATTGTTTTTGTTAACTGAATTTCTAAAATTCGCAATCGATGATTAAAGATTTCAATTTGGAAGAATGAGTTTTTTTTTTCGTAACATTCTCTTTTCTTAAAAATATATTTTCAAGACCAGTTTTCTTTTGAATGCTGTAGAATTATGATTTCTATGTGCAAAAATTTGTTGTGTGGTGAGACTGCCAAGATGTTTTATGATAAAACTTTTATCATGTTTTATCATGTTTATCATGTTTTCAAGTAATACAAATTTCAAGTATTACAAATTGCATTCAATAAATTATAAATATATCACAAATGGCAACGATATGTTTATCTCACAATTCCCTTAACATGAATTCCATATATTCACAATCGGAAAGAAACAATTTTACGAAAAATATTTTCATAAATTCGTATAGATGTATAAGCGTTCAGAATACCCGAAGGAAGAAACATTGTGCTTCCTTTAAGACCGCATATTCTATATATTATATAGTAACTTCTTCTTGATACTTGATACTTGACTTGATACTTGATTTATACCCGAGTCAAATGTGGTATATTTTTGCGACAATAAATTTTCACATATTGTAAATAGTAATAAATATAGCAATTATTTAGAATAGGTCAAAATAAAACTATATATATTTCATTGATTGTCTTTTTCTTTATACCTTTCAACTTGAATTTATGTGTATTAATTTATGTTATGTGTATTTTTTGATACATTAATTTGAATCGAAATAAAATATAGTCTAATTGTTAAAATAAATTTAGTATACTCTGTTAATAGACATCTTGAATATATGAAAAAGAATATTTTACCTATGGAAAATTTTGTTTGGGAAAATCAAATCTAAGGTATTTTGTTTAAATCAATAACATTTTAATGATTGTTCGTTCTCCTAATTTATAACTCATACTCAAATTAAACTCAATAAAAAAAACCAAATATATTTTTTTTAATATACCAAAAACAGTTTTGAAATCTCAAATCAGTAGAAAATAGCTTTCTAAATATTAAATTTAGAAAAAACGGTTGAAATATTTTCAAAAGAATTCGAAACCACTCAATTTGCAATCATTTTTAACATACATCATTAATTAAATAAAATGTACACACAGCTTTTCGCGGAATTTTAGGAGAAATTTTATATTATGTATTTTTAGGAAAATCTTTTATAGATTATTATGAATATTTATATTTATACTAACATACCTTTTATTATTATTATTTTTTTATATATATAATATAATGAGACAAACAGCAACCTATATATTTATTTATCATATATATTTATATATAAATATTACATAGAATTTTACTGAAATTTATTGTAATGTTTGCTGAAAGCGTTTTTTTTTTATTATTAAATTGTATATGTCTATCCATAATATATAATAAATAATGAATCTGCAAAGGATATATTTTGCAATAACTATATATAGATTTGTTTGTAGAAAAAAAATTTTCATGCATTAATATAAGAAGAAACAAATTATTTAAGCTAAAATTACGCAGGATGTGATGATGTGTTGAGAAAAATTCTCATTACTTTTCCTTGATATACATTACTATATATATATATATATTTGCAATGTTTATCTATATATAAACATTTCATATTTGTAAGCAATTGTTGTTTCATTTATTATATGTTATTACATCATATATATATTGTTTACGACGTATATCTTATGAAAATAAGTATATCCGGGTAATATATATATATACGATTCACCTAGACTTCCGGGAAAATATGTTAAAAGAAAAATCTTATATATAGACAAAAAAATGTATATAATGAGATTTTTAATATATAGTTATTACAAAGAAATACCTTTTATATGCGTCTCTTGTATATGGTATAGATGAACGGTTTGAAAAGTCATATATTTGCTATACAGAATAAATAAATTATTATTATTTTTTGTACACTATTTTTTTTTTACTTATATCCTGCTAATAAAATTGCATGTCAATTTCATGTACAGGATTATAATAATTATTGTATATTGTAGAGACAGAGACATATATATATGCAACGAATTGGATGAATTTATATATTAAAATAAAAAATATTAATTATTAAAAATTCGTGAAATGTTTATTTTATTTTTTAATGATTAAATCAAAGGTGAACTATAAAATGAACAAAAAATTTTACAAACTTTTCTGATTTAGCTTATTATAGCCTCTGTATACCTTCTGGTGGGTGCGAGATTATAAGGCGTTCATAGTATTATTTTCGGAAAATTCGATAAAATGACAATAATAATATAAGACATTTTTGATTTACCAAAGAAAACATTATTTTAAACGAAATTTACAAAAATTTTAATGGTAATATAACAAAAAAAAACTCGCTATATTTCCAAAGAGGATAAATTTCGTAACAAATTACAAATAATAAAAGAATAACTACAATAGAAATATATTATAATAAAACATACGTTATTCATATTATTGTTTATTACTCGCACAATAAATATTCTTAAATGTATTTACCTCATATATATAGTTATTTTATAAAAAAAAGAATATTTTCCTTTTTATTACAATAAAGTAAAAACAAAAAAACCTTGAGTTCAAAATTCCGTATCAGTAACAAAATTTCGTATATATATAATAAGTAATGATTTTTTGAAATGGTTCATTTAACGGATTGTGTGCGACATCAATCAAGGATATATATAAATGGTATGAAAATATTACTATATGCGAATGTGATTGCATTTTTTATACACGGTTTTGTATTGTGTTTTTTAACCGAATTAACGATGAATTCCGAAAATTTTGTGATAAAATTAACTTAAATTTATTATATCCGTCTATATATAATTTCGTTTAAAAAATAATATAAGAATATTAATATAATATATATTATTCTCTGTCGCTTGGAAGTCACCTTGACGTGGTGCGAGAGCTTAAGTTGCAATGAACTGAACAGTCATACTGATAGGTACACCCATAAGTATCAGAAAGGCCTCCGGGGAGCAATGAACTAAGAACTTCCATCTTCCGGGCATCCTGTGAGAGTATTAGTTTATAACAGTATATGTTTTCCAACAAAACAAAAAACCAAAGAAAGTGATATGTATCTTAACACATCAAATAAAAAACAACGATACTTTATCATTCAATCCAAGATCGACGTGTAATATTTCAGATACCGAAATGCTTGGCCTTGTGTCTGAGAGATCTCAGTCAACGATTGCTGAACATGTTTTGATTCAGAAATAACGTCAAGCGTAAAAAACCCTAGTTCGACGGTATCATATCTTCTAGACCAATTTCCATACTGATTGTATTTGTTTGTAATAGCTATATTAATGTTTCCTATATCTAAACATGCACTATACATTTACATTCAATTCAATTTTACATGTTTGCAATATGTTTATCACATCATTTATCTTTTCTTTTTTTTTTTATAATATAAAACATAAAGATATATAATTGATGAAAATTCCTTAATTCCTATAATTTTCAATTCAAAATATATTTATCATATATATTTATTTATATAATCAAAATCACCTCTAGAGTCAAATTGTCATCATTGCCGTCGTCAACGTCTTCAAAGTCAAATAATACGACATATTTATATATACCTATCTATTATATTATATATAGTATATATACATCGTGGATAATAAGGAAATATCTGCGCATATATACAAAATAATATATGGAAAACCCCCTATACATAACACAATCATATATAACTTAAAAAAAAAAAACATTTTCATTTAAAGTTTAATAATAATATATATTCATTATTATTGTGTGTATGTGGGTGTGTGTTTGTGTGTGGTAAATTGAATTTCTGGGGTTTTCATATATTACATATATATATATAAAATAAATCCGTATATATTTTATATACAAAATATATATATGCGTGTATAAAGATTGAGATCTTGTCACGGCTATGTAACTTTTGTGTGGAGTAAAAATATATTAAAATGAAAAAAAAAACAAAGAAAACTTTTTCTCTATGGTTATCGTTAATTTTTTTCTTTCTTTTTTTTTCATTTTCCAAACCAAATGCGATATCTATTTTCACAAATCTATATATATATATATATTTGGAGAAAAGAAAATTTTTTTTCGATATTTTTTTATTTTTTTTTCACCAAAACTTTTGTCAACGATAATTCGATAAACATTTTATGCGTCTATGTGTGTGATATGGGTAATGTAATATTGTCGTCGTCGTATATATGTATTATTTTGTAGTCCTTGTCGTCTGCGGTAATGCCTGCGAGTGTATATATCTTTATAAATATATATATATGATAACGAAACTATATACATATATATATATATATATATATATGGTATATAAACAAACGAATATATTTAGATGGAAAAAAAAAGTTATATATTGTGATGAAATATTTAAAACTTTTTTTTTTCTTCCTTTATTACTACATATATATTTTGATTAAACTTTGTCTTGATTATTATTTTATTATTTTATTTTTTTTTTCGTTATAGTGATTTTACAAATTGACATAAACCGATTATAATTGCTATATATACCATATACAGAGACATATATACAAATATTCTCTAATTAACAATAAGTATATATTTTCAAATATATTGAAAAAGTTAATATAGTAATTGGATGGAACACACAAAACTTATAACAACACGATGACGATATTCGAGAATTCATAATAAATAAATAAATTTACTTATTTGAATATTTTTTATTAAAAAGTTCCTATATTTTTTATTAATTTTTTTTTAATATCATTAATTTTACTACATTATTGTATAATTATTTTTCTCAAAATTTTTTAATTTAATTAAAAGTTTTAGAGTTATATATTTTTTTAATAAGGATGTTTTGAAAGCTATATGCTTATAACTTAGTTTGAAGTTTATATGTTTTTGATCGATGCCGCGATAGATATAATAAGTATACAAAATTCATTGTATAGCATAAGTGTAGTTTTAAATAAATTATTTGCGGTTAATTTGGTTAGTTGGATTATTTTTTGAATTCATTTGATTGTTTTTGATATAATTTTGATATATTTTCTTTATATAGAGCACGATTCATTGCATTTCGCGATTTATTATTCTATTAAAATTAACATATTGGATAGGATTTCGAAAGCATATATACATAGCGATAAATGTAATAATTTTTTGTAATTTTTATAATTTTTTGTAGTTTTTTGTAAATTTATATAATATTTTGTAAAACATTGTATAATTTCCATTGGAACTTCCGATTTATATTCGCATATTTAGAAACCCCATGAAAAATTATTATATAAAACATTACAAATTTCTTTTTATCATTATAAAAAAATTAAGATATTTTATATATAGTTTATAATATACTATATATATAGCTATATCAATAATAAAAAAAATCTATGTAACTATTTTATACAATACACAAACAATAATATTTATTTACATTTCAGTACGTTTAATTTTGTTTTACTGTTCCTTATTTTATTATATACTTGTGTTGTATTTATTTATATATAATTTCTATCTATTACACCCATATATATAGGAAACAACCTATTGAGTGTATAAAATCAATGCGGAAAATCCGTTTCCATTGAATGAACAACAATCTATTTTAATATTGAAAATAAAATAAAATATATTTAACAAACAAACTACGAAAAAAAAAATTCACAGAAAAATTTGTAATAGCATCGAAAAAGTACGACAAACAGAAAAAAAAAGAAATGCAAAAAATAAAAGAAAAACAAACAAACAAACGAAATCCAAAAGTATCAATATACAATATATATATATAGAAAATCCAACAAATATTTATATATGTACATTATTGTATACATTTATATATAGACATAAGGTGATATTATATATAAGTTAAATAAAATGTACATATACATACGTAAAAAAAATAAAAAAAAACAAATGTATGAATCGAAATTATCTGACATTTCAATTTGAAAGTGATTTTTGATTTGAATCTCATTTCTATATAGATATATTTATTTTCAGTATCATCTATCTATATATATATATATAATATACCTCCACCATATTCCTCCTTTTTTTCTTCTTTTTTTTACTATACGAACGATACAGTCAATACAAAAAAAAAACACCAGCATCTGAAAGTTTTACAATACAAATAATGTTGTTTTTTTTGCTCTTTATTTATATTTCAAATATTGTGCGGTATATATGTGTATATATATATTGATAAATTGGATGAATATACAATATACATTTATACATTTTATTGTTGATGTAGGTATAATAATATAATATGTGCAATGTACAGAGATTATATATCTTTTGAAATAGTAATAATAAAAATAAAAAAAAGCAGTAAACATATAACAAACAATATCTATAGAAAAAGAATTGAAATACCTCAATCCTTGTGCTCGAATACTTATATATATAAAATCATGGATGTTGTGTATATCAATTTAATTTTATGTCTATCTATTTTTTAACCTATATACAAATCTTCACCGTGTGTATATACAATTTATATATAGAAGCACGACGCCGAAGACTATAAAAAAAATGTGTACACTCGTGAATACAACAGAAAAAAAAAGAGTTATAATATATATAAAGGAATGTACATATGTAGTTAGAAAATCATTACAGGAAAATATACACGTTGTAGATATTTATATATATATATATATATATATACCTATATATCTACTAAATATATATATATATATATATATATATATATATATAGAAAAACACACAATCCCAGAATATTTTATTATTTACCTGCGATCCTATCCTATATAATACCATATATAAATATATTGTAAATACAAAAGGATATATTTACAACCGTTCTTTATATATATATATATATGTATGAATGATTTCATACTTGTGATTTTATTCGTAAAGTATATTTACGTAAAAAATATATATAAATGTATAGTATATATACAGAATTCTTATAAAGAAACCGCATCGCATATATGTATATATAAAGAGCCTGTGGTGAATTCTATTTTTCTCTTAAACTGCATTTTTTATTTAGACCTCAAATTCTACGAATATTATTTGATGTAATATTGACCAGAAAAATTATTCTTACCCTTTTACAAAGTTATTTTCATCTTAAATGTATTGTCAATATTGTAGTATGGATAAAATTCCTTATACTTATTAATCATCGGATTGTCGTTTTTTTTTCGCTATCATTGATCATTTTTGAGTATTTTGAGTCGTAAAACATAAAAAGAAACTAAATTTTATGAATAAAATTCAATTTTAAATAAACGGATCTAAAATCTAAACCTATATAGATGATAGAGTTTTTCACATGTTAAAATAAAAAATAATAACTCTTTGATAGTTACTCAACTTCTGACAAAATTTTCAGTTCTTGTATTTAAATCCTTTATACAAATTTATTGAATTTTTCTGTTATATGTTCGAATCTGAAGTTCAGGCGCAAAATTACATAAATATATATATATTCAAATACGTTTGGTCGGTTTTCAATAGATTAATGACAATGCCTATCCCATGGGTTTTATTGGTTATTAAAAACCATTAAAAATCATAAAATATCCTACAGTAATTTCAATTCACTATATGAAGAACAACATTTTATTGATAGAGCATCCTGTATTATATGGATAATAATACGTGTTTGTATATATGTAAAAAAGAAAAAAAGTCATCAATATATAATACGACGATTTGGTTTTATTGGAATACCTATATATACGGTGTATATATACACAATTTATCACATTCCTATTGTATAATAAATCAAATGGGGTTCAATTGGAAATGGTTTGGCTGAAACTAATTGCCTTGAATGTTTTTTTTTTATTTCTTCTTTTTTATTCTATTTATACTCTCAATATATATATATATATATATATTCCTATATACAAATAGTACAAATCTATACATTTTTTGTATATCCTCTTGGCTTTATTTTTATATACAAAACAGTGAAAATCGTATATATATATACTATATATATTCAATAATAGATATGTACTAACTAAACAAGATTTTTAACACTTTGATAAAGGAAAATGCTTAAACATTTGATTGATCATTTATTTACATACATATGTACAAAAGTATATTCGATGTATTATATTCGGCATATATACAAAATGAAAAAGAAGAAGAAAAAAACAAATAAAAGGATTGTTATATATTATTATTGTATTTTTTTTTTGTATTATTTTAATGCATTTAATCTTTTTTAAAGGTAGAGTATAATAATATAAAAACAATTTATATATTAAATATACATTCACTGTAGTATATATATATATACTCCTTTATTCAAATGGTATATATTTATTTTTAAATATATAAAAAGAAAGTTAAAAGTATTTGTTTAATAAAATATATCCCCTTGTGTATATAATTTCAATATAAGAAAAGTAATTTTATATAATGTAATATAAATATATATATATACAAATAAGTAAATATACATAATGTTATATTTATATATAAGTAAAGTTACACAACACTTTTTGATAGAATACGAATATATATTATATAATATATAGATGACCTCTATATATGTATAATTGGATATATACCATGCTATGTATTTTATATATGTTATTTAACATTAATTAGCTAGATATATGGAGGGACAAAGGATTGCAAAATATTTTATATCCTTTATACATTTATTTTATACACATATTTTGTATTATGCGAATATATTTTATGTAATTTAAACAATTAAAAATTTGTGTTTATACAATTGTTTTCTGTGCGGTTAGTATATATTGCGTCAATATATATGGTATATATAGGGACCTTTATACTCATCATATACATTTTATTCTTCTGTATATATACATATAACAATTATATGTTTATGTGGTATTTATGTATATATGGTTTTTGGAGCAAAAAAAGGGTCCCCTTTTGTATTGAGAGAGAGTTGGTCAATTTTTAGGATTGTTCCCATGTGTATTTAAATTGTATATCTATATATAGATATAGATAGATTGTTTGTAATAAAATATATATATATATAATGCAGTATAATAATAATACAATTTAGATATATGGTATACATAATAATATCATTGTTAATTATTAAGTTTTGTTGTGGTTTTTTTTTTTTTGCCAAAAATTTATTTATTCAACTAAACTTCTTTTAAATAATATATATCGTCATTATATAATACACATTGTTAATTAAGTATAATAAAATAATATGTATTATATATATATATATTATTGCTTTAGATATAAAATAAAATACGGTTTGGGATAGAATTATATAAACTGTGGGAATTGAAAAGTTTAAGAAATAATCAGAAATATAGTCACTATATAGTTCGGTTAAATGAGAATTTGGGATTGAAAATGTTATGGAACTTCAAAAATTGAAATAAGGTGATTTTCAAGATACCACCAAATTGCTCTTTGATCAGCTAATAATTCCTTGATCCTTCAGATGTATCATTATTAAAAATTTTAAGTTGCTAGCATTACGGAAAGCTTCAGAAATCCTATTTTCCCACATTGAGATTTTGTGATAATACTTAAATTGCATCAAGCCGGCAAAAAAAATTCAAAAAGAAAATAAAAATTTTGTATATTATTTATTTTTTCATACAAACAATCCATTTTTGCTGCATATTTTAAGGTAATTTTCATGATTTTAAAGGATCCAGAGGATGCTTCGAGAGGTTTAGGTACTTAAATCAGTAGAATCCAAGTGCGGAAGTTTTATATGTTTTAAGATGAAAAACCTCCGGTAAGACTTATTTTATGGATATGGAAAATAGGTTATTTCGTAACATCTTATGAAAATGGTTAGAATCACTTGCCCAAATATTTATTTATTTATTCCTCTAAAAGTTCAATTTTAAATTTATTATCACCTTTCCATGGAAGTTTGTTTTTATATATATATGCAGCGATATTATATCGATAAAATTAAATGTATATATACTATGTGCATATTATATTTTTACATATATATCTATAAGTATATATGATAAATGGATGTATATTACCAACATTATACATAAGAAAATTACAGTTCATTGATATTATTATAAAATATATATATATGCATGTTATTTACACAAAATAATATAATCATATATTTTATATATGTATAATGTATATTATTCTATATATACATTTGTGTATATTATGTGTATGTTACGTACATACGACGTACGTATATTACTATAAGCTCGAAATGTAATATAAATATTTCTTGTGCTTATCTATCTATCTATATGTATACTATAATGTAATATCATCGCGTATAATATATAATATCTGTGAAGTAAGAACTTCGCTTGCGATGATCTTGATGATAGAGTAAAGGGAATGTTTTTTTTTTTTCATTTGAGTTGTCGTATTTCATAAATAAAAAAATTGAAATGTATGTATAAGATATATATATTTATTTATTTATTTAGGTATAATATTCTTCGTTGATTATATTATATATATATATATGAAGATTATCTCAATATATATATCGTCGTATACATTTACAATTGTTGTGTTGTGTTTAGTGGAAGTTAGTTAAATATAAATTCACAGTACATACATATATAAATATATATATATAAATATTAAGATGAAACATATATTCAGAAAGCATATATTTATTCCATATATATATCATGTACATATACCTCTGTCTGTTCTTCACGTCTGTTTATATATATATATATATATATATGGGAATGATGGTTGTATATCAAAAAAAAATATCTAGCAAAATAATATACATTTGAAAAACTTTAACGTTTTCAACCTTTATGTATTATAAAATATATCTATATAGTGCAACATTTATATATATACAATGTAAATAATATGTTCATCGAATATATCAAGCGAAATTCAATATTTTGGCGGTGTCAATAAAAGCTTCCTTTTTGGTATTCAATAAACATACTGTTGTAATGGCTGCCTTGGGGCTGATTATATATATATATGTATAATATTTTACTGAATATAATAATAATAATACCCTTATATATACGAAATCGCATATATAAATCTATATATCAATATATATAACTACTGCTTTGTATGTTACATTCATTTTAACAAAGATACATATATATAAAATATATATATATATATATATATATATATATATACACTATACGAATATAAATTATCCTAGAGATATATAATAATATTATATACAATTATATATATATATATATATATATATATATTATTATACAAAGGAAGAAATTTTTTGTCCAATTATCGAATTGAGGTGGCATATAACATAATAGGATATAGAGATATATATATGTGTTATGTGTTTATGAAATAATACAAATAAGTTATAAATGTATTTATATCTATATAAAATCAACAGCAACACAAAAAAAAATAGCTATAAACTTTTATAATATATATAATAACTGCATGTAGAATAGCTACGAACAGATGAAAATAAACGAATTTATTACATAATATATAGTTATAATATTTGTATTTTGCATATAAAATAAATATTAGCATAATTTATTTTTTATAAATTCTAAATTTGATAGGAAATAAAAATTGTGTTTTTTATATTTCATTTAAACACTTCTCTTTAGGAAATTTGTACGCATATAGTATCTGTGAATTAGAATTCAATTGAAACAATTTTTCATTTTTTTTAAACATATTTCCAATTTAAACAAACTGTGTGTGTGTGTTATAAAAAAAAACATTATCCATATCATAAAGTAAAAAAAAAATTTATGTATTCATTTTAAATATCTATCTATCAATTTTGGTTCCAAAAAATAATGAAATAAATTGTGATGCTGTGGCGATTAAAACCTCAATTTTATTAGTGTTTTTCATATATTATAATCGCATAACCGCAATTATTTGTACTTTAATATAGTTTTATTCGAATTAATCCTTTTGAAAACTGAAAACTGTTATGTAATAAAAATGTTTTCAATATGAGCTTTTTCATTTTTCATCTTAATATGGATTAGATTATACAATAAATTTGGTTGTAAAAGTATTATGAAATTCAATTGAGGAAAACGTCGCCGATATAACTTTTTTTGTTAAAAGTCCTTTTTAATCCTTTTTAACATATGTCATAGTTACTATCCGTTTTTACATATAGAACTTTGAAATTGGAAAATTAAAAACTCTTTCGAACCCTTATATTGATATATAATATAGTATAAAATTGAAATGAAATCAAATTCCATAAAGAATTGTTTTGTTTACCAGAGTGTTTAAGGATTAATGCTATTTTTATAGTGTAATATATATCGCTAGGAGTGCTAAAACTCTATAAAATATATTTATACACAGTTTTTCATTAATTTTTTTTATGGTTTTTATAACAATTGCTTTTAAAAACATATTAAATATCAAAATTATCACAGAAACTAATACCTTGCAATATAACCTTTAACATTTTCCTCATTACTATATGTTTTTTTTTTATAAAAAAAATACATAAACATTATATATACATATATGTAATATATACATTGAATTTTGCCAAAATAGATTCATGGTTATAATTTAAAATTTCTTAATATATATGTATTATTGTAATTATTAAAAAATTTGAATTTACTTCGTTTGATCGATTTTTCCAATTTTTCTCGTTTGATGCTTAAATATTAAATGTTCTCAATTATAATTATATATTCCCATTTCACTGATGCAATATGATTTTTAGAAAGAATTTTTTTTATGATGCTTATTGTTGCTGTTTTTATTATTATTATTATTATTATTTCTGTGAATTATTATTAATATTAAAAGACGTCATATTAACTTAAAATATATGAACCAAAATATAAAAAAAAAATAAAATATGAAAATTATCAGAAAAATTAAACATATTATTTCTATATAAGAAAATATTTTCTTTTCAACTGTATTTAAACTGTGTCTATATGCGCGTATAGAATTTTCCTGTATAACATATATACACTCCCTCCATAAATACAATATATTATAAATAATAAAGCCACTTCCAGCTAAAAAACATCACGGTAAATTATTATTAAGAAATAAAATTCACATCAAAAAGATATAATATTTGTGTATATACCTTTTTTTTATTTCTATTTTATATAAAAAGGAAAATATATAATATTATAAAGAATGAACATTTTATATTTTCACATCTTAAGTCAGCAAAAAAAAAAAAAAAACATATTTTTATAATGAGACCCTTAGGCTGCTGATATTTTGAAAAATATTTATGCATTAATTTTTAATACTTTTTTCTTTAAACTTAAATTTTCGGTTTTCTTTTATCACTTTCAACCAACCGCAGCACCACACATTATATTATTTTGTTGAAAATTTATATTTCATTATATTTTTTAAATGTGTGTTTCGTGGTTCGTTATGTTAAACAAAAAAAAAATGTGTGAAAGTTTAAAAATAATAATCTATATAACATATATATATATATATATTATATATATATATTATACGTAATTGAATGTGCGAAATTTAAAAAAATGGTAATTTTCTATTTATTTTTTTCGGAAATTGATAAGGTTATAAACTTTTAAAACACACTGTGTAAACATTTTATATGATATACTTATAGAATGAATCCTTTTTTAGCTGTTAATGTTTTTACTTTTTAATGATCGCAAAATGGAAAAATGGAGAAGCAAGGTTTTTGTAATACCCGCGTGAACGATGCGTTTACCAAATTAAGATTCCCAAAACAAGTGTCTTTTATGACAAAATGGACTTAATATTTTATGGCAAGAAAAAGCAGACTTTCAAACATATATACGCATGGAAAAATCTGTATAATATTTCTATTTTGATTTGGTACTAATTAGAAAAAAAAAATGAATTAAATCATTACAACTAACAAAACAACTTAAAAATATAATATTTTCTTAACCCTTTTGTTATACATTTTTTTTAAATAATTACATTTTTTATATACATATATTTAAGTGTGTTGAATATAAACTAATTTTTTAAACGTTAAATACGCCGCAAAAAAATTAACATATGTTAAATCTATATCATTAACACAAAATAGTATATATTAAAAAAGAAAAATGAATTCCAAGTGTTCTTTTTTTTTTTTTTTTGGTTATGCTATTATTAAAAAAGGACCTGCAATATAATGTTTTTAATACATCCTTCAAATATATATATATTATATTCATTTATACATTATTTTTTTTATTTTTTTTGTTTTGTTTTGTAAACATAAAACGTGACTTGAAATTAAATACTCAAAAATTATTTTGCCATTTATTTATTTTATTTTATATTTTCACATACCCTGGTATATATAAATACACAACATATTAAGGATATATATATATATATATATATATCATACTATATATACAATATAAATGTATCGATATCATTCATATGTGATGATATTATATACATAGGTATATAAACATGCGACATTATATGGTGACATGCCCTGTATATATGAGCCTTTTTTTCTGTATAAATCTATTTTGCTCATCGCATATACATACATATATTGATATAGAAATATATATATTTTGTATAGATATATAATATGGCTATATATAACAAGAATCGTTTTTGTTTTTTTATTTTTCAAAAGAAAACCAAAATAAAAAAAAAATAAACATAAACGCTTGACATTTCAATTAAAGGACTTGATTTATTTTAGTAGTTTGTATCCTTTGAATTGTTTAACTATTAATCACGCATCATTTTCTTTTATTTTTATTCGTCATTTGTTTATTGAAAATTATTTTTATTTTTCGTATTTTTTTTTGTATTCAAAAACGACTGCGGTTTTGCCGACTGTTTTTAATACCTAAGTAATTATTTTATTGTAAAGTTACCTGAATGAACTACGAGGTAATTATTACGTTACAATTTTCGCGATCGCGGTAACGCGAACCAAACTGCTATAGAACTATATATTCAAGTATTTATTTATAATTTATGTAATTCTTTTTGTTAATTATAATTTGTTCTTTGAATGAAGTAAAAACTAATATATTTAATAATGAATTATTTACATGAACGAATTCAGTTTCATTTTATGTATATAGTTATTTGTGAATTGGTACTGACGGGATAATACATAAACCGCATCTTTTGCACTACCATTACCCTGTAATCTTGTATATCTTTATATATCTTATCAGCAATGTATTATATATCTTATCAGCAAGATGTAATACGTTATAGTTATGGTGTAGATAACCTATGCGTGCTGTTACTGCTGTTTAATTATAGAGAACAATGTTACTTCGGTACGATTCAATTAAAGTTCATTAAGAAAAAAAAATTGTATATCTTTAAGTAAATATATACAAAAACTTTATGTTTTCGCACTGAGTTAAACATGATCGAAATAGACCTTAAATTTTATGTATATTTACGCAAGTAATTTTAGGTAAACATAAATACATATATAGAATTTGCTCCTTGTTTTTTATTTTCATTATTATTATTATTATTATTATTATTAATAAACTCTAATTCATTTTTTATAATAATATATTGTTGTTACTTTGTTAATATGTGCGATAAATGATTTTGATTTTGATATATTAATAAAAAAAAAATAAAGCGAAAATGTTCATCCTTCATTTAACTGTACCACAACTAACCTACAAATAAATATTATATAAATATTTTCTTCCGTTTATATCTTTATTTATTCATTTATATATATATATATATATATATATATATGTTTACAATATGCATGTCTAAAACATTTATTCAAACTCAATTCATATTCTTATTTATCGATATACGCGTATACATATGATTTTGAATTCGTATATATACATCATATGTATAAATATAAAATATCCTCTTTATCACTTTTACATCTTTATCATATATATATTTAGATATCTTTCATATAGAAATTTATTGCTTTTCGATGATATTTGACAGAAGGTAAATATTTCTATATATATATATATGCAGTAAATATACGCAGAAAGGCTCTATATAAAAAATATTATAGCAGTCACAGTACACAGTAAAGGCCGCGCGGTAATGCTTTTATATAATGAAATCTATATATAACCTGAAATCTGTTCATACAATTTTTTCAATTCAATCCTTTATTAATTTCAAGAGAAATGTATTCTGAAATATATCATATAAAAGACTTAAAATTGTTATATAGGTTAAAAATTTTAACTTATTTACATTGAAATTTCATGGAAAATCTTTAAAATTTTTTTGTGATTCCCAACTTAAAATGGCAATAATCAGTAAAAATAATTTCTATATGATTTTCTATATAAGTTATACATCAAAAAATATCTCCGGATATCTCAGGAATCCATAGATACATGAAATCAAAAAATCCTACTGATTCAACTTAGAATTCATATGATTACCGACTCTATTAAATAATAATAAGGGAATCCTGTATATTTTTATATGTGCGAATGAAAAAGACAAGAAAATGAAGACGATGATGATGTCTATATAGTATTAATATTATTATTATTATTATAATAACAACAATCATATTATATATTGATCATCTGATATATCTTATTTATATATAAAATAAATGTAAATATATATATATATATATATAAAATTCCTATTGATATACGATTGTTGCGTGATATCTTAAAGATGTACATATAGTATAAAGTAATATATATGGAAACAACAATAGCAAAATATATAGACAACAACCAAAATGGATATAATAATAATAATTTTTCAACTATAAAATATATATAATAATACATGCATACCCTCATATTTTTCCACAATATATATATAGATAGCTATATATAGATATATTTGGATAGCTATAGATATATATATTGTTATATTGTATATAAATAAATTGTTTTGAGATATGATTCAAAATGAAAAATAAGAAATGATCGAAGAAACTGTCTGGATCTAAAACGGATGAATTATATATATATATGTTATATGTTTGAAATACAATCCCCTTTTTTTTGTATTTATAATAAAATTTATACTATATATCAAAGATATATATTTTATAATATTTATATATATATCTATATATATATTTTATTGACATATGCCTGGACCTAAATAAATAGCGATAGCGCAGAAAATATTTTGTATATATCTATCTATATATATATATATATATGTTTATTTTTATTTCACTTAAGGCGATGTATCCTTCAATTAATCTTATGTCAATATTAAAATATATATGTATATATAAAATAGAGTATATAGTTATATATAAGTATAATATTATGTCAATTTTCTATTTGAGCACCACAATTTTGAATCTGAATTTTGTTATAAATGTATATCTATTTTACTTATATATTATTGCATAATAACGATCAATATATATATAAATGAAAAATTCATTTTCATTTCAATTTTATAATAAATATATATAGGTTTGGGTTTCAATTTGTATATTAAATAAATTATTATACTATATTGTGTAATTTTTATTATGATGAATATGATTTATAAATGAGTTTCTTTTTCTAATGATATACTATATATATAATCAACGGTATTCCGATCATATCATTTTCCTTCTTCAAGAGTGATTCCTTTTTTTTAGCATAGGTTTTCCAAACAAATTTTCCATTATTGTACTATTCAATTTCCGCATGAATATTTTACTAATATTAAACAAGGAAACGTGAACTAAATTTTGTTACCTAACCAGGAAAAATGAATCCCTTTCGCCCTATAATAATATCATATATAAATTTTACCACTTATCCACTGAGAGAATAAATTGTAAATTATAGGATAATATGAAAATTATATAAAAAATTGTTTCTTTACTAATGAATTTCCGATATACGGGAAACGTTTCCATTGTAGGCATAAGTAATAAATATTCGGTGATCGGAATTTTGATATATTTCTTTCCAAATTAGTAGTATTTGTATTATATATGGGGTTTATTGTGTCAAATAGGAAGGTATAGTGAAAGTTCAATAAATGTCTGCGATTTATCGATCTATCTAGATAGAAAGCATTTCGTAATGGAAAAACATTTAATTTTATTTATCGAGATAAACCGCATCAAGCATTTTCAATTATTATATTAAATAATAAATTAAACTGTTTCATTCTGATTCTATAATATTAAAAATTCTATTATATTAAATATGTTTTCAAAAATATCTAAAAATGAAAAAAATGGGTTTTTTTTTTGTAAAAATGAAAAAAAAAAGAAAACATGTCGATTTTTTATACAATATGCGAGTTATATCTAAACATATTTTGTATGGTTTTGTAACTCCTCAAAGGTAAAAAATAAATGGATATTCTCAAATGAATTTTAACCGCATATACAATAAAATTAATTTCAAAATAAAAATGTTAAACCGCAAAACTATATATGTTATAATGAAATTTTCTAAAGAAGAAAAATCAATTGATAACAACAACTATTCATATATAAATAGCAAAAAAAAAAAAAGGCAAAAGATAAGCACACAAAAAATAACATAAAATCACAGATAAAAATTTGTGATGGTATGTTTGCTATATATTGTAAAAGATTGCAATTCATTTTTTTTTCTTTAACATTAAAATTGTAATTCAAAAGTTATTCAAAAAGCAGAAATAAATACAAAAAAATACAAAATATTTACATCACAATAACACAAACGCATTGTTATATAAAATATACATATATCTAAGCTTTCAAGCAAATATATTATTATATATCCTTTACCGCAAACAATATTCGAATATTTATTGTATATATATATATATATATATATATATATATATATAATAACGTTTTACAATTCACAAAAGAAACTCTATATAAAAATTTATTTATATATTGTACATATTTAAAACATTTTATTTATTGTGTTTTTTTTTTTCTTTTTCAGATATATATCAAGTGAAAAACTATACTCCCGACTTTATTATATATACCAAAAAAGGAAAAATAAAAGAATTGAATGACCTTTTGCGGTTATATATTTTTCTGTCTATATCTTATATTCTTTTAAAATATATATATTTATTAAAGAAGAAAAGTTATTCACTTCATTTCATATATACGTGAATTTTTTTAAATAAACTTTTAAAAAAAAAAAAACTTCAAAATAAAAATAGAAAAAAAAAATAAAATATAAATAAGATGTATCTCTCGCAATACCAATCGCGTATATTATATTTTTATTTTTTTTATATATAGGAAAATGCAATGCAATATATAGATGTATAGAAGGAAAATAGGAAGATAATAATGTATATATATATAGAAAAGGGAAAACCAAAAAAAAAAAGAATAATTTTGTAAAACGTATGGTATTTGTTCATCATTTATTGTATTTGTATATATAGAATAGTATATAATAATACAAGTTTTGAAAAGTAATTCAAAGTTTAACCTACAAAATTAGACCTTCTCTCTCTCAATTCAACACAATATAATCAACATATTATATATATATATAAATTCATTGAGGTACGTAGAAATACATATATATTATATATATATATCTATTTATAGAAATTGTACTTCGGATAAAACTACTAAATATTATAAAACTTACATATTTTCATATATATAACACATCATTTTATATTTTATATATATATCATAAAGTTTATTGAATTTTCTTGGTTTTATAAAAAAAATAAAATGTATATACACAGCACACAACTTATAATATATATCTTAAAGTATATTTAGTCCTATAAATGTATAGATAGAATAAAATTCTTCGAAAGAGTACGCAGAGTAGAAAGAAAATTTCACAACAAAAAAACTATATAAAAAATATAGTAAGAAATAAGAAAAATTA
This sequence comes from Dilophus febrilis, assembly GCA_958336335.1. Taxonomy (NCBI): domain Eukaryota; kingdom Metazoa; phylum Arthropoda; class Insecta; order Diptera; family Bibionidae; genus Dilophus; species Dilophus febrilis. The sequence goes on from OY284472.1 coordinate 30,131,303, forward strand.
ACTAAATTTTCTTTATATATATTTTATTGGTATACATAGATATTAATTTAAAATTGAATATAGATAAAATTTGGATCATATGATAATAATTGCGCGTATAAAAAATATAATAATTCAAAATAAATTGATAAAAATCCCAATACTAGGAGTTTTTCTTTTTATTATATATACGTATAAAATAACACCCAAGAAAAAAACGGTATGCATACATTTCTTCAATCATTCAAAATGCAAATTTTTCATAAAAATCCAATTAAAAACAAAAATCTCGTGGGGAGAACGTTTAATTAAAAAAATGTTTACAGTTGGTAATTATTCGTAGCTTTTTTTTTATTTTTTATATCTTATTTTTGACATATTTATAAATTAATCGAATAAAAATCATCAAATATTTAAGGGAAAATCATTTTCAAGATCAAATAAAGCATTTATAGATTATTATTACATTATATAAATTGGGTTGGGTCTTAAATAAAGTCCCCCCAAAACACTTGACCTATCGAGTTCATTGTGCTACATTCATTGCTGGCCCTGCCCACGCAAAGTGACCAATTGAATGATGGGTATATGGACATAAATTCCTCACAGGCAATGAAATTAATTTGCCAATGGTGTTGAGGTTTATTATATTATTTAGTTTCATAATTGCGGATATGTGTATGTGTAGATTTTGTTAATCTTTGGATACGGATGCACTTAGTTCATGAATTCAAATCAGAAAAATTACAGAAAAAACGGTTTCCAACCCTGGATTTGAACTCGTGACCACCAGGCAGCAATTGGGTTCGATTCTTTACCAACGATTCTTTACCGCGCAAAAAGTAATTCTAAATAAAGCATATACATTTATCACATTATATATCATTTTAAACATATTCAAAATATATATATATACAGTGAATTGGCCTTATCAATTTAAAGTTAAAAATGTTTTTTTTGTTTTTATTTTTAGCGAGTTAACACGCATTTAAAAGGATTAAATATTTACATCTGTATATGTATATATAAAAATAAAACAAGTATCTACTATATATAAACGACGATTCAAAAATGTACCATATATAAATAAATATCCCAAGATAATTATTTTATGTTTTATTAAAAGGTTATTTATATATATAAGAAGAATATATATAATATATATGTATTCAAAAGGGCAGACGCTAATTGCATGTCATCGACTTAGTAAAATTGTCATGTATTTTATTATATATATATATATATATATTTAAGTACAATTATTTTTCACATCATTTGCTTTAAATTCTTCAGATATTTAAATAAATATATATATGCAAGAATTTATATAAATACATTTGGTAGAGATATACAAACACAACAAATATATATAGTATATAATAATCTTTTTTTGCAAGAATTAATTCTTATAGGTTATTATATTGTTTTGCTATATTTTGAAATGTTGTTGTATATATAGATAGAGTTATATAAACACAAATTGTATTTTGTTATAGATGCTGTGTAGCGAGACATATTTATAAAGATTTGTCAAGGATATATCGACTATATATAGAAAAAAAAGAGCTAAAGTTGCCCATACCCTGAAGAACTAGCACTTATTTTTTATATATAGAATTATGTAAAGAAGTAAGAATTGATCACAAATCAATTCCTTCCAATTAAGCCTTGTATTTGCATAAGACATGAGATCAAAAAAAAATATCCATTTCCAAGTCAATTTGTTAGAAACGATAATGTTAGAAAACGGAGATATGTCTATATAATCCCTTTAATTTGTATATATGTAAAGATTTTGAACGATTTGTAATCAGATTTTAAGCGGTCAATGTAATTTTGAATATGTGATAGCCCAACCCCCCACTTTAAAAAACTTAACAAAGAATTCCTTGAAGAACAAAGAGGAATATAAACAATTTTCATATTGAACAATAACGAGAAAATGAGGATAATCCTAATATATATAGAGTAATGAAAGGATGTCGTCTGGTTAGGTTTTTTTTTGTGTATGATAACGCAGGTATGACGCAGGTATGATAATAAATATGAAATATATATAAAATAATTAGAATATACATATATATATATATATATATATATATATAAAGCAATGAACAAAAATATATTACTTATAGCATTAAAATAAGTAACGTAAATACCGCGCGCGTATTTACATGCATTATTATTTTTTTTCTATATCATAAATACAAGTTGTTTTGAATTATGTACAATAATTCAAAAAAAAAAAATGCTGGAAAAATTAAATAAAATATGTTTGCATTTATTATAATTTTTTATTTCTATATCTGACTCTGTATATCCTTCTTATACGTAACAAAATATTTCCACTTCAAACCAGTTGAGATTTATTATTCTTATATATATTTAATATGATCGTTTTGCAGTTTATATATAATTTTAAATAACAAAATGTTCAGATAGAGTTAAAGTTAATATACATAACATATTAACATATATATTTGTATATAGAAATATAATATTAAAATTACGAGTTTGCATCAAGAGATTTATTTATATATATATAATGTAATGCTTTTTATATATAGTATTATTATTATTATATTGTCCTTTATTATAAACAATAAATGTAATTGTTCACATATTTTTTGTGATAAAATTCTCATTCTGATTTAATTATATTTTGATTTTTAATGATGTTTTATATTTATGAATATTTATTATTATTATTGTTATTAAATTGGAAATAAATTGAAGTATAAATAATATATATATATATATATATATAAGTTATTCAAGTATTGGGATTTATTAAATAAATAATAGGAATTCATTTTCAAATAATAAACCTATTAACTTTGTTTTATATATAAACTGTATATTTATAATTTATTTATTATATATTTAAATGAAATATTTTATTCTATATAAATATGATTCCTGTATATATACAATGGAATTTTGCAATTTTTTGCATGTATTATATATGTTTTTATTCTATTCAAACGACTTATAATTAGTTTCTATATAGAACATTTGAACATCCTGACAATTTTCTACCTACGAGTTTTTATACCGAAATATTTTCTATATGGAAAATTCTAATCAATTTCTAACTGCCATTTTCTTCAGAATCCGTTAATGAATCGTTTTGAGACTTTTACCATGTCTTTATAACATCCTAATAATGATCTTTGTTAAATATTAGACCAAGATTTCCTTAGACGGATTAACTTAAAATTGATGAGTTTTTCCCCAATTTGATTGACTTTTCCATATACAAAATTTTTTCTATATGGAAAATTCTAATCAATTTCTAACTGCGATTTTCTTCAGGATTCGTTAATGAATCGTTTTGAGATTTTTATCATGTCTTTATAAGATCCTAATGATGATCCGTGTCAAATATTAGACTAGGCTTCTTTGGACGGATTGACTTAAAATTGATGAGTTTTTCCCCATTTTGTTGACATTTCCATAGATAAAAGTTTTTCTTTATGGAAAATTCTAATCAATTTCTAACTGCGATTTTCTTCAAAATCCGTTAATGAATCGTTTTGAGATTTTTACCATGTCTTTAAAACCATCCTCAGGATATGATCTATGCAAAATATTACTATTATCCATATCCTTCGCATCAGGCATATAATAATGCTGCGGTGAATATGAATCATATAGACGAATATTGGTGAAATCCAACCAACCACAGCATAAATAAATGCAATAAATTCAAAATATTATCAAAATATAAATCCATTTATATAACAATATATACGAAACAAAAAATTATTATTATGTATATATAATTTATAATAATTATATGGGCGATATAATAAATTTTTTAATATAACACTTCGTTCAATAATGTGTGTGACTAATTAATTAAAACACATTTTTTTGCCAAAATTCGTTTTTATTCATCAAGATAGTCCCCTTTTAGGGAGATACAATCATTCCAACGCTTTTCCAATCTTTCGATACCGCCTTTGTAAAAGGATTTTTCTTTGCCTTCAAAATAGGCGTTAGTTTCGGCGATTACTTCATCATTTGAGCCAAATCTCTTACCACGGAGCATCCTTTTGAGGTCTGCGAAGAGCCAGTAGTCGCTGGGGGCTAAATCTGGAGAATACGGTGGATGGGGAAGCAATTCAAAGCCCAATTCGTTCAATTTTGCCATCGTTTTCATTGATTTGTGACACGGTGCATTGTCTTGGTGGAACAACACTTTTTTCTTCGCCATATGAGGCCGTTTCTTTGCGATTTCGACTTTCAAACGCTCCAATAACGCTATATAATAGTCGCTGTTGATGGTCTGCCCCTTCTGGAGATAGTCGATGAATATTATTCCATGCGCATCCCAAAATACAGACGCCATAACCTTGCCAGCCAACTGCTGCGTCTATGGTCGCTTTGGGCGGCTTTCGCCGGCTGCATGCCACTCAGCAGACTGCCGATTTGACTCTGGAGTGAAATGGTGGATCCATGTTTCATCCATTGTGATGTACCGTCGCAAAAACTCCGACTTATTGCGCGTAAACATGTCCAAACAGCTCTTTGAATCATCGGTTCGTTGCTGTTTTTGCTCCGGTGTGAGCAAACGCGGCACCCATTTGGAACACACCTTTTGCATACCCAAATGTTCGTGTATTATGGTTTGTACACTGCCTGCTGATATCTCCAGAATGTCAGCAATCTCCCTCACTTTCACTTTACGGTTGGACATAATGATTTTCAGTGTTTTTTCAACGTTTTCCGGAATAACAGCGTCATTTGGCCTTCCAGTAGATGGAATGTCATCGGTGTCTGTACGACCACGTTTGAATTCGGCATACCAATAACAAATGCTTCTTTTTGATGGAGCAGAGTCCGAGTAATGTTTTTCAAGCCATTCCTGGCATTGAACAGTATTTTTTTTCATTAAAAAACAATGATAAATCAGCACACGGAATTGCTTTGAATTCATTTTTTTTTAAAACACAAAAATAGCGTCACTTATAGCACTGTAACTTGTAAACAAATGATCTGATTAACATATGATGTTGACAGTAAGCCTAAAAAGGTTGCCAAATGCGAAAAAAAATATTGATTTAGTTCTAGGGACGCCATCTATGTGTCAGTCACACACATTATTGAACGAAGTGTTAGATGTACAATTCAATAAATATAATACGAATATACGATACAATAATAACAAACCCTAAAAAAGAAAAACCTAAATATATAGAAAAGCGGCATTTTAATAAACAAACGAAACCAAAAAAAAAAAAAAAACACGGTCATTATCCACCACAAATATATATAGGGGGTGTGTGTGCGTGTATATACAAAACAAAAAACAAGCAAAATATAATAAAACGCATAAATGTTCAAAATCCAAAAGAAAAATTAAGTGAAATTTAATTCTATGACTGAGAAAAAACGACGTATTAAAAAGGTTTTTTTTTTATATGCAAATATTAAAAATATTACAGTATTTATTTCGTATTGTAAACTGCCTTCGTCTTCAGATTAGGTATATTATTATTTTTATTTTTTTTTTACAAGATACAATAAAAATTGATGATTATAATAATAATAATAATAATAACAATAAGGAATATCATAACGCATTGTATCTATAGAAAATATAGAAAATTATACTGCAGCTATCCCATTAAAAATTGAAATTCATTTGATTTTCTTCAGTTTTTTTGAAGTTTTTTTTTTTTGATTCTCCAATTTAGGGTGCCGCAATATAGTGCTTTTATTACTTGTAATATTATTACTATATTTTTAATGGTTCAAGTCCTTAAATTACCGATTTATAATCCGAATTAGGCATGAGTTTATTCGTAGGGTAATAATTGCTCTTTTAATACTGATGTAACCATTTAATAACTCAATTACCGTAATATTCTGGTAATAAATAGTAAAAGTATCCATTATTTTATGTATGCGCTATTGAATTGTAAATCTACCTTTTTGGATTTTTAATTTTATAAATTTTTTAAGATCTTTCTAAATAGGCACAATCAAATTTTTTGATGATCTTCGAAAATGTATGCGAGTATTGACCATTTTTATCAAATGATTGCGTTTGTGTCAATATGACTTTCTTATGAAAGCATTTCCAATTTTATTTTTTTACTTAAAGAGCATAAAATTACCTTTCTTTCGGTGCGGTATATAATCATTAAAATCGGTTAACTAATAGAAGTTGTTACGTTATATTTTCTTATAATATAATATAAATATCAATTTTGTAAGTTTTATATTTCAATTTTTTATATTTATTACAGAAACTTTTCGTATTGCAAAAATTTTTGCGGAAATATTTACTTATAATTTTTAATATAGCATAATAATAATAATAATAAGGAACAAAAGAATGCAAGGAGTTTGTGGTGTTTAATATATATTTATTTTGTTTATATAAAAAAAATGTATAAATTGATATATTTTTATATTTGAAAGGAATACAAAAAGGATTTCTAAATACATATACACTTCATGAAACATATATATATATATGTATTGTGATTGATCCGTGTTTTCTTATTGCACTTACCGTGGTGTTTTTTTTTCATCAGAACTTTTTTTATATTATTTTAAAATTACAATAACAAATATGAAACAAAAAACTTCTATTATTTATTTGATGTGTTTGTTGTCGAGTAGACGAAATCCTTTCTTTATTTTTTGTTTTTACATATTTATTGTATATCCGTATATATCCCTTTTAATGTATTTGTCGTCGTCGTCGTCGTATGATAAAACTTTTCTCATAAAGTTTCATTAATATATTTTGTAAAATAGTCAATTTCCTTGTTACGTTTTTTTGCATTACTTTCTAAATAATAATACTTATAATTTCTTGATATTTGTATAATATATAAATTGTTTAATGTATGATAGGGGGTTTGTATTATATATTTTATATTGGGAAGAGGAAAACGAAATCTGCATTCCGTTCAAAGACGCAATAACTCACAGCGTGTGTGGGTGCACAATAATATATATGTATATGACTTATATGTTTGTGATAAATATTCTATAATAATATTTATTATAAATATATATTGAAACATGTGATTTTGTTTGTTTATTTTTTCATGTCATTTTTACATATTCACGTTTCACGCCAATGTCAATATTAACCTTACAATAACCACTATATAGAATAATTTATATAAATTGAAATAATTTATATAACTTGAAATAATTTATATAAATTGAACCGAAAAGGATAACAACAAATAATAAATGCAATTAAATATTAACCTTCCAATAATATTAAAATACGTTAGTTGTTTTTATTTATATATATTTAATTTTTCTTGTGTTTATTTTTTAAAAATTCACTGACAATTTTCTCAGTATCAATCACAATCGCATCATCACCAAATTTCCGTTCATCATCAACATCATCGCCAATAACTGCTGGCACTAATAATTGACTTTGATATTCAACGAAAATATTTTCATATTTTTTAAAATCATTTTCTTGTTCATTCAATAAACGTTTCATAATTTTTGATTTATTTTTCCATAAACGTTTCTGTTTTCCAACAATATCCGCTTCAAAATTAACATATTTATATTCAAATGACGATTCAATTCGTTCATGTCTATATACATACACATATATATGCGTTAATCCATTTTATAATAAAAATTATATAATCTATAAATTAATCATATATACTTGACATTGAATTCTTTCCAATTGGGTATTTCCAAATATGGTGGTTTTATTAAACAATATGGATCGTATTCCGTACTATAATTTTGTTTACGTACCGCATGCCAATCCAATTCTAATAGTGTGTTATATAACATTTTTGGATGTCCTAAAATACCGTGATGTACACCGATAAATTGTAATTGTGAATCGGGTGTTACATATTCCAATTCTAATTGTTTTAATCGTATATTCGTTCCCGCATAACGTTCATGTCCTATCCATAAAATTTCCACATTTTTTGGTTCAATATTTATGATTTCATTTATCAATGGTGAACGTTGTTCACGAAAATTACAATGGACATCATTACGACCGAATAGAATTTGTTGTTCACGAAATGTAAATTTTATTGTATCCGTAAATTGTTTTATTGCCATATTATAATGTGATGAACGAAATAAACGATTTATTTCACAATCTATGTGACCGTATGTATATATATATTTGGATCGATATTCAATAATATTTATTATTTGTATATATACGCATCACATCATACAATATAGAATAGATAAGGATATATTTTTTTTAAAATATTGGATTATAAGTATAAAAAAAATTAAAATGAATACCAATAATTTTATAACATTTTCTATGCATTGCAATCCAAACAATTCGTGTACAAAAACATATAAATGTTTCGAATAATTGTAAATCCTTATCGATTGATAATTTTCTTTTTTTCATTTTCAGTATGTTTTTATGTAATAGAATCTATGATGAAATGAAATTAAAAAAAAACGATATAATAAAATATTAATGTATTCACTTTATAACTATAAGTCACGGTATAAGTATAACTACACCCAATATATTTAATTGAATTCAGACGCGTTTTTTTGATACTCAAAACCGGACCGCATATCAATCTATTTTAATGTAGTGAAAGAATATCCGCGAAAGCATAAGAAAGAATATAAGAGATTCTGAATTATTCTGTCCAAATATTTCACATTAAAGAAAATCTTCAAGATATATAATTTAAATTCTAATAATCAGAAAAAATATATTAAATACTTTGATTTGAGGATTAGCATTTCTGTAAGTTTATATATTTTAATATACAAAATGATTGAACAAAATTATTATAAAAAATTGCACATATTTTACCTTGCTGTATTCCCTTGCCAATAACAAACGATGTTGTGTTAAATATTCAGATAGCATACGTTCTAAATGTACTGAATTGATATCATAAATTTTTCCACTTATCCTAAACGTATTATTATTATTATTATTATTTGAATCATTTTCAATTGGATTCATTTCATTTCTTCGTATCATTAAAAATTCAATTAATTTTAAAAAATAATCAAAATAAATAATTAAATATTTTAAAAATCTATCAACAATTTCCGTATGAATAAATTCAATAAACATATTTGAACAAATAATTGGTTGATTATTGGTTTTTGTTGACGACGTCGATGGTTGTTTATTTGATTGATCATCAACATTATTCTGATCATCATCATCCATAATTACGGTATAAAATACAATATTTTTTATATCTAATATTGTAATTACATCTGAATCTTGACTGATTTTGGGACGACAAAATACTTTATTAAAAATTATCTAAATAATTAATAAAGTAATTAAATATAATTATAATTTTGAATAAAGTTTTGTTTGGTTTATTTTTATAATTTTTTTACCTCTTCCAATTCGCTAATACTATCTTTAAATCGTATACCAAATTTTATTGTTGGTGTTAATTTTTCCGAATTTGTCATTTCCAATGCATTCCAATCTTTTGTAAATTCAAATGTTTTATTACGATCATTCCATTTCCATTTACCATATTTATATTTTGGAATTATCGAATGTTTTGGATATATATTTATAGACATATCAGTTGTTTTTTAAAATATGTAATTTTGTCAAACAGAATTCAAATCATAATTATTTGTTAACAAAATAGAATAATTAATTTTCATTGATTACTGTAATTATGAAATTTATATAGTGTATTGATTAAAAAGGATAGGGTATGGATTATATTGGACTTGCCAATTTTACTTTAACAAAATTTGACCATTCTACAAAATATATTCATATAACTTTTCGTAAATTCCAATTCTTTTGGTTTACATCATACTACTTTAATCAACTGGTTCAATTCCCTTAGTATTTTTGATTAAAGACCTTTTCTCAAAACTTAAGATGGTAAGGAAGGGTATTAATGATGGACACGATCAAATTCGGATGCCCTATTTTAATTTATAAGCGACTTAAGTTTCAAAACGGTTTAGTTTTAAGCAGTTAATAAAGAAGTGTTTGTGTTTTTTTTTCATTTATATATATAATTTATTTTGATTGTTTTTTTTTGTTTTCCAATAATCATCATTTTTAATTGCATTTATAATTTATAAATATTTTTTCTATTCTTCATTTATCATATTCCTTTCTATATATATACATTATAAAAAATTGTTAACTATAGAATTGAAATTGCTATAAAATACCCATTTGCTGTAATGCAAATTTGGCCGCCGTCGATTTTGCATCCTTTTTAGTATTACTTAATTTTGTCGGTTGATATTCTTGACCATTTAATGTTACCTATTTGCAAAAGATATATAAAATGGTTATAAAATTAATAATTCCGAATTGTGAAATGCGTTACGATAAAATAGATAAAAACAAAACCATACCTTAAATAAAAATTGACGACAATTTTGTGGTGCAGTTTCGGAAACCAATTCATAAAATGGTAAATCCCATTTACGTTTAGCTGCCAATTCACCAAGTAATGAAACTGGATGTTTATTTTCCATATTTTGTTTTCCCTGCATAATACTTTGATTTTTTTTCTGACGTTTTAGTTCATTTGGATCCTATACAAAATAAATTAATCATTTTTATAACAAATTAAATTTTCATATTAAATATCATATAAAAATAAAAACTTACCTCTTCGATTGCAATTAAACCCCTTTTATCTAATTTCACCTCTAACAATAACGGCTGTAATGAACCAGTTTTATCTTTACCCAAACCTTCACCGGGACGCCATCCCATTTTTTGTAATAGATGCATTCCCATACCACCGGTTACGGGTGCCGTTGAAAGTAATTGATCCTGTCAATTGGTAAAAAGAAAACATAAAATATTAAAATATTGAATTTCTAATAAGATTATGAAATATTTTCATGAGAATATTTTAGTTTTGATTTAGAATTATCCACTATATTGAAATACACGTTATTTTTTTTGTGTTATTAACAACTTATCGGCCTCAGGACATGAGGATGAATAGTTATAATTAAAAGTTATATGATAAGCATAAAAATAAGTACTGCAAAATCACGCAAATCTTTAATCATTTTCATTTTGAAGGGAATCAAAACATTAACTGATATCTAGATATCTAGCAGTTCTTCAAGTTTTTAGACAAAATTAACCAAATACAGTGATTTTTCCTTTGCCCTTTATTATTATTATGCCAAATTCCTTTTAATTTTGTAAAGGGATCAATTCTATTTATAAACACACGACTTACTCGTTTAGCCCATGCTTGAAAACCACCGGTTAATTCACGTGCCGATAATATATTTGCACCGGTACTACCTGTATATTGTCCAGGTACAAATTTTGAATTGGCCCACTGTGACATCTACAAAAAAAAAACAAATAAAAAATTAGCAAATACGACGATATTAAGAAACCAAAATATTTAAATAACGAATAGCCATAAAGATTAAGAGAACGACAACAATACAGAAAACAAAAATAAAATAAAATTACACATACATCTTTTTGTGCATCGTACATTAATTTGATTCCTTCAGCATCTAATGGATTCTCCTGTAATTTTCGAATCGCATTCAAACGATTCGAAATGATTGTTGTGACATCCAAATTTTTATCGGTATTACCGGTGAATGTCGAAAATATATTTTCGGTATTATTTGAGTTTTGGTTTTGTTGAAAATTTGTCGATGGGAAATGTGTACCCAACAGCGATGGTATTTGTGGAGATGGTTGTGCGATTTGTTGTTGTTGTTGTTGATGATGATGGTGGTGATTTCGTTGTTGGTTTCCCATCATTGGTTGCGTTTGATATTGCTGAAGAAGTGATGGTATTTGAGGTTGTTGTTGTTGTTGTTGTTGTTGGTGTTGAGACTGTTGTTGTTGTTGATGCTGCTGGTATTGTTGCTGCTGATGTTGTTGCTGCTGATGTGGTTGCTGCTGGTGTTGTTGCTGCTGATGTTGTTGATGTTGTTGATATTGGTATTGCTGCTGTTGTTGCTGTTGTTGATCATAGTTCAGTTGGTGTTGCTGTTGATATTGTTGTTCAAATTGTTGCGTTGGTTGTTGTTGACAATGCAACTGTTGTAATTGTTTTGCTTGATTTGCTTGTATTTGGGCAATAAATGAAGTTGTTAATTGAATTGGCGGTGGTGGTGGTGGTGTTGATGTTGCTGCTACAAAATGGGTAACCAAAGGGTTTTTAATCAATGCTGATGTTGATGTTGTTGTTGTTGTTGTTGATGATGCGCTTATGGTTGCTGGTGAAATTGTATTTGTAGTTGCTGCCATTGCGGTTGTTGCAATCGTCGTTGTTATCGTCGTCGTCGTAGACACGGCACTAGTTGTGACCGTTACAGTAGTTAATGGTTTTGTTATGGTTTCGGTTTTTTTCGTTGTTGTTTGTGGAACTACAGGAATCCATTGGCTTTCATTCAAGCGATGATGTTGCCCCGATGAAACTGGAAATAGCATTGAAATTTGTTTTGCTTGTTCAGCCGATTTTGGTGGAATTGGGGTAGAATTCTAAATGCATATTGAAAAATGAACATTATTCTATATAGTTAAATTAAATTCACAATAGAAATAAATAAAAAACCAAAAAATAATACATGAATATTCATAACCAATGGACCACGATCTTTTAAAACGAATGGATGATAAAATGGTCTTGCTGTACCATCACGTTCGGTATCACTATCATCCGAAACACTTGACAAATAGCCATTGCCGGATTCACCATTTGATATTTTCTTACAAAATTCAGTTAATTCGTTAACACTTTGACCACCATACCGCATTTTAGCCAAAACTTTTTCCTTATCTTCCGTTGAAAAATTTTGTGCACCCGGTAAAGTGCCATTCTTTAACATTGTTATAACATTTTTCCTGGCAATTTCTAATAAACGTTTTTTATCGATTACCTCTTGTGGTTCACTTCTGCTACGTGATCTGAATGGATTTTAATACAATTTTATTCGAGTTCGGAACTTAAACATAAACAAAAAAAAAACTAATTGAATAAATAAATAAGTTTACCTTCTTTTATAATTATGACTTTTTGAATCACGTCTACTATTTCTAGATGATGAATGGTCACGTCTGTTTGAACGATATCGATCACGATCACGATCTCGGCTCGATGTCCGACGATCATGGTGATAATGTGACGAACGATTATTTCTATCACGAAAACGGTCATTATTCGGTCGGTGACGACTGTCACTATCACGACTTCTAGATCGACCGCCGCCGCCGCTACCAGCAGAAATACTATGAGATCTATATGTTGGATCTTTGCTATGATGATCATGCTGATCCGGTTGATGCTGATGCTGATGCTGATGATGATGATGATGACCACCATAAAATGATTCATCACGGTGTGCATAAAATTCATTATTACGATTTATCAGGTCATCGTCCTCTTCCGATAATGACAAACTACTTGACAATTCAAAATCACTACCCGACAGTAATTCCAAATTATTATTATCATTATGATGATCCGATTTTATTGCTTTAATGGGTTCTTTTGTTTTCGGCTGTTGATTTTGATGAACAGCATCATAAATAGAACTATTATTTAAACCTTTTATCACAATTTTTGGTTTTTTTATTATGGCCTTTGCATTTGTAATTTGTTCTGATGTTTTTTTGGTTGTTGTTGTGGTCGTTGTTGTTGTTTTCGTTTTTGTAATTGTTGTTTTCGATCCCGATTTCTTTCTAATATCATTAAGGTCAACATCAACATTATTATTATCAATAGCATTATCACCATTATCATCATCGTAATCATCATCAAAATCATCAGCATCATCAACAGCATCGCTTTTAATGGAACGTTCAATTTTACGTTTACGATACTTACGATCATCTGGTTCCATTTTAATCGGTTTGTCTCTTTGAAAATGTTCATCATGATCAGATGTGGAATTTTGACCATCCACAACATTATTAATATCATTATTAGGGTCTTGATGCTGTTGATGATGATGATGATGATGACGATGACGACGACGATGATGGTGATGATGATGAGGATTCGGTTGTCGATCACTGTTTTCATTTGTAGAATAATCACCATCTAATTTAGTATCATCCTGATCGGATTGAGCCTCCGTTTTTATTAGGTGTTTTTGTTTATGTTTATGTGATTTTTTATCTTTAGCTTTATCTTTATCCTTGTGCTTATGTTTTTTTGATGATTTCTTTTCTTTTTTAATCTTTTTTTTCAATTCATTGGTATCATTGGTTTGCTCATCGGTGGTTGTTTTAAATAAATCTAATGGTACAGTAGCATTAAATACTCCAAATAATTCGGCTAAAATTTCATCAGATGATTTTGCGGGTGGTATATTTTTTTTCAGTTCATCTGTTTCTTCAGTTACCGGTGTTTTTACATAATTATTTGTTTCTAAATTATCCAACAATGGTTTTGTATCGGCAGGAGGCGAAGGAGGAGGAGGAGGACTTAATTTTTCTCGTTTAATTTTAATTTTTAATGGATTGGATATTTTTTCATCTGCCATATTCAATGTTTTAGATTTGTGATTTTTCGTTTTTACATTTCAATCAAGAAACACACACGCACGCACGCACACACAAAATATTAATTCAATATTATTTATTTTCTTTTTTATTAATATTATAATATTTGATACTAATAATTATTTAAATAATAATAATAATAAATTTAGTTAATTAAAAACAAAAATGAAAATTTTTTTCTTATTGATTGTTTACGTTCTTTAACAATTATCAATGTAAAATTGTAAAAAGATTTGCAACCAAGCCAAAGAAAATTCCGCATAAAAAAAAGAGCGAAATTCAAGATTGTAAAATTTTCTTTTTTAAATAAGGGATAAGGCCGTTTTCCAAACCAAAATTTCGATAGTTACTAATTTAGTTGCTAATGTTTAGATACATATGTTGTGTTCGTTATCTAAGATCTGATCAATCAGACTGCTCTAAATTCAGAATTATCGTTCGTTATCTTATTTTCAGATTGATCAAACTAATCTAAATGCGTACGTTTTCTCTAGTCAGACTGATCTGAATAATCTGTATTTTTTCAGATTGCAATTTTAAAACTATCTATAATAATATATCTATTATAATTACATTTACTCGAAAAATAGAGCAAATTTATTTAAAGGATATTTTTTTGTATATATGAAATTGATGGAAACCGCCTAAAACTTTTTGAAGTACCTACGATAAATTATCACATTTTCGCAAAATTTGACATTGCAAAAAATAAAAAAGAGCGAAACGTTTCATAAACATAACATAACCTTATATAAAATATTATTAAATATAATTTATTTTCTAAAAAAAAAAGAAAACAAAATGATTTTTTTTTATTTTATATTTTCAGTTTTTCTTATTCGGCCATAGTTACAGTTACAAAAAATGAAAAATAAAAAACTGTTTAATATTAAATATTAATAATTAATTATTTTTTATTTAATTTAATATTAAAAACTTAATGAAATTAAATAAATTGGGTTTTTTTTTTGTTTTCACAGTTTCGTTTTAAAAATATTGACTCAAAAAAATATTTGGGTACTTTTATTTTTTTTTTTTCAAAGTGATTTGGTGATTTTATTTTAGTTTAGGAAATATATCCAGAAAATTAATTGAATGGCAAAAATCTTAATTATTGAACCGTTTTACGGTGGTTCCCATAAACAATTATTGGATACAATTTTAGAAGGTAATTTCAAAATTGGTTTACCATCAGGAAAATCAATAGTGTATTCTGGTGGAAATTTTAAAAAACATTTCCTTTGTGTGAAAATGCACAATAAACAAAAATTGTTGATTCAATTTATAATTTTTTTAATTGCATGTTGCATCCATCCAATGTTGTTGCGATGGTGATGAATGATGATAGGTATTAATCCAATGGAATATGATTTATTAACATTACCGGCTAAAAAATGGCATTGGCGTGCTCGTACAAGTGCATTGTATTTTTATGAAACTATACCGAAAAATCATCAATATTTAATTCTATTTACATCGTCTATATTGAATTTGGCAGAATTGTTAGGCGTACGTCCGGATTTGGCAAAATGCCATAAAATTGTTTATTTTCATGAGAATCAACTGGTGTATCCAGTACGGGAGATTAAGGAACGTGATTGCCAATATGGATTAAATCAAATTATGACATGGTATATAATGATTTTGTTCATATTGACCTAGTTTTTTTTTACGAACAATTTTTATTATAGTTTATCAGCTGATTCATTGATATTTAATTCGAATTTTAATAAGACATCATTTTTATCGGCCATTAATACATTCCTAAATATACAATCGGATCTTAAGCCAAAACAAATAATTGAAAAAATTGAACCAAAATGTCAGGTACTATATTTTCCAATACAATTTCATCGAATGCCACAGCGTAAAGAGGAAACGTATCCAACGGAATTACATATAGTTTGGCCACATCGTTGGGAACACGATAAAAATCCCCAATTATTAACGGAAACCATATTGGAATTACATAAACGACAAATACCATTTCGTGTGTCCATAATTGGTGAAACATTTCAAACGGTACCGGAATGTTTTGATGGGTTACAGGAAAAATTAACAGATAAATTAATCAATTTTGGTTATTTGGAACGTGATGCATATTTAAAATGTTTATTGGACGGTGACATTGTAATATCAACGGCTGGTCATGAATTTTATGGTGTTTCTATGTAAGTATAATGATAATAAAAATGTATTTGCGTCATAATAAATTAATTACTTAATCAATTTTAGGTTGGAAGCTGCATATTGTGGTTGTATGCCATTAGCACCAAATAAATTAGTATATCCTGAAATATATCCAAGTGAAAATCTATATAATACATCAAATCAATTAATCAAAACATTGTATAATTGGTGCCGTAATCCAGCAGTATTTCGTAAACATCGTGAAAAATTTTTTGAGAATTTTTCATTTGAACGTTTTTCATCATATCATTTGATACCAAAATATTTGGAAAAATTTAAAATTCAATAGAATTAAATAGACTTTAAAATAACCGGCATAGTTGCAATGAAATATCATTAATTAATTTATATAATCAAACACATTATTATTAGTAATATATAGATTTTTACTGTGAGTTGAGATCTGATCGAATTTCACTTATATATATAATATTAATTTTAATTATTGAATTGTCTTCTAGTCATAATTTCCAAAAAGAATCAGTCATAACAACAACATAATTATTATTAAAAAATCATTAGAATTTAATTATATTATCATTAATAATCTCAATTATATAATAAAATATGATAGAAAAATGACATGTTTAAATACGATATATTATTGAACATTATAAAACTAAACAAAAATACTCTTTGAATATTACAAAAATAATTAGTATTAAGTTTTTTTCATATAATAAAAAATAGTATTTAAAACAGTATTTAAATCGTATTATCATTAATTTTGATTTGGCTTTGGCAAGGCTTTGAGTATTTTCTTCCCACATCATTAATCCGGATAATGTTTATTCTAATATTACCAATGGAGCTGCTTTTATACAGCGCGTTGATATGCAAAACGAAAATTCTTATAATTATCAGCAACAAAACACCATAATCATATTTTCCTGCAAACAATCCAAAACATTAATATTTTTAAGGATGTTAAGGAATGTGCAGAAAACCTTTCTTAACAATTTTGGGAAACATTTTATGAAGTAAACAAAAAAAAAACATTGATATCTATCAATTGGGAATGGATCATCAATATTATATATATTACAATATAACTCTACTCTTTTTTCACGTTTTCAAAATATAGTTGTGTACTTTTCATACCCCTCTTCTGAAATAACAATAAAAAAAAATGCATAATCTTTGGGAAAACATCATTAAAAATCACCATTTTTTGTTCCATTTATACTATAGTATTTTTCTATTCACCTGTATGTTATTTTTATTCATAAACAGTTCATATTTTTCTTTCCTTTCTTTCTTCAGCCATGTTGATCACTGCGCACAGTCCGTCATCACTCGTCGTCCGCTTGTGCTTGCCCTTGCACTCTTTTGCAGTCTCATTTCGGTTTGTGTATGGGAATGTTGTGTTTTATTGTTTCATTATTTTTTATAAATTAAAAAAAACAGTAACTATTATTTAATATACAGAAAAATAAAAAAAAAAAGTGTTAATTTTTATTTAATGAAATGAATAAATATGTATTTTAGTATTTTTTTTATATAATTAATAACGTTTTGATAAAAAAAAACCTTTTCAATCGTATAGTATAGATAAAAAAGCGAGAAAGTGTCGTAGAGGAAGCCATTATTTAATAATAATAAAAAAAAATTATATTTGCAACATTCTTTGTTTAGTGCATTTGAATAAGTGTGCGTTGTTGTTGTTATTCGTTGATGGTTTTTTTTTTTTTTGGTTTTGAATGTATGTGCAAAGTTTATCAGCATCACGCCGATGATCGTTTATATACGCAAACACACGACGCAACGACGAATCAGAACCAATACTATCATGCAACGACAACAACTGATATAATATAATAATATTAATAAAAAAAAAAACATAAAATTAATACAAAACTTAAGGAGTGACAGTGACAATTTATACAATATTAATAATATTTCTATCTTTTTTCTTTACATTTAAAAATTAATTAAATTAGTTTATTTTAAACACATTAATTTTATTGTTGTTGTATCATATTAATTCTAAATTTATATATTATGATATTAAAAAAACAATATTAAAAAAAAAAAAAAAGAATGAAGTGAAGTTTTGTTTGTATGTAAAATAAAAAAAAACA
The DNA here is from genome assembly GCA_958336335.1 of Dilophus febrilis. Classification (NCBI taxonomy): domain Eukaryota; kingdom Metazoa; phylum Arthropoda; class Insecta; order Diptera; family Bibionidae; genus Dilophus; species Dilophus febrilis. Next base: position 30,150,059 of record OY284472.1, read on the forward strand.
AATTTTTTTTTTGTGATTAGAATTAGATAGAAAAGCGGCGGGCGGTATTTTTAAAGTGAACAAAAGATTTTTTTTTTTTGTATTAATATTTATAATTATAAATATATACGACGGAGAACGAATACAATGAAATAAACGTTAATTTTTTAAAGGTAAATTTTTTTTGGGAAAGTATTTGTGTAAAATAATATTTTTTTTTTTTTAATTTTATTTGTTTATTTGATACATTTTTTTTTTTAAAAAATTGTCGTTCTTTAAATCGTTTCTTTTTTTGTTTTTTTTTTTATTTAATTGATGATAATAAACCAAAGTAAAAGGCAATTTTTTTTGTAAGAAAAAAAAAAATATAAATTTGTGTATTTAGTGCCTTGTGTTTTTTTTTTGTTGTTCAGTGTTTTTTATTACTTTGAAATCAAGAGAAAAGGAAATTCTTTTTTTGGTTGTTTGTGTGCGTTATGATTTCATAATAATTTCATTGTTGTATTGTAATGAAAGGCATTTAGGATCAAAGGAGGAAAAAAGGTAAAATACAATTTCATTTATTTATTTACTTTTGTTTGTATATTGAAAATAACGTTATCGTTAGAATGCTGTTGGTTTGTTATTTAAAGACTGAAAAAAATGTCTTTTCAATTTTTATTACATTATATGTACATTGCGGTTTCTTATTTTCCCATTCTTTCAAATCAGGTATCGCATGTAATATAAAAAAAAACCAATTTATGCATTTTACCTGGCATTTTATTGTATGTACAATAAAATGATATTATAATTACAAGCGAACCATATTTTATTTCAATAATTTATCATCATCAGCAAAAATTTGATTTTTTTTCCCTTCATTTTACAATGTATTAATAATATTAATTGAAATTAAATGCGCTGATTATCGCTAATTTAAGCTGTTTTTTTTTTTGTTCGTTTGTTTTATAATATATTAGGAACTTGTAAAAATGTATAAATAAATTTAATATCTCGTCGTTGTCGTCGTTTATTTATAATAATAAAAAAAAAATGTTTTCTGATATATAAAAGTTTTATTTTATTTACATTTTGAACTGCTGATAATGTAAATGATAACAGCAAAAATAAACATAGAAATGTGAAATATGAAGAAATAAAAAGAATGATGAAAAAAAAAAACACAAAAAAATATCACATATATATGCGAAATAATCACATATAAATAATAATATGTTTATTTATTTAATATTTATTATTTTTTTGTTGTTTTCATTCTTTTTTTTTTTTACTTTATTAATGATGAAGTCATCAAATTATCACATATTAATCAAAAACATTTGTTTTTTTTTGTTTGTAATATAATGCATTATTATATATATATATACATTTTTTTTATTTGATTTATATTTTATAAATAAACACAGAAATATATAATCAGAATGTGGCAAAAAAGAAAAAAACCTATATAGTGCTAATAAAAAGTGATTGAAATATTAGAAGAAAAAAATTGGCTTTAGTTGACTTTTGTCAATTTAACGTTTTTAATAATTATAATAACAAAAATATAATGAATGGATTTTAATTTATAATGAAATATTAAGGGTTATATTGCTCATTATAAATCAGATGATAGATTTTCTGGCTGAACAGTTTAAATCAATCCAAATTGATGATGAGTTTCTATTACTCTGTCTATATTTCATCAATTTTGCAAAATTATATTATTATTAAAGCCAATAATACCGTCTATTAAATATGCCAAAAACAAACTCGAATTCAAATTTCCAAATAGCACAACGATATTTATATCTATTTTTTATTTTATTTTCCAGCTGAATAAATTAGCAGCAAAAAAAAATAAACTCTACACATATATATGTAAATAATTTTAATTCGTTGATCTTCAATATCATCTTATTCATCATCATTACGATCATCATCGTCACCATCAACATAACATTCAAGTTCAATAATTGAATTAATCCACATCCATTTATTTATATAATTATACATATGTAAAGATAAATAGTAACTATTTATATAAATATAAATAATTATATATATATATATATATATTTTTTTATACGTGTTTTAGTGTAAGTCATGGTACTTACACATTTATTTATATATTTAAAAATAAACAAAATATCTATTGATGTTTAATCCAACTACAACGAATTTGACACACCAACAAAATCCATCATCATCATCATCATCCAATAATAATAATAATAATAATAATAAAAATATTAACAATTCAAATACAACAAACACAACAATCGCAAATACGGTGTCCCATAAATCGAACGTAGGTAATGCTAATAATAGAAATAGAGATGGAAGTGGAGGAGGAGGAGGACGAAGTGGAAATGGAAGTGGTGGTAGAGAGGTAGAAGCAAATAGCGGAAGAAGCGGAGGAGGTCGTGGTAGTTTGACCACCGGTCGAGCAGAACATTTGGTCAGTCAAGGAGGAGTAGTAGTAATAGGACAACAAGGGTTATTAGTACCCGGTAATAGCAATAATAATAGATCATCTAGTGGTATTCCATCACAAGGATCAATATCTGCTGGTAGTGTTGTTATTACTAGTGGAATAAATAAAAATTCATCAACATCACCATCACTACCATCGGCAGCACATGCACATTCTTCATATCATACAACAATTAAACCCATTCCATTAATTGCACCACCATCAATTTATCCAAGTGAATTATGGAAACCACAAGAATTACAACCACAACCACAACAACAACAACAGCTGTCACATTTACCATATTTTCCTGAACCTCAACCGCCACCAACAATTCATTTTCAACAGAAATTAAATTTATCATATGAAAGTGATAAGCAGCATATTCGGTAAGTGGTTTTTGAATTAATTTATTTTTTTCTTTTTGCATCGAACGATATTCGTATATAATGTGTAGTTAGTTAATGAACTGTTATTTTAATAATATTGTTATATTTATGACTTTCAAGCCTTTTTGTCTCATACATTGTTTTTTTTTGTGTTTAAATGATAAGATATTGCCTATCTTTGAATGTCACTCGTTCATATACGACGACGACATACGTTTTTCGTTGCACGTTGTTATAATTTTTAATCAGTAGTAGTTTTATTTATATTTTATATCATCATTATGTATAAATAATAAATTATCATTTTTAAATATGATTGGGTTTGGTAAACGCAGGAACTATATCATGCGTTATATATTTATCGCCTATGGTTCTATATATGCGTTATTTTATTCACTTATCAAATAAATCAAAATATACAAATTTATATATTCACATACAAAACAAATACTGTCATATTATTTTATATAAATATATATATAATATGTGAAGAAACACAAAAATGGGGAACAGTACTTATATTATATTATTGTGCTATATGTAATAAAATCGACAAAGAGTCCGATAGATAGAAATATACAAAGGCAATATATGATATAGAAATACAATATAAATAGATGTATATATAGTACACATAATTATATTAATAATAATAATAATAATAATAATATATAAAATGTAAACCGGTTTTGTATAATTCAAACGAACAAAACTGATGTTATTTTATGTGTCAGAGGTTAGTAACCCTATATGAGAAATGATGCACATTTGGTTGTATATATATATATATATTCATCATCATTGATGCATTTATGTATACCATGCAATTGTAAATAAATATATATATATATATATATATATATAATTATCGTTATCCACATATTTTGCTTATTCTTTCTCATCTTAAATAAATGCATTATTTTATTATACATTCTATATATATAAATATATTATTATAGTAATGATTGCCATTTGCTCATAACGTATAGCAACAATTTTATATATATATAAATATATAGTCAGCTATAGAGTTAATGATTTATATTGTGGTATTGTTTTAGACAATTTGTCATCTCCGCTTTGTGTTGGTTGACCCATTCAATAATATATAAATAAATATTATGTTTGTATAATAAATTTGATAATTTTCTAGACATCACAACCATTTTATTTTGATAACAATATATTTATATTAGTATAAATGTAATATGTGTGTAAAGTACAAAAAATACTTTAGATAATTACAATGCAAATCAAATCAATATACAAAAAATATGCCAAACAATTGCATATAAATAAATTATAATAAATATATAACCCCCCCCCCCCCCCCCCTTTAAATATTTACATAATTAACATGTTATGTAAAATGTGTATTACAAAACAAATTTTTTGTTTTATTATCATCATCCGATCCGATAATAGCTAATTGTAATATGTAAAGTAAATTATATTACGTTTGTGTTATCATGTGTATTTTGATGTAAAATTATTTTGTTATTTAGATATACAACATAATGTGTTGTACTGGAATGAGGAAAAAATTGGTGCTCGTCAGTCTGGTGCACAATGAAAATGTATTTATTATACGGATATGGGGGAAAAATTCATTTACTCTATATAATCATTTCATTTTGTGTAAATTCTTTGATATACAAACATATCAGAATAATATTTGTCGACTTTTGTTTCAAAATATACTATATTATAGGATATAAAATAGGATTTGTTTGTGACCTTGCGTAAAGGATACATTTATATATTATATACTTTCAAAATATCCTCCTATATATATTGTACATGTATTTGATTTGAATGTCTCGTTTATTCTTTTGTTGTATTCAAAATTGTAAAAATATACCGAAAAAAAAAAGTCAGCACATAAAAGCAATGAATTTCTGCATTATAAAACAATATAATGGATTTGTTTTTCATTGAGCTGCTCCTGCTAGTGGGTCTGGAAAAATGAGTGTGTATTGGTGTGTGTGTGTGTGTGCTCTAGTTGTAACAGACTGAATATATAAAATATTTTATTGTTGAAAATAATTTTAAAAAAAAAACCCTCGTGTTTTCATATGATGATATACTTTCTTATCTTTTCCGTGATGATTTAAATAATTTATCTAATATAATACTGACTGAAAAAAAAATGAAATTAAATTAAATTAAACCATCAAGTATTTTGATTTAACATATCTTAATAGAATGTTTTAAGTTTTTGTGATAACAAACGTATTTTTTTTTTTTTTAACGTATCATGACTTTTGAAAAAAACACATTTTATTTGATTTAATTGCGATTGTAAAAAAAAAAAAGGTTTGCAGTATGTGAACTAAATAATTTTTTAATTGTTTCTGTAAGATATCCTTCTTAATTACATCCGAAAATATAAGATATAGATTTCAGTTTCTATTTTCTATTTTGTACATCACACAATAATTAGTTTATGCAATGCATCTTGTAAATCACAACTTTTCAAATCTAATCTTATAATTACGATAATGTTATATTGGAAAACACACAATCATTTGCGGAGAATGCCAAAAATATATATTCTTCTTTCAATTGTGTTTCCCCCGTTAAAGAGTTGAGTTTATTGCGTGAAAAATAAAGATTATCAAACCCGATTCATTTTGTAACGTAAATTTTTCACAATTTAAGGTAAAGATTTATATTTTTAAAGGTATCGACAAAATTAAATGCAGATAAACCAAAATATTTTATAATATTATCAAATTATATGCAAAATTTAATTATATATTAAAATTTTAAATAAATTATTCATAAAAATGTAATTTTATTTTTGAATAATTATTTATAGAAAACACAATGTTAATAAAATCGAATAGAATGGTAATAATAAAATTGTTAAAATGGGTAAAATCTTTTGAAATATTTGTATTTTTCTTATTGTATATCTCTCGTTAATTATTTATATACATATATATAGATCATATATTGCAACTAAACCACAATATTTTCTTGGCTATATTCCAAATCCAAGTGAATAAAAAAAATCGCTAAAAGAAATATAAATATACATGCATATTTGTTGGTAGATTTCTTGGAATAATATTATATTGGAGTGTTGTTGTTTGCATATATATATATTTATATATATGTTTTGTGATATTGAATTTATAAATGATTATATAAACATGGAATGAAATATATTACAACTATTTATATTTATATTTGTCTTTATTTATAAAAAAAAAAAAAAGAAAAGTTTAATAATGATTTTATATTATGCAGAGACAATGATTTTTTTTTGTTATCTGTTTTCATTTTCTGCATTGTATTCGACGGCAATTGATGACGAAAGAATGTACTTTTTTATTAAAAAAAATATAGTATTAAACGTTAAGCGATTATTACAACCGATAAGATTAATTACTGAACTTGATAGTTGATTGAATATCCTTTTGTTTTCATGAAAATCTATAACATTATTATACAAAATATAATACATAATATTATAAATTTACTTTACATAATTTGTAAAACATTGACTTGGTTAATTCACTGATGAGTTAAGCATTTTCGTTTTCCATTTTTTTTGTTGAATATACATAATTTTGATATTATATAAAGTTTAAAAAACCAAACGCTATATTCTCTTGTGGTTTTTAATCTTGTTAATTGAACTGATGTAGTATAGTTTTTTTTTATTTACGTTTAAGTTTTTGAATACATATTTTTATAATAAATTTAATTTTGCAAACAAAAATGAAATGAAAAACGAAAGGTATATTTTTGATTAATAATAAAATAGTATAATTAAAAAAAAATAATAATGCTTAATTCAAAAGTTTCTATGTTGATTATTAACGGAATAATTTTCTAATATTTATTAGAATATTTTCTTATAAAATTACATCAAATTTTACATGGTTTTTATGAGCTTTCCTTCATTCCTTTAGGTCGGCTGACTTAAATGTTATAATTTTCGGAAAAAGGAATTTTGATATTTTGACACCAATTGAGTTGAAAATTGACAGAAATTAAAATATATAATCCCTTAACATAATTTTAAGTTACACCCCTTCAAATTATGATTAAAATATATTATGAAGATAAATTTAAAGTAAATAATCCCATGCCATTTTTAAAAAGAGAATATCGGTCTTTTAATTATAGATTAGATTAAATAATTTTTATATATGTGTACATGCCAATATCATAAATATAATATTAATTTTAATTGAGTACCAAGTTAAATAACGCGTATATTTAATTCACACACACACAAAATACGATAAAATACAAAAGCAAAAGCAAAAAAAAAAAAATAATAAAAAAGTGAATCCATAAAATAAAAAATAAAATAAAATCTATGCCAAGGAATATATTATTTATTTTATTATTATTTATAGTATATGGTATATATATGAATGTTAATTCTACAATATACATAATGATAATTGTTTGTTTATTATTTATCGTAAATTATATTATATTATATTATATCTCTTGAAAATATATTAATTTTTAGACGACTTGGTGGTGCCGTTGATAAAGCATCCAACCCAATTGCGGGTGGTCACGAGTTCAAATCCTGGCCGGAAAATTTTTTCTGTGCTTTTTATGATTTGAATTCATGAACTAAGTCACCATTTATTCATTGGGATCAAATTAATGAATATCTTTGGTATATTGTGTCGGACGCAGCCAAAGATTTACAAAGTCTACTACACACACATATTCGCAATTATATATGAAAGTATATAACAAATACTCATCATCATTATTAAAATTACATTAATAATTATAATATTAATGATTTCTAATTCCGGTAAAAGCCAAAGGCCCTAGCAGCCATAGTGCTTATTAAAAACTAATGTTGGCATTTTACATACATCATTAGTTGTTAAATAATAATAATAATATATTAATTTTTTTCTAATGTATAGTAGTTTATCTATACGCTGTTTTGTTACATTTATTTAGTTATTTATTTATTATTATATAAATATTAATATATAAATATTAATATATATATATATATCTGAATAACTATATATAACAAAATTCAGTAAAATTATATGGATCGCCCCCGCTGATAAACAAAAAAAAATAAAAATATAATTTTGGTTGTTGCATTCTTCATTTATATTTTTTTGGTTCGCTTCAAAAGATAAATTCATTTACATATTTACAATGTGCGGTTTATTATTATGTAATTGATGATACAAACATTCATTATACAAATACAAATATCATTGTAATTTCATTTATCTACTCAAATCGTTCAATTTCAACCATATATTGAATTCAAATTCATATACAACGATATGTAATATATATATATGGACTGAATATGGGTCAAATAGGTAAGACCTCAAATCCGGGGTTATATTTATAAAGGTTCTGGTTCAAAGACGATGTATGTTTTCTCCATTAACATCATTGACAAAAACGTTATTAATATTAATATAAAATCATTTTAAATTTTGCTGCTTGTTGATCATGATCAAAATTCTTTCATATCTGCCAGAGTATCCGTATAATATTTATAATAAGTTATAAGACGATTAACAACGTAATGATAAGGAAATGGTTTATAAGAATGAACCATCAATGTTATTACACACCTAAAAGAACTATCCCATTCTTTGTCAATTTAACCATTCAATCAAATGTTTATTATAGGAGGTTCATTGGCTATAATCCTGTAAGACATATAACATTAAACTTTTTTCTTTACCGTGACACCACCGACTGCCAATTTATTGTTTTTTTTATTATTTAGTTATTAACATTCTTAATAAATATTTATATCGTAAATTATAAAGTATCATTATATATTTATATAAAGTTATATAAACATTACAATGCGAACTTATGTTTTTTTTTTCAAAAACAAACAAACACTTGGATATTCATTTCAATGGTATTTATTTTTATCTTTTGTTTACAAATTTTTAATTTAAATATATACAGACACACACACTTATGAATACATATAATAATATAATTAACCAAAATAAAAGAAAAATTCTGGATAAACATCACCAATATATAATTTATAATACCCATTAAAAAAAATGTATATTACATTGTTTAGTTGTTCATCTTCATCATGTCTGTACGTGCAGATTTAATTCATTTAATCGTTTCCTTTATTTATTTATTAATAAATTTTTTATTAATAAAATAATATTATTGTTGTTGTTGTTGACGGTGTATTTGCAAAATAAGCAATTTCAAACCAATTGTATATTAATTTTAAAATCTCCGTTTATTAATCATCATGCTATTTTGGTATTAAATACTTGATAGTACAAAAAATAAATGAATGTCTTTCAATAATCAACATCAATAATAATATTGAAACCGTTTCTGTTTTTTTTTTTTTTATTTGACTTACGTGATAAAAATTTCATATAGATTCTTCATAATTCTTCATTCTTCTTCTTCTTTCTTCAGTTGCGGGTATATAAAATTTAAACATTTTTTAATTTTAGTATTTAGAATTTATTTTTAGAATTTATAGAATTAAAAATTGGCATAATTATAGATTAAAGGGCGCTAAATCCGATTATCTTCAGCCAGATTTTGATTTTTGGTTTTTGAGTTACGGCCTCTGGCAAAGATTTATCAATATAATTATCCGGTTATGCCATAACTCAAAAACCAATGGATGAATGTGGCTGAAACGAAGATATTCGGATTCAGTACCCCTTAATCTATAAGTATGCACATTTTCAGCCAAATTTATCCATTGGTTTTTGAGTTTTTTTTTTCCATTAGCAAAACCATTTCAGCAGAATTATTGAATTAAACGGTATAGACATAACACAGACATATTTTTGTTTTTGTTTTTCCATTAGATTTGATTAATTTATGAATCTTTTTTTCTTAATATTACAATTATTTTTATTTAGCAGTATATTTATTTTTGTTTAATTATTAGCAGCAAAAAAAAAATGTGTATGTTTATATTTTTTTTTTTGTATTTGAATCATGAATAGGCAGATTGATATATTAATTATAAAATTATATTCCATAATACAAACCAAATAAAAATATTTCTACGAATTTTGTGTATATTTTACTGATTTATTTCGGTATTTGGATAACAAAAAATATAAAGTACCTATATATAATTTACTAAGAATTTTAGATTAATTTTGATTGCGTAGGTGTTTTTGTTTTTGTTCTTCTTGTTGTTGCTAAAAATTGTAATAGGTTTATTTGGTTTATTGTTGATTTGCAAATTGTTCGTAATTAATATAATATAATTTAAAGTATCATATTAATTTTAAAATCAAATTAAATTATGAATATATTGAATACAAACAAAAAATTATTTAAATCACATATCGTAAATGTAAACAATCTTACTATATTTGATATTGATTCTTACAACATAACTCTTGGGATTGGTTACTTGGCTTCTTGGACTTTGCTTGGGTGATAACTCTCTTTTTTTTCCTATAAAAAATGTATAAAACAAAGTTTAATTTATTTATCATTAATTACATTTTCAATTTTCTTTATATAAATTTAACCAATTTTTCTTTTCTTATGTCATAATCAATAATTAATACTTTATTGGTATATAATTAGGTAAAACAATACAATAAAATACAAAACAAAATAGATATAATTAATTAAAAACATTTAAAACAAATAATGTTTGTATTTTATTTTTTAATATCAATACGATGATGATTTTTACGTATTGTTATTGTTATATGGATGATAAATACATTGAAATAAGTATATACAAGAAAATTGAAATGTAAATAATAAAAAAACACTTTAAAAATACACCTGTTTAATTATTGTATATTGTATAAATGGAAAATTTTTATTGTTGTAGTTTAAATAATTAATGTACTTCATATATTCAATATTTTTTTTTTTTATAATATTTTGAATTGTTCTTTTTTTGAATCTATTACAATGGCATATTTATACAAGATAAAATTCCGATAATTAGGTTATTTTAGTTACTATAATCACCGTAATTCTAACAAAACAAAAATTCTCTCCAAAATAATTACTATCTGTAACACATAGAACATATTCCATTTCTATTATCAAATCAAATTCAATAGGAAAAAAGGAAGAAAAAAATCAACAGACTTTTGTGTTAATATAATAAAAAGAAATCTAAAAAAAAATATTGAAATAACTCGACCAGCATATGGTATATTATTTTTTGTATTTATTAATGTATATATACCATTTACAACAATATAAAAAACATCATTTTAATGTTAATTTAATCGTTGTTTTGTTGTGTTGTCTGTCAGAGTCAGTTTCCGTTGTTGTTGTTCTTGTTCTTGGTCTTGTTCTGTACATATATAATAGGTATATTATATAAATATTTAGAGTTTAGTCTTCCAGAACAACAATAGAAAATATACAACTACCACCACCACCAACCAACTAACCAACCAGTCAACACATTTGCCTCGAGCATTACTAACTATAAATTTTAACTCTAATATTCTAATATATTATATTGTATCATATCATTTCAAATGTGAACCTTCATTTCTTTTCTTTTATTTAGCTCAAACTATATAGTTGTTGATATATTGTTGACGTTCATATATTTTTTGTTGTTTCGGTTGTATAGGAAAAAAAAAATTATTTTCCTGTCCTCTTATTTGTATATATATTTATATTCTTCGTTTATCATTAGTTTTTTTATTCATCATTCTATGTTTGATGGTATAATATAAAGTGTATAAAATGCCAATCAGTGCTGGCATACATATAAAATATACTTAACTTTACTCCCAACTGATTTGTTTTGTAAACATTAAGGATAATGAATAACATATTACAAATAAATATCCTTTATTATTCTAAAGCAAAATCTAATATCTTTGTTGTTGGCACGCTTAATACCAAAAATATTACTTGATTAATTTGACGAGCATTTATAAACTAGACAAAATATAGACAATTTAAGAATATTTTCAATAATTTATGTATTTCTTTTATCATCACACACAATATCCCATTTATACAAATATATTGATGTTTTAAGTGCCTTATAAGATTCGTTCCAGAAATTCTACAATACAATTATTACAGCTCTGTTTTACCATCAAACAACAATATTACCAGAAAAGAATCATATAAAGAAGAAGTAAAAGAAGTAGAATATATAAATTGATGTGTTATGATTATTGTATATTGTATTACAATCAAGTTCTTTTTTTTTTTTGTGTTTAGTTTTGTATATATATTTATATTTCGCGTGAACGGCGGGGGTATTATTTTCGTATAATATAATAATAATAATACAAAAACTGATGCATAATCACGATCCAAAAAAAAAAACAAACCTGTTCTTGAAAAAATACTTTTTTCTTTCTATTTTTTTTACTATACAACAAGTATTATATATATATAGAATGATATTGTTTTGTAATACACCCAGTTCATATTTGCATCATAAAAAAAAAAGGGTTTTCAATATGTCTACAGTGCAGAGTACATAGGAAATTGTGTATTGTATTATGGTTAATGAAAATATGTTACATTTTCGTTACATTTATGATACATTTTTCAACGTTTCAACGTACAGATCAACGTTTTTGAAAGTTGCGTGTAAATAAATTTCACAGATTTCTAATATCAAATGAACCGAAATCATATTTCAAAAGATTATTCTTTGTCAGTGGGTAGTAACACCATATGAAGATTCTAAAGATTCTAAAATGTTGAAATTATGTGTGAAACAACAAACACTGCGTGTGTATAGCAAAAGAATTTCGTTATGTATTTTTTATTTTATTTACACCGCAGAATATAGAAGAAATGAAGAAAAAACATAATACCATTTAACTTTTTTTTTTTTTATTATTATTATTATTTTCTTTACTTTTTTGCTGTAAAATTTTATAATATGTATGTATATATGTTTTTTTTGTGGTTGCATTTATAGAATTGTGTTATTTAGTTATTGTTGTTTTGTTGCATGCAATCGTTATATTTATAATAATAATAATAATATACTTATTCAATTATATGTCGTCGTTGCGTTGCATTTTACTTGGCAATTTATCCAGTTTAGTTTATTATATATAAATATATATATTGTACGCTTTGCTTTTAAATTTTAATATATATGATGGTGGTATGGCAATGGCACCGACCAAAACACGACACACACTTTTTATTTTTACAAAAAATGTTTTGTGTGTGCGATAATGCGAACAAAATGTGTGTATATGTTTGTGTACTGTTGTTCTGCTGTACTATATATAGTATAGTTATAATCTTATAATTATAATTGCACAAACTATATATAATTAAAAATTCGTTTAAAATTAATAATTTATATTTTTATAAATTTGTTTTTTAATGACAGTTTGTGTGTGTGTGTGTGTGTTTGTGTTTTTTTTTTTGGCTTATTAGAATGATTTCGTAAAAATACGAGATTAAAAAGATCACACAGAATGCAAAATATATGATTGAATTTTTATTTTAACAATATATATATTGACTCTTGAATATTAATGCTCTTCAAATATATTAACCATATGTTTTTTTTTTAAACAATAAACTTATTCTGTATATAGATGAATGTTTCCTATACATAAATTAATAAATTGAAATTATGATGAACTAATAATTTTGGTCACATATAGTAGTAAATTAATAAATTATAACACTCTGGGAGGTTATATATATATATAGGAATCACCCAAAAGATTATTAGCACACAGATAGAAATTCAAGTGATTTATATTTATACGATAATTTGCGATTTAATATACATTTGTAATTCTTTTCTAAATAATATCATACATTTTTTTTTGATCAATATAAATGTACGGGTTGGTGATGAAAATGAAACGTGCTAAGATTCTGAGAATAACCTTAATCGAAAAGATATTACCCCGGACAAAATGTTGGCAAAAATGTTGGTATGTTGGCAAAAATGTTTGAACGTCCTTGTGCCCCCTTTATAGAGACAATGTTCAGATGACAAACGTTTTTTTTAAACGGACCCTAATTTTTAAAGCGATATGATATAGGATTCTTTAAAGTTTACTGCGTCTGTCCAAAATTCTGTCTTTTAGAATTTTCCCATCCCATTTTCCAATTACGATTTTCATTTGTATAATTCAACAACAATATTTCACATTTAGATTCCAATGGATCGATATTCCCGCAGAATTTTGTACAGTTATATCGGAGCACCTGTCTGTCGTTGTGGATGATTGTTAAATGTTAATTAATACTACAGGTGTTGATGTTTCTAATGTTTTTCAAATAGAAATTCGTATATATTTTTTTTATACTATAATTTCATGATTTAAATACAATAATAATACATATTTGAATTTCAATTAATTTATGTGAAAAATATCCGCATAAAATTTCAAACATATTTTTGGTATAGTTTAATTGCCTAACGCGGCGACGACGACAATGATATATTTATTGAATGAGTCATAAAAAAATACAATAATAATACTCGTCTATTTATTTTATATTATAATATATATATATATATATATATATATATTAGTATTGTTTTTGTTCTTGATTATAATTCTTTGTTTATACATATATATATATATATATATTTATTATAAATACTATATATAAATTGTATAATAAAAAAAAACATCGTTGTTGATTATTATTATATATACATATGGAAATTGTGGTGTACATTATAAATATATATATATATATACAATATTCTTCATTTGCATATTTATATATTTATTATTATTTTACACATGCAATCGCAAATATATAAATGCACACATATGCGGAGACACATTCATATACGCATTCATATACATTTTAATATGCATAAATGGTTTCTAAATATATATATATATATTTTCAATTAAAATGATCAAATAAAAAGAAAATTTATTTCTATATCTATATATATATATATATATATATATATAAAAAAAAGTGTTTTTTTTTTTACAATAAATTCAAGAAAGAAATAAAGAATGAAGAAAACACTAAAATCAAATATCATCGCACACAGAAATAACATATTTTACTCTTTTTAATACACTCAACATATCATTTACAATTCACATCCATTTCATTCTATTTATAAATAAAATTTCATATACACAGAGTACAGTATAAGAAAATCTGTATATATAATAATAATAATAATCTATTTATATGCATACAGAAATGTGTGTATATATAGAAAAAAAAGCACTAATTTATATAATATATGGTATGTATATATTGTATAAAGATCATTACGAATACACACTCATTCACCCCTTTCTTATTATATATTTATATATAATACGAGTTATGCATATTTATTTATATATATAACTTTTTTTTTGTTATTACATCTGCTCGCGTAGAACATTTTGTTGTTTTATTTTTTTTTTTACAAAGTTTGTATATAATAAATAAATTCTGTAATAATTAATTTCTATATATTATATTTTCTATATATAAAATATCTTTAAAATGATGCATATAAAATAATATTAATTTCTTTTATATATATAGCAACAACACATTCATATATTTTTTTTTTTATATACGAAAGTATTTTTTTTAAGGTAAATAAACAACAAACATTTATTTATTTATAACACTTTATATTATACATATATTTTAATATTATATATATTTATATATAATTTAATATAATACCAATATAATACAATCTATAAAAAAAAAAAACACACACACACACACTAGCATTTAATATCCAAATTAAACTATATCAAGTGCTTTATTTTTTCGCCTATATAAAATGATGATTTTATTTTTAATGATGTTGATGATGACGATATTAGCAAGCAGTAAAATTTAAAAATATAGATATTCTGACTATATATACATTGATAATAACATCAGGACCTGTCCTAACCAGTCTGGTGCCAGGTTGAATTTTATATTATTGCACTTTGGGGGTTAATTTTTAGAGTAATTTCTATATCACCAAATTGGGAGTTTGTCTAATGATTCGATTTAATATTAACGAAGTATCTATAGCAGATTTTTAAAGAAATTCTTTATAACGTTCTTAAGGAAATTCTGTATAGGTTTCTCAAGGGAAATTCTGTATAATTTCCACAGGGAACTCTAAATAGTTTTCACAAGGAAACTCTGTATAATTTTCTAAAGGGAAATTATATATAACTTTTTAACTGGAAATTCTTAAAGAAATTCTGTATAACATTCTTAAGGAAATTCTGTATAATTTTCTTAAGGAAATTCTGTCTGATTTTCTTAATGGAAATTCTGTATAATGTCCTTTAAGCAAATCTGTATAATTTTCTTAAGAACTCGGTATAATGATCTTACGGAAATGTTTTATAATTTTTTAAAGGAAATTTTGTATAAAGTTTTTTTAAGCCACTTTTTAAATAACTATCAATCCCCCCGCCCGGGAAGACCGGAAATATCATTAAGAATTTGTTTAACAAACATTATAAAGAATTTTCATTTAAAAATGTATACAAAAATTTCATGGTTAAATCTGCAACAAAAATTAACATTAAAATAACTTTAAAATCCATACCATTATCAAATTTTTTGCAAATTAGAACCCCGGGGTTTTTGTTTGTTCTGTGGCCATTACAATTTTTGTTTTGAACCGCCATTGGATAATATAATAAAGATACAAAATATATAATAATAAATATAAATGATTAAATATATAAGGTTGTGTGCGTCTATATATTTAACTGATATATAAAAGGTATATTTATATATAGAACTAAAAAATATATATATTTTTTTATTTTATATATAAATCAACATCAATTGTGTGTATTTAAAGAAAAAAAAATACCATGGGGCTACACACACACACACACCCACCACAAGCAGAATAGATATATAATCTATTACATATATTTTGTAAAAAAAAAAAATTTACAATTTTACCGAAATATGAAATGTTTTTATTTATTTTGAATTATAATTTATTTTACCATTTCCCAAAATACAGGCATTTTTCTTTTAAAAGTTATTTCGTCATGTAAAATAAAATATATAAATAAATAATTCAAAAAAAAAAAAACAAAGGAAAAGTTTAATGAAACCTCTATCGTATATTTTCTTTATCCGTCCCGTTTATATATAAAAAATAAAAAAATATGTGCTGGCTGGTGTGTTGTTTTGTTGATGATCGCATTCGGTAATCGAAACGAAATCGGTACTGCGTATTCTCTTATACATATCTGTATTCTGTATTATATTATACATTTAGTATATAGTATTATAAATTCTGTTTATATATACATAATACATATTTATTTATCATCAAATAAAGAAAGATATGGAGCGAGTGCGATGTAGTTGAAATTTATATTTATAAATAATTTTTTATATACACAAACACAATATTTTTTTTTAGTTCAATTTAAACCATTGATTGAATTAAATCGGAAGTGTTTGTGTTGATCGAATTCCTTAATTTTTATCGTTGTAATAAATTGTGAATAATTAACACAAATCTATAAAGAGAAAAAAAAACATAATTTTAAAAACAATGTATATTTTTTATGTTTAGGGTTTTTTTTTTGTGAAATTGTGAAAGAAATAAAAAAAACGTAATAGTAAATTTTTATTTTTGGTTAATTTTTATGTTAATGATAAATTAATTGTATTAATTTTTATAAAATTTTTTAAAACACTTTATGATTTTTACCCATTGCATGGGGGAAAAAACAATAATTAATTATATTATTGTGATATGTGAATTAAAGTTCATCGTATATATGATTTCAATATGTCTGTGGAAAATTGAAAAAAAAAAGCAAAAACATATTATTTTAAAAAGAATATTAATTTTTTTTTTTTATACCCATAAATAATTTTCTTTTCTATATGAAAATTGTTCTGTCTACAATTTTCTTTACATATATATTATAATAATAAAAAGAAATTTTGTATCCGTGTGTTTTTTTTTTTGTTGGAATAAGTGAATGTGTATTATCGGTATATATATATATAATTTGATATCCTTCCTTGATTGTGTATGGTGTTGTCGTCGTCGTCGTCGTCGTCGTCGTTGTACAATTGTGTCGTCGGTTGTACCAGTCATACGTATTTTCTTTTAAAAATATATGATGATTGTTTGTACGCGCGCAAGAATGTGTATGCTCTGGTTTTCGGGATAAAGTAAAATATATAATAAAGAAAGTGATGTACATTTTTATTTTATTAGAAAACAGAACACATATATGTATATATAATTAGTCCATGTAAAAAGTGATGATTGTGTAAAGAAATGATGAAGAAATAAAATGAAATATTTTCCTCTGTCAAATGGATGGTATGTATTTTTATTTTTTTGACTAGTTATATTTATAATTTTTACAGATAAAATTTATTTATTTACTTGTTATTATAATATAATTATATTATATCTTCTTCGACCAACAAAGGGGAGAAGGAAATCTCTATCCAACCAAATCCAATAAATTTTTTTTTTGTTAAATGCAAATCATTCTTATGTTATTTTTGGTTTTTTTTATTTATCATATAAATACACGAATTGGTTTTTACTTATTTTATTATGCTTTGCTGCTTTTTTTTTGCTTTTGATCCTTTTATATTCTTATTTATTTAATATAAAAAATAAATGATTATAAATAGAATTTTATATATATATATATATATAAAAATGAAATGTCACAAATGCGTATATAATCATGTATATATAAATGATGATGATGATGATGTTGATGATGAAATGATAACATATTTTAATACTCGCCTATAGTACAATTTTTATAGTATATTTTCCGTATCTATATAGCATAGTCAAAAGAACACCACATAGTCGTGTTTGTCGTGTTGTGTATGTATCATGTATCATCATTATATCATTTCATCAATTACAATTGTATTTATTTATTTTTATATTGTACTACAATTGTATTGTACATCCATCATTATTACTATATATTGTGATATTGTACAGCAAATCACACAAAATACGGTTACGGTCATATCATTAATAATTTTTTTTGTGATTCTTTCAGATGTTATTCAGGTGCATCTGTCGGCTATATTAATTTTTTTTTTTAATATTTTCATTAATCAATAAGTTCACTGTTTTGTTTTTAATATAACTACTGTACAAGTAAATCATTTTATGCAGAATTCATCCTCTAACCATTCTTTTCTGTCCGATTTCATAACCAATTTTGCTCATTACCAATTTGAAGATGTTTAAAAAAAAAATTTTAAATTAAAATTCTGTTTAATTTTCTATAGGATAATTCTATGTAATGTTCTAATGAATGTTCTGTATGATATTCTAAATTGAAATTCTATATAATGTTCTAAAGGAAATTCTATGTAATGTTCTAAATGGAAATTTTTGTATGATTTTCTTAAGAAAATTCTATATAACTTTCTAAATGGAAATTCAATAAATAAAGTTCTAAATAGAAATTCTATGCAATGTTCTAATGAATTTTCTATATGATTTTCTAAATGAAAATTCTATTTAATTTTCTATAGGAAATTCTATTCAATTTTCTAAAGGAAATTCTATGCAATGTTTTAAATGGAAATTTTTGTTTGATTTTCTTAAGAAAATTCTATATAAGTTTTTAAATAGAAATTCAATAAATAAAGTTCTGAATAGAAATTCTATGAAATGTTTTAATGGATTTTCTGTATGATTTTCTAAATTGAAATTCTATGTATAAAATTCTAAATGGAAAATTTTATATAATTTTTTCAACCACATTATCAATTCTCTGAAGGTTTTAATCAAAAATCAAAAGTTAAAAAGACAAAAAAATTTTGTTTATTATTGCTAATATTTCATGTGCACGAATAAATTAATGAATTAATTATGTGACCAATTACCGTATACCGATAAATGAATATTTTTGTTAAAGCAAAATATTGGTATAATATCAATAATTCTAAATATATATATATATACAACAAAAACAAAAATCAAATATATATAAATTCGCAATTTCATGGCAATTGCAAGTGTATGAGTTGATTTTGACTGTTTTGTGTTTTTAAAGTAAATATAATATATATTAAAGAAAGAGCTTTATTATTTTTTTTTCTATCAATTTCAAAGAAAAACGTATACAATATTTTTTTAACCATTAACACGAACATGCGATATATATTTATATCATATGTATTTTATTATGGTTAACGGTTTATCCAATTTTTTATACTTTATACTTTATATATTTATATTTATAGTATGTATATATATATTTTTGGATATACAAAACGAATAAGAATAAATTAATGATGTTTATTTTTTTATTTTTTTTTGTATGCTTGGTGTTTCGTGTAATTTAAATGATTCATATATAAAATTGAATTGAAAAAAACAATCACAAAAGAAAAATATTGTTTTATTTATAAATAAAATTGAAGAGAAGAAGAACAAAAAAAATGATGATTTGTGTGTATGCAGACTTTCTGAACAGTGCGGTCGGTGTGTGTGTTGGAGGTGGAAAGTATTTTTATTTTGTTTTATTTTTGCAACAGAATGTATATATTATATTTTGCTTTACGTTGTATATAATATCATAATATATATTATATCGGTATTTTGTATAATTTATTTTATATATATGAACTTTATATAATAAAATAAATGTATATATATATTATTGCTGATTTTGCATGGGTTGACGACGACGTATGTAAGTTTGTGTGCGTTTAATATTGAGTATTGCTTGCGAGTTTGCATTTATCATTTATATATATATATATATACAATTTAAAATAATGCAGCTGCTCTACTAAAAATAATGATTTTATTATATCTATATGCATAGAATGGTATAAAAATTTACTATATATACAAAAAAAAAAAAAAAAAAACAACGATGATGATTATATAATACAAATAAATCTATAACAATTGTACATGCACAATAAATGGTAAATAATATTGTATTATGTATAATGTAATGAATGGTAAATGGCAATGATTATATACGTACGTACATACAATATTACAATATATAAATGAGTTTAACGAATAATCAATATATAATAAATATGTATATGCATATATAGGAAAAACAATTTTGGTATTGGTGAATTTAAATATCTGTGGGTATTAATTATTTATATAAATAAATTAGTAAAAAAAAAAAATGAAAAGCAATTCTTGAAATTGATATAAATATATAACAAATAAAAAAACGCGCGACTAATTTCGTATACTATATATTTTTTATAGGACACGTCATTAATTTTTAATTTCCATCAATGAAATTTATCGAATGATTGTGTTTTGATAAATTGAGAACAATTTATTTGTGAATTTAATTAAATAAATTATAATTTTTTTATGTATGATTGATCCGAATCAGATAATATTCAGGGATTGTTATTTTTAACATTTGTTACCCAAATCTTTAAGTGGATTGATTACAAAACATAATCTCTCTTTTTTAATTTTGGAATGGGTATTATGAGATTTTGGAATTGGAATGGGTAAAATTTATTTACTTTTAAAAACCATTAAATTGGCATCTTATGGATTGCGGACACAATCCATACGCAACTATAAAAAAAAACACTAATTATTTGGGGTTCCTAATAACAATATCCACCACCTACGTATTCCGTATATATATATATATATATATATTGAAATTGAAAGATAATGGAATAATAAAGCAAAAAAAAAGGAAAATTCGATAATAATAATAAATAGTATATGTTGAAGTATATTTATTTATTGTTGACTAAATAAATTTTCGTTATATTTGATATAGGGATTGAATTATGAATGATGTCATTAATTATTATAGTTATTATATCGTATATAGTTTTTCCTATATATATATATATATATATATATATATCATATATTATATTATAAAAATAGATTTTTCATATTGTATTTTACTGGTTCACAAAAGTAAATCAATTAATAACAAATAAATGAAAAACTACATTATGTTAAGACATTGAATCGATTTTGATTAGAACTGTGCAAAAGAAAATTGACATTTTCAAATGTACTTTTTTAATTATATTTATATCAAAAAAAAAAAAAAAATTTTTTTTTATTGTATGAATGTTTTGGGTTTTTTTTCTTTTTTTTTGTATTATATTTTGAATTGTATATGGCCTAAATCTGAATATAGTGAATATAATTTTTTGTGTGTGTTTTGTTTTCCTAAGATAAGATAACGTATTTTTTTTTTATTTTCAATTGATTAAAAGAATGTCATTGTCCGTCATCGTACCATAATTGAAATAAATCTTATTATGTAACATCATAATATAGTATTATATATTTGTAGTCTATACATACACAATAATACCACATTTTTAATCTTATCTTATCAAATATGTTTGAGTTATAATTAGGCAGATTGATAAGCAGTGGTGGGATACTTGAAAATATATATATATATATAGATATAAAAAACAATTGTTAATTAATGTACGTATAATCCAGTTCTATACAAACTCAGCATCGTGCGGTTACGGAATTTTATTAAATTATTTAGTTAATAGTTTTTTGTTTAAGAAATGTATTTTTGAACAATCAGATCTTTCTTCTTGGTTGTTATCCAATCTTGAACACAAATAATTCTATATAGTTCACATCTGTGTACTGAATCTCCATAATCATATCGATTTTTCTATACCATATAATACACACACACACACACACAACACAATCTATATTTTTATATGAAATAATTGTATTAATAAAAAAATAAATTAAAGTATTCACAAAACAAAACAAAAAAAACGCAAAATTCGCAAATTTTTCTATTACAAAAAAAAAAAGTTAAATTACAAATAATTTGATATGCAAAAAATATATCTTAAATATTTTTTTGCAAACACGCTATACGAATAATAAATAACAAAAACAACACCTTGCTATATAATAAAATAAAAAACGGATTAGAATTTCAATGAGTCATTTGATTTTATTATTTTTTTGTTTTTTTTGTTTTGTATATTATTATTTAATATATATATTTATATATTTTATATATGTGTACGTACATTCACAAACCCACAAATTTGAATGTTTATTATTATTATTCTATCTAATTATTATTTAATTTCATTTAATACTATAATAAATTTTATATTAAAATAACCAGTCAGTCACCGTGTTATTAATGTAAATGTATATATATAATATATGCATAAATAAAAAATAAAGTATTTGCGGTTTTATAATGGTGTCATTGTTTGTGACTTGTGTTTAAATGTACACAGATAGAACAACTATATATAAAGATTCCAATTTTGAATTCTGAAAAAAAAACATATTGTGATTAATAAAATTGTATCAAACTGCTTAAAATATACAAAAGAATCTTAACTGACTGTATGTGATATTTACTGACTGTAAAATTATTTTTGGCCATAACTCATAAACCATTGGATGAATCTGGCTGGAACCAAGATAATCGGATTCAGCCCCCCCTTAATTTTCAGCCAGATTCATCCATTGGTTCTTGATTTATTAAAGATTTTCTAAAAATAACGACTAGCATCTAATTCAATCAAACTACTACGGTACTACCGTGATATATTGATAATTTTGGTTTTGCTATTCAACAACACTGAATATTTCAACAATATTTAACTATATATATATATATATATATATCATCCTAAGTCCACGTCCATCAATGCTGCTTTTTTTCGTATCGTACGCATATTTAACTATCTATATATATATACCATACCTTATATCTCATATACATAATATAAAAATTAACATATATATACAATACTCACCATCAAATTAATGGTGGTGTGGTATCCTATATATATAATCATGAATATTTTCAAAGAAACAAGAAAATCATCAACCTTATTTGGAATTATTATATTTCTATATATGTATATACATTTTAATAATATATACTCTATTCAACATTCAACAGTAATAATAATAATCAACTTCTTTTATATGTGTATTTATGGTATTATTCATCGTCGTCGTCGTCTTCGTCATCATTAACAACAACAACAACAAATTATATGTAATATATTTTTTTATTTTTTTCTGTTTACAAAATCAACAAAACACACCACGAACCTATAACAACATCCAACAACAACAACAGCAACAATAAATTGAAGTTAAACTAAATCGTTTTGGTTTAATTTTAATAAGTTAAGTTTTATTTTTTTTAAGTGATACAAAACGAAGAACAAAAATAAAAAATAAAAAAAGGTTCAAACCAGTTTTTATCTTTAAAAAATAAGAAGAAAAAAAAAAAGTTGAACGTTGTTTGTTGAACAAATAATGAACAAAAAAAAAAATAAAACAACTAAAGAAAAAAAATTTATATTTATTTATTTATAAAAATAAAAAATAAAAAAATACATAATAAATGCGGTTATATTGTAAATAAAATATGGGCAATAAATGAATGAAAATTATTATATTATATTATGTCGATATCTTTTGCAGCAAATTCACTGCACGACAGAATCTGCACGAAGAATTGTTGATTCAACATAGTCTTATTTTCAGTTGAATTGAAGCAAATATTTAGGAATTTTAATAGGATTTTCGTTAAAACTACTTAACTATCTAATTACTCTGGTGCAGAAAATTTCTTCAAAGAATTTTTTTCTGTTGTATCCCAGACTCAAAACAACAATTTTTTATATATTATATTATTATGTGGTGAATTTTTCTTTTTATATTCAAATAGAACTGACTTTTTAACATTGAACAAAAATTTTAGAAATTCTGTCCCCGATGATTCGAATTTATTGACCATAGTTTAAAATAAAAAGATTTTACTATAAATATTAATGTTTTGTTGTGTGTGTATTTGTATTGATGATGAAAATCATTTTAATTTTTAATCAACAAATCTTGTTTTACAATTTATTACTTCTTTTCTTTCTTGATATTTTTTTGTTTTTTACTATAAAGATTTTGACAACTTGTGACTCAAGTTTTTTATTATTATATATGATTTTTATTTTTTGTGGTAGTATTTTTCTTTATTTTTGGCGAATTGTTGTTTATATATTATTGGATTATGCAATAATATTAAATTAAATTTTTGGTTTTTTTTTAAAATACAGGTCCTTTTAATATACACCTGTTTTTTTTATTATTATTATTATTATTTAGTGTTAAACGATTGACAAAAGAATAATTGAATGTAATATATCAGAAATTTGATTGATATATTTCTCAAAAGATCATACAAAATTGGGATGTAAATTATCAAGATCGAGTGTCAAATAATCTCAGGTCATGATAAATTCTATCAGTTATTGATAAATTTTATAGATTAATATTAGTTTATTAATTGACGTGATTGACTATAAAACTGTGGGTCTATCAGTTTTATTAATATTCAATCATTATGAAAACCAGATTAATTGAAATGTTTTGCTTTTGTTATTCAACAATATTCTATAAGAATAAGTATATGAAATCCAATTATCTTAATAATCAAAAATCAGATTCAGATTATTTTCCCACCAATATTTCTTGTTTATAAACAAATTATTCGTATTTTGAATGTTTATTTACTTAAAGCAATAAAATTGTTTTAGGTATAATAATTAAAATAATCCCATTTATTACAAATGTCTTTTTCTTTTTTTTTTGCTGAAAACTTTATCAAATTGCTAATATGATATGTGTAAATAATTATACCAACGGAATACTTGAGATAAACCAACATTTAGCTTTAATTAACCAATTCATGTACGATGACCAAATTTAAGTACCACATTATATTATATAAATATACTGATATTATTTTTTTTTTTATCCCAAAACAGTTATATATAATATAAATAATTTTGTTTAAATATATATATATATATAACAACCGGTATCCAAATAATATTTACACCTTTTAATAAAAATAAAAATAAAATTAATTATTAAGTAAAAGCAAATTAACATCAATAATAATTATACAATGAAAAACATCTGACGGAATAATTAAATAAATTTCATAATATACAAAAATAAAAGAAAACCATCACGTAATATATTAATTTACATTTAAATCCAAAAAAAAAATTAAAACTTGTTTTTTTTATAGATATAATTTTTATTGTATTAAAAAGATCATAATATTTTAAATATCGTCAACCGCAGATATATATCTTTTAATCATCGTCATTCATCCATCCATCCATCCATCAGCAATATACCCCATCATCAATCTATATATAATCTTCACACTACAGCAATAATTGAAAAAAAAAAAATAATTTAATATTTTTAAATAACAAACAAAAAAGAAATGGAAAATTAACATTGAAATAAAATTTAATTTCATAAAAATGCAAATTTTGAATGTGTGTATGAAAAAAAAAAAAAAAAAATAAATAAATTAACATATTAAAAAACACAAAAGACCGAGCGACACAAATTACAAAAGAAACCAAATTAAAAAAAAAAAAATCGCATTAATCATCTCGAAATGTATTCAAAAAAATAAAATATATATTTTTTTTTTTTATAAATAAATAAACAACAAATAGAACAATGTTAATTTTTTTTGCGTGAGAGATTTGTATATAGAGATAAATTATTTTATATATGATCACGGTGGTGCTGATGAAATGAAATTTTTTATATTTATATAATAAAAATTATATATTAATACAGTCGCCGTAAAATAATAAATAATAAATAAATATTAAATTAAAATGTAAATAAAATACAACGGTTAATTTTTTTTTTTCTTTCTTTTTTTACTTTAATGACAATTAATTAATTATTTTTTTTTTTTTACTTTTTACTTAATAAAGAAATGATAAAACAAATATTCAAAATTTACACAAGTTAAATATACAAAAAAGAAAACTAAAAGTTAACAGTAGATTTGTTATTTTTTTATATCCATTGTTTTGTTTATTTTGTACGCAAATAAGAATAAGAATTTCTTTTGTTCTTATTTTTGTTTTGTTCATATTTTTGTTTTTGTGTGTGTTGGGGGGCCTTGTATTTTTTCTAATTCGGATAATAATTTTGTTTTATTGATTATCGAATAAAATATAGGGAAATTACAGTTTGGTGTTTTCACGATAATCGCGATAATCAGAATAATGATCAATGTGGATCGATTAATGTGAATATTGATTGATCTCGTTTTCAAACTTAACAATTAATTTGAATTATATTAATATATAAAATACAAATGTTTTTTAGGTTAATTCGATTTTTTCGTTGGATGCTGCTGCACATTTATTATAGTTGTGGTAAATCCCCGACAAGGAAAATGAAAATCACTCCAAAAAAAATAATTATAATTAAACTTGTGTCAGTTTTTATTTTTATTATCATTTATTTCATTTTGTATATATCATTTTATTTTATTTATATAAAGGGTGATTTTTAGAAAAGCTATAGGAAAGTTTTTCAAAAAAAAAAAAAACACATAAAATTCAGAAAATTGCATGAAATCTTTATTTGAATCGGTAGTACGGTCCATATAATTTAATGTTTGAAGATTATTTCATGCAAATGTTGACCTTGACTGCGCCTCAAATGGTCCATCCGCTTAGTCCAATTTTGTCCAATACTCTTTCCAACATTTCGTCCGGTATCTCACGAATAAATGCTCCAATGTTGTCTTCCAATGCGCGTTAATTGAAGCGGGCTTGTCTGTATAGACATGAGCTTTAACACAGCCCCACAAAAAATAGTCTAAAGGTGTTAAATCGCACGATCTAGGCGGCCAATTAACCGGTCCCGAACGAGAAATAAAATGTTCACCGAAGTCCATTGTTGCGCGTGCTGTGTGGCATGTGGCACCGTCTTGTTGAAACCACATGTCATGCAATTCAAGCTCTTGCATTTTGGGCAAAAAAAAGTTGGATATCATCTCACGGTAGCGTTCACCATTCACAGTTACGTTACGATTCGCATCATCTTTGAAGAAGTACGGTCCAATGATGCCACCAGCCCATAAACCACACCAAACTGTGACTTTTTCTGGATGCATTGGTAGCTGTTGTTTCAATGCTTCTGGCTGATATTCACTCCAAAATCGACAATTCTGCTTATTTACGTACCCATTGAGCCAAAAATGAGCTTTGTCGCTCAACACAATTTCGTCGCGATGAACTTTTGTTAACAGAGCACGCATTTTGCAAGCGTTGGTAATTTGCAAGCGTTGTTCGTTTGTAAGACGATTCATGGTTAAATTATAGACCACACTGAAGATGTTTGACAGTGAAACAAAACACGAAACGTGCGTCAGCTGTTTAAACAAGTGTTGCCAAAAAGATAATAGCTAAAAAATCACCCTTTATAGATATATATTTATACGACATTTACAGTCAGCAATAGACGTTTCTTCGTTGAAAATCGTAAAAATTCACAAAATATTTCTCATACATTTTTTGGCACAAATCCAAATTAAATAAATTAAATTAAATAATAAAATGAAAAAAAAAAAAATAAAAAATTGTAAAATATAAAATAAACATTTTAAATATACATGGACAAAAAAAAAAATAGAGAATTCAAAATATGTTTTTTTTTTGCTTTTTTTTTTTAGTTGAAAGAAGATTTTTGGTTTGTTAGATATTAATCGAAATTCGCACATTTTTTCAATATCTTTTCGGTTCTTTACTTGAAAATTTTTTTTATAAACCATATAATACTCTACACTTTTATTATTATTATATTATTTATGTATAGAATTTCCTTTTTCTGTGAGTGCATGAAGAAAGATATAATCACTTATCACTTTATCGTATATATATATACATAATAAATAATATTGTATATTTGATTTGTATATATATGAAATTTTTGCTGTTTTATTGTATGTGCAATGTTTGTTTATGCAAATTCATTTTTAATTTACTCGGAAGAAAACTATATGTGGTTCAGAATAGAACAATTACTAAATATACTCTGCTTTAAGAATGCTGTTGTCAGCATTTTTAACTTAATTTTTCAATTTTTCTTTTTGGCTGGTAATGAATTAAATGTTTATATCTTGTATACTTATACTAAACCAATGTTAAATCTGGCATTGAAATTTATATAATCGTTTTTTTTGTCTGTCCTGTGATTATATTTGGTTATATTATTTTTTAATAAAAATATGTAATGAAAATACGCGTATTTCATTTAAAAAAAAATAAAATAAATGAATTAAAAACGTAATGATACGTGTGTGTCTATGTTTATTTAATCAAATGTTTCAATTTAGAAAATATTTTTAAAAATATAATAATGATAATTTGCAAACAATTACATTTCATTACCACACCGCCAGCATTTTTATTACAATTAATATAATTTTTTTTTTTAAATTTTTACTTGTTTCGTTTTTTTTAATTTTTATTTATTATGTTATGCGATATTACTATTACTACTACTGGTAATGACAAGAAATTTACATACTACCAGGTGTATGTTTTCTTGCTTTTAAAATACAACCTTTTTTTTTTTTGCTTTTAAAGGACCTTCAACAGTTTGCAATTCCTTTGCGAAGTTTCATCTTACAATTCGGCGAGAATATTTATCTATATTAACCCATGCCATTTAGTATTTAAAATCTTTTCGCCAAAGTTTTATTTGATTCGGTAATCAACAATTCCATTAATTTTTTGCTAGTGAAACATTTGTGAATGTTGGAAAATCTGAAACCTAAAACTCACACTCACTGGTGGTATATTGGAATTTCCTTGACCCTGTCTCTCATTTATATACATATTTGTTTTACTTTTTCTTTAATCGCTGGTGCTGGTGCTGGTCTGTATATCTGAAATTTTACGACGATATATGAATTTATACGATTCAATTAATTTTTTTTTTATTCTTCTATGGATGACGGACGACGTGTCTATATGTATTTTATGAGTATATAGTAAATTAAATATAAAAAAAAAAAAACATGTTTTTAAATAAAGTGTCCATGGACTAAATTATACCATGAATATAAAGAGTTGACTTGAATTGTTATTTATTTTTTTTTATTGGTATATTTATTTTTTTTTTTATAGAATTGTTTTAACAATATTGTCTTTTGCATATTAACATAAAAAACAATTTAATATATTAAAACCTGATATTTTGATTTGCACTTTTTTTTTTTGCTTTGTAATATATGTATTTATTTATTCATTTATTCATCATAATGAATTCAACCAATATATTATATTTTATATAGTAACAGCGATCAATAATAATAAATAAAAAAAAATAATGTGATTGACTTTGTAGCTATTATTAGCTATTAAATTGACCATCATCATATATCTTATAGTTATATCGATTTTTACTATTTAATATACTATTTTTAAGGAATAAATGTTTCAGAATTAATCAATTTATAATATCCGATAAAGTTCTTTAAATCACGTATTCTTGTGGATTACCAAAAAATTTTTGTATTGTATTGTGTAAGTGATATGAAAATTTGTCGCTTTTGTGGAAAGAGTTCAAATGGCAATAAAGTTAATGAAAATTAAAATAAGAATCTATGATTATTTTCCATTTAATGCCTCTCTCTATACTGAAATGTTTACCTTCCTTAATTCAATAATTGTTTTTTCATATGTTTTTCTTTTCGAATAAGTTTCTTAAAATATAGGAAGGAATTTTTTAAATTATAATCATTTAAATGTTTCCCTCTGACGACCAAATCTTTCATAATTATACAATGCCATAAAATCCATTGTAATAAATCACAATTATATTTTAAAGGAAATTCTATTTATATAAATATTTAAAAAAATGTTCAATAGGAATTGAACTTGTATGAAAATTTCATATAATAATTTTAAATATTCTCTTCATGTATTTTCACCATAAATAACAAAATATCACACCATCATCATATTCCTCGTCTTCGTCGTCGTCGTCGTCGTTTTGAATTACAACACCTATATATATATATCTATATAGTTAATAAATAACATAATATATAAATATTTAAATGAAAACCCATCAATCTACTGCAAAATACAAAACAGAACAAATTTTCTTATTGTTGTCGTACAAATATACAATATACAAACAAAATACAAACACGTTGAAAATATTAATAATGAAAATTATTTATACAAATAAAAGAGAATTTATACTTTAAAAAAAAAAACACATTTATATATAAATAAAATAAATAATTCATAGTGTATAATAATTAATAAAAGAAGTACACATACAAAAAATTTATCACGTAATTGTACATTAAAAAAAAAGTTAAAACCAATAATAACAAAATAAATATAGTATCGTAACAACACAACTATATTCATATATACTGACTGACAATTAATGACCATGAAAGTGTTAATCAAAGAAAAGAAAAAAAAAAATGAAACATATATTATACAAAAAAGTTGTGTGTATTTTTTTTATTCTTCATATATTCATCATGTTCCATTTTTTTACTGGTTTTATTTTTATTATTATTAAATCCTCAAGTTGGTTCATGTATTTTTATTTTTATACTTTGCGATGGTGTTAATTGTCTGCGATTATATAAGATATTATATTGATATTGAATGAATGAACGAACGAACGAACGGTAGATAGAAAAAAAAACAAATCGAAACCAAAATTGTGTTAATTAAAAATAAACTATACTAAAATAGAAATATATAATTTAATTTTTGGCTTGTATTACTAAAAAAAAATAGATAATTTTTCAAAAATGTTATACATTCTCATAACAATTTGGGGTTTGTAATGAATTATCCGATGTATATAGGGAAAAAATTGGAAATTGTGTAGAATTTCCCTGTTGAAATTCTATACAGAGTTTTCATTTGGAAAATTATAGAGAAACTTCCATAAGAAAATGGCATTGAATATCCTTTAAAATACTTCACCTTGTCCATATCCCGTGGTATGTTAAATTAATTAAATAGAATAGAAATTTGATAATAAATAATATTTTATTCATAAAAACCGAATTTATTACAAAGAGGGAAAAAGTGTGTTTGGTTTTTTTTGTTATCATAAGATTGGTCGTAATCTTTCATGGCATATGAAATAAATGTATTATTTACAAAATCTCTGGATAGGTAAAGATATCTTTTTTCTGGTTTATTTATTCAAGTTATGATTCCAACAGTTACAAAAGTCGGGGTAAACAAAAAACTAACCTACCCAATTGATCCTCTAACAGATTTCACTTTTAACAGATATTATACAGTGACAATACAATATAGAATATATATGTTGTAGAACTATAGAAATATAGAAATATAGAAATATCAATAAAAAATAATGACATGCAAAATATGTATATGTATATATAAAATTTTATTTTATTTTTAGAATATATTGTGAATGTGAAAGGATATGTGGTGATATGATGATATAATGAAATTTATCATATTATTTATATTTAAATTTTTGTTAGATTTAAAAATTTAGGGTGGTTTATATACAATACACACTCACGCACACAAACAGTATTAGCGTGGGGGGTTTTTTTAGGGTAGTTTTATTATATTTATCATTCTCTGGTGTCATTTTTGAAACAGCAGATTTGGTTTTATAGTTTTTAATATACTTTTTTTGTTTTTAAATGACGATGATGATGATAACAGCAAAACAATTTTGTTTTTTTAAATTTGTATAAAACAGAAAAAGATAAATTTTAAAGTTCTGTATTGTTAACCACCCAATATAAATGGGGAAAACACACACACCACACACATTTTTTTATTATATTTATTTGCCCATTCTGTTAATTTACCTGTTTCTTTATATATTTTCCATTTTGTTTGTTTATCGCGCGTTTTCCTTTACATTTCAATATGTTTGTTTTTTTTTTGTTCGCCCAATAACGGAATGTATCGTAAAAATATGCATATTTTTTTTCTTAATTGCATTTGACGAAATTCCATTAATCTCATTTTCAATTGTATTATTTATACACATAAAATTGATGGTTTTTTTTATTTGTTACTTTATATTATCTTTCTTTTGAATGCAATGCAATATGCAATTTAATTAAAAGAAAAAAGAAGAAAAGTATACAAAGACTATATACAAAGAATTTGTAATATTTCATTTTTCTGCTATTCAAAATATTTCGTTTAACTAACGCTAACTAGTCGTTTTGATTTTTGTTACATTATAGTCGTTTATGGGCCTCGACATAACAACTACAATGTAACAAACAAATGGATGAATCTAGCTACATACGTATAGATTAACGGGCACTAAGTCCGATTACCTTTGTTCCAGCCAGATTCATCCATTGGTTTTTGAGTTATGGTCTCTGGCAAAGATTTCCCAATATAACTATCCGGTTTTTTTTTTGCCATAACTCAAAAAACAATAAGCGCACACAAACGACTATTGAGGGTTAATTAATATATTTATATAGCTATTGCTATGTTCAGTTTGTTGGTTGTTTATTTATTTTTTTTTGAGTCATCCGCACCTGCTTATTTTATGGTATATATATATGATTGAATTATTCTTTGTTATCGTTTATTTTTTACCTGCTGGTAAACAATTTGTATTATTACCCTCTTTTTGTGTTGTGGTAATTATTTTGTGGTATTTTATATATTAATTCGGAATTTTATTGCTGTCGATTGTTATAGATATTAAAAATTTTAATGTAGAATTTTTATTAACATTCATTGTTTTTACTAATTTCCCTGCCCATTCAATTAATGAATATAATAAAACAAAAATATATACAGAATTACAATTATAAAAATAATATTTGATAAAACCAAAAACATTTCATTTCCGTGTAGAATTTTTTTTGGATATCGACTATTGAAAACCATTGAATGATAAAGATATTAATACATTAAATGTGTTTAAATTCGACTTGGGAATGTTTTTATTCGGAGAGTATCTTTATACCTAATGAAAAATATATAAATGTCATAATAATGATCGGTATCGAACCCAAAAAAAAAAATTTGAAAATATGAATTGAAAATATGAATTGATTTTCTTTAAAATAAAATCTACATAGATAATAGATCATTATAGATACGTTCTCAATAAATAAATTAAGAGAAATTTAATATTTGATCTTAAATATTACATTTTTTTTGTTTGTATTTACTTTATAGGTAAAGGTTATCTTTTTATAAATAAATAAAAGCGAACAAAATCATAATAAAATGTTATTATTATTATAATTATTTAAGATTGTTTATCTGTTACAAAAGTAAATAATACATAATACTATTTATAATTTATATACGTTTAATATATTTTTTATATAAATATACAAAAGGCGATAAAACGAACGACAAAATTTTCAAAATCAAACAGAGTATATATATTGTAGAATGTGATTACTATTCAAAAAATAATTTTCTTCTTATCAACAATCATTATGCTGTTTTTTAGGCTGACTCTACTATATTTATATATATATATATTGATATAGAGGAGTGTAAAAATACAATAACATTTTTATTGTTAACTTATCTTAACGTGGTTGAATTGGTGTGTGTTTGTTGTGTGTGCTTTTTTCTTTTTTTTTTTAATTCTATAAAATTTAATCATATAAATAAAATATATATATCTCTGCATGCACGCCAGAAATATATATTATAATATATGTATGTTATGTAGTATAATTATATATTTACATTTTGCTTAGCAGCGGCAGCATAACAACAACATACAGATTATTATTTTCCACATGAGGAATGAATAAATTTTTACTGATAAGAGTTCATTTTATTTTTGTATTTTGTTTTTTTTTTTTGTCAATTAAAGGAAAATTACAGATAGATTATATATTGTTGGTTTTATATACGATGATGATGATTATTATTATTATGATGTAAATACATTTTATTTATTATATTTGAATGCGGTTTATTTTTTTGCGAATTATTCATTCTATAATTTTTCGATCGTCTGGGGGTTAGGTCAACCGTTGTCCTAATTCTATTTTACAGTTCCGTTCATTTAGATGGGGTGAACAACATTCAATATAGAAGAATAACTTTAGAATATGACAGAATTATGAATTTACAACAATTTTAAAATGTCAATTATACAAAAAACAATTCAATTATAATATCCAAATGGAAATTATACACAGTTTCATTATAGGAATTATACAAAAATTCCTTAACAAAATGATAAAGAATTTCCTTTAGAATATGATAGAGAATTTTCCTTAATTATACTGAATTTCCTTAAGAAAATTATACAGGATTTCCTTAAGGAAATTATACTGAATTTCCTTAAGAAAATTATACAGGATTTCCTTAAGGAAATTATACGGAATTTCCTTAAGAAAATGATTGAGAATTTCCTTAAGAAAACGATTCAGAATTTCCTTAAGAAAATTATACAGAACTTCCTTAAGAAAATTATACAGAACTTCCTTAAGAAAATTATACAGAACTTCCTTAAGAAAATTATACAGAATTTCCTTAAGAACATTATTCATAATCTCCGTTTAGAAAATTATGCTGTATATCCTTTAAAATGGCTTTCCCATATTTACATCCCGTGGTTTGTTAAATCAATAAATTGAGAAATTTATAATAATAAAACGAAATATGATAAAAATAATATTTTAATCATAAAAAAAACCGAATTTATTACAAAGTGTTTGTGTATGTTTTTTAGGTTATATGGTTATATATATATTTACATTTCTATAAAAATCTACATATGGCTGGTGTTTTTTTTTTCTACTGACGTAACATTTTATTTTTTGTTTTCAAATATATGTATACCTGCCTGCAGTTGTTTTATATGACGTTAAGTTGTGTACAAAATATTATATATATATACCATAAAATTGCATACATGTGTGCATAGTCATATACATTTACACCCACGATTGTATATTAAATGAAAAAAAAATTTGGTTTTTTTTCTTTTATTATTATACTTTACTGTATAATAAATGTACGATTACAAAAAATTACAGTCTGCTTCGTATCTCTACGTGTTTGAATGAAAATGTTAGGAAAAAAAGGGAGTGCAAGATTAAATACAAGTGAATTTAAAAATAAAAAAAAAATGCAACATGTATATATACATTTATATACATCTGTATTTCTACAGGATGGTAAACATAAAAAAAAATTGATCAACATAATAACAGTATTGTAACAGTTTGTTGTAATGATTACTTTAGTTTTGTCACCGTAATTGACCACCCAAAATAATGTTTTTTTAAACGAAATTCTTTTAACTTATAAAACACATTTATTAAAATTTCGAATAAGGGTATTACTGCGATTATAAATTACTTTTATTTTTTTTTATGTTGGCCACCTTGTTCATTTTACACAAAATACAATATAATATGCGCGTGTGTTGTTTGTGTTTTTTTTTTTGCTATTATTCAGTTTATTGCTATTTTATACGCATTTTATGTAGTTTATTTGGTTTGTTTTATAAATATATAGTAATACCACATATGGATGGATTGACTTGTTCTCATATATATATATATATATATATATATATATATATCCATCAATATCAATCTATATAGTTTTACTACAATAATATATATTGTTTATATATAAATATATGGATGGATGCGGTCGGTCCAAACAACATTAACAACATGTAAAAAGAAGACAAAATAGAACCGGTTTCTATGTTGTTATCTCATGGACTTGATTGTTTGTCTTTTTTTTTGTATTTATTTTTGTAATTCATTTTTTATTTAATATATGTATATTGTATACTTTTATTTAATCGTATATAAAAGTATTATATGATATTGTGTTGTTTGTGTTGTAATTTTTTTATTTATTTATATATATTTATATATATTGCATATTCAAACTTTACCGGTTCAAGGAAATATATATAGTATATTAATAAATTATTACTATATATATCATATATTTACTCACGAATACACTCAGAAATTCATTTATAGATTATCTAAAAAAAAAATCACGTATTTATATAAAGATCATGTGTTTGTATGGGAATTTTGTGTATTAAAAATTTTATTTGATGTTTTTTTTTTGTTAATATTTAATTTATATATTTAAAAAAAAAAATATAAGAAGTAAAGTAACAACAACAACACACACCACCGCGAAACGAGTTTATTTTGTGTGATTTATTTCTTTCTAAATTGTTTTATTTTTCTTTTAAAAAAAAAAAAATCAATTGAATTTGTTATTTTTTTTTATTTTTTTTTCATACATTAAATTCTATTAGAAAGTTGTTTTTCTTTTTTTTAAATATATATTTAACCATATCAATACATATATAAATGATTGATGGATATTAAATTGGCTATTCTCTTTAATCATATACAATACCATATATTGTGATCTTCTTATTTTAATGTATATATAATAAATAATATTAAAAAAGATGTTGTAAAATATCATAAATTGACTGTCTTTTAATTGACTGAAACAATTTCTATTTAGAATAATATTTTGGTAATTAATTTTGAATGTTTTTATTTGCTATTTCTATTAGTATCTTAAAAATATATGATCTCAAATGATTTTGTTTTGTTCTCTTATATTGTATAAAATAAGTCAGTCATATATGAATTTTAAAAAAAATTTTAATTTTATTTTATTTTCTTTTATAGGGATTCAAGGGAACTATTGGGTCAACATAAATTATTGGATCGTGACAGAATGGATCAACAACAACAACAGCAACATCAGCTTTCGGCAGCTACCCAGCAATTACAGCATCAACAACAGCAACAACTTCAACAACAATTGGTGCATATTCAACAGCAAAAGAAACAACGAGATCGTGAACTAAAAGAAAAACAAGCTGAACAAGCTGTATCACAACATTTTGAAGAATCTCTTCGTCGTGCTCAAAAAAAGGTATGTTAATTTATTCCGAAAATTGATTATATAACCCATTGATAATTCCATTTGGTCTATTATTACTCCATTTATTATTAATCTACGACGGGAATTGTTTTAATATTATAGGTATCATAACAAAATTCATAAATTATTAAGTATCTAAATAAGTATCCGCATCAATTGTGGTTGATCTATACAATAATCCAATCTGTTGTTGTGAATAGTTATTATTAAGAAATCGATAGAAAATTCATGTAATGATTCCAAAACTATCCAAAATATTCAAATCATTATGTATGTTTGGTTTGCGAAAACAAAAGCAATAATTAAAAATCACTAATTTCTTTTTTTTTCATTATCAAATCCATATTGAGATTATAACCACTACGTGTGTGTTAAATAATAATTTATTTTATGTTTTCACCTCTTTTTTTTACATCGTAATTTGAACAATAAAATTATTTATTATCTTTTTTTTCTGTATAATTTTTATTTACATAATAATAATAAAGAAAATAAAATACTTGTTATATACGAAATGACAAAAGAGAAGATTATTTTTATATTATATATACTATATGTATATATACTTAAGGTATGTATATAAAAATTTATTTTCAACATTTTTCGCAAAAAACAAAAAAATAACTATCATCATTCAATCAACGCAAAGATTATAACGAACCGGTCCAGATTCAAATACGTTTTTTTTATTACTTCTTTTATTTCTGTTTGCATGTGGTTTGGATGTTATTTATTTATTCATTATATAGAAGAAAAAAACAAATGATCGCTATATAATAATTTGTATGTCGATCGTATGCGATCATGATAATTGTTTTGTTTTGTTTTGTGGCAGATAATTTACAAAACGTATAGTATAAATAAAGAAAATAAGTAAATTTACTATATAAAAGAAAGAAAAATTGCAAAATTATGAACAAAAAGTGTTTTAATTTCATTCCACTTAATTTATAACAAAAATATATGGTCTTAAGAAATATACAACCAATTGATTGAAGTGATAATTTGAAATATTTATATAATGGAAGTCACCTTCTGTACACCTGCTGTAAATTGTTTTTATTTATTTAAATTTGCCGTTCTATATCATAAATGGATAGAGTAACCAATGGCTGGATAAAGCCCATTTATCTGGAAGATCTGTATAATTTTCAAAAGAATACTCTGTATACTTTTTTACAGGAAATTCTGTAGAATTTTCCCAATGGAAATTCAGTATAATTTTCCAAACAGAAATTTGGTCTATTTTTCTAAAAGGAAATTCTGTCTAATTTTCATAAAGGATTTTCTGTATAGTTTCTAATGAAATTCTGAATGAATTTCACATAGTAATGTCCTAAAAAATGTCTCAGTTTCCTAAACGAATTTTATTATACATTTCCAAAGACACTTTTTTATAATTTTCCTAAGTAATCTTGGTTAATTTTATCAGGATATAACCTCTTATATCCGGCAAAATCATCCTTAACATTCCATTTAAAATTTTGAAATATCAAAATCTCCCCAGATTTGAGGGTACCTTCAATATTAATATATAAAAATCTCCCCATCGCCGCATAAAATAATTTAATTATAGACGAAATATCATAATTTTTTATATGATTTAAATAACTTTTTGTATTAAAAAGACACGTTCAATTTGTTCTTTAAAGGTTACAAAAAAAAAGGTGTAAATCACCCTCGCATTCATTCATCCATTCTTTCATTATTAATAAATAAATATAAAAATGTATACCTGTATAACTTAGCTACTATAAAACTTTTTGCTTTTTGGATTAAAATATAGTAACAAGAAAAATTACGTGTTGTTGTTGAAATCGAATAAGAAAAATTATATCAAATAATAAGAATTAATAACAAAAAAAAAAATTACAGATACAATGCAAAATGTTTATGAAGACGAGAAACGTGACAAAAAAAAAAGAAAAAAGTTTATTTATATTTATTTTTTATAACATTTTGTATGAAAACATAAATAAATAATACCGTAACCTTTTTTTTTTCTTCTTTAATTCTTTACTTCTTTTATATTCGTGGTGTGTACCTTTTCAAATTACTTCTTTTACTTTTATATAATGATAATTGAATTTACACCATTATTATTATTATTATTATCATGTAATGTGACCATAATAATGATTAAAATAACGCATACGGAGATAGAGATGTGATTTTACTTTGTATATGAAATGATATGCGAAGGCATTGCAAACAAAAAAAAACCAAGAAATCCAAAATACCAACGGACTCTGTCTTTATTATTAAATATTATGCTAAAAATGGGCTTGATACGTCACGGTGGATTTTCTCTGCCATATTGTCGATTTGTATTTGTATTTATTAAAATTTTATTTATTTTTTTCATTTTCATTTTCAGCAACCAAATTCATCTTCAACAATTTGGCCTTTAAGTACACTACCTCCACCACCACAACAACAACAGAAACCACAAAAACATCATTCAAATCAAAATATAACACAATCATCCGGAAGTAGTTCCCGTAACAGTAATAATAGTAATAGTAATAATAATAGTAATAGTAGTAGTAGTAGTAGCGGAATTGGAAGTGATACAAGTAGCAATAATACAGATAATACACCAAATCATTGTGATGTTGGTGAAATACGTAATAATGTAATTAGTTCAATAGCTCCTGCTGGTCATGTATTATCACAACAATTACCACTTTTAAATATTACTGGTGGTTCAAATATAAGTGTAAGTATTAATAGTGGTTCTCCACATAATCTTCTGTCTGGTACATCAGCATCATCATCATCATTATCATCAGCATCATCCTCATCGGCATCATTACCGTCAACACCATCACCATCTACCACATTATCGTCGTCGTCTTCATCTTCATCATCGAAAATATCTCAACAACAAACAACAGCATCTTATCCATCTTATCATAATATATCATCACATGGTAGTAGTAGTAGTGGTGGTGGTAGCGGTGGAAGTGAAGTTGATAGACGTCGTATGATATTAAATCCTGCCCCAAATGGTCATTTATCAAATATTGATAATCAACATGAACGTTTATTACAGTCAGTTCCAGCAGTTAATCGTGAAAAAGAACGTGAATTAGATCGTTTATCAAGATCTTATTACATGCCACAACATCCTCAACAACAACAACATTCACAGTCACAGCATCAACCGGCACAACAAAATGTAAGATTACAACTTTATTTTAAATTTCATTAAATTTGTTTTGTGGACAATCTATAATAATGAATTTTTGCATTTTATTTTATTTTTTTTTTTTGTAGAATCAACGAAATTCAATAATGAAACCTGAATATTCAACATCTCAAATGCATCAAGTGCAACATTCAAAACGTAGTAGTAATAGTAATAATAATAGTAATAGTAATAGTAGCAGTAGTGGAGGTGGTAGTGCTCAGCAAATACATAATTCCTATGAAGATGGTTCATCTAACCAATTTAAATCATTACCGATAACTTATGGAATACCTCAACAACATCAAGTTTCTTCACAAAAGGAATCAAAGGTATTTATAATAATAAATGTAATTTAGAAATGTTTTTAACAATATTAACCTATATCTGTTTCTATATGTTCTAGTTAAAATCGGAGACAATTCTTCCAACGCCACCTCCATTAATGCCTGACAATATGAAACAATCATCGACTAGTGTTATTGTAAAACACGATTTACAAAAACCAATTTATATACAAACATCGTCCAATCCACAACAATATAAAATTATAACACATCAAGAACAAATACTACAATTACAACAACAACAGCAAAAGCAACAACAGCATCAACAACAGTTACACCAACATTTACAACAACAGCAACAACAGTTACAACATCAACAAGTATTATATGAATATCGGCAGGCGGCGGCAGTAGTTGCTGCAGCGGCAGCGGCAGCCGCAGCTACATCATCAACTTCTTCATCGTCACCATCAGCCTCGCCATCACCATCAATTCACTCTCGTAATAGCCAATCACCATCACAACAATTGTCCACAAATGTTCCTCCATTAACATCGTCCTCGTCGTCGTCGTCGTCATTTAATTCACAATTATCAAATGATCGATTTAAAATATCAAATTTAGCTTCTTCAATGACGATTCAACATCATCAACAACAGCAACAACCAATTTATGCACATCAATCATCATCCCCATTATTACAACAACCACAACAACAACAACAGTCACCGCAACATCAATCTCGACAATCTCCAATATTACCACCACAACAACAACAACAACAACAGCAACAACAAATCTATGGTTCCACATTGTCAGTAACAAAACAAAAAGTATCATCACCTGCACCATCTCATATTTATGGGAAGCCAAGTGGTGCTGGAATTGTAAGTGGTATACCTGTTTGTAGGCCACAAGTTACATCGCCAATACATATTACGACGAAAAATTCATCGGCATCTTCAGCATCATCGTCATTGCCGACGATAACCGGTGGTAGTGGTGGCATAAATTCACAATATCCTTCTATGGTTACTGGAGGATATTTATCCGGATTACCATTACCGCCGCATCAAAAGATTATTGGCGTATCGTCTTCAGCAGCCGCATCATCATCGTCATCGGTATCATTATTACCTTCTACATCATTATCGCCGTCTCCATCCTCACCACATATGCTGGTTGCACAAATACAACCTCCACCTGCCCATCATTCTTCGTCACGTTTTATACACAATATACAAAAATCGTCGGCAACAAACATGCAAAATATCCATCAACATTTACATATTCCACATCAAATACAACAACATGGTTCCTCATCACCGATAATAAATACAACATCTAAATTAAATAGTTCTCGGTCCTCACCAGCCGGTCATAATAATGGTGGTAATAATACCGGTATATCACCGTATTCACCACAATTAAAACATTCAATAACTCAACCGCACCAGCAACACCTGACATCTCCACCGCCATCAGCCTCAGCATCGATGCTGATACCATCTCAATCAAATAATCATCATTTTCAATTGCAAACTTCACATATGACATCTGTACAAACACAACCATTAGATTTAGGTGTATCCGATCGACATCGTGATGATACAAAAAGTCCAGGAAAGCGTAAAGGTTCACCAATGATTGAATCTCCAATATCATTAGAGGCCAAGAAGAGACGTAATGAATCACCTGTTTCAATGCAACAACAGCTACCACAACCACCACCACCACAACAACATCATAATCAACAGCCAATGCAGTCTCATTATCCACAACAATCTCAACCACAATTTGTTCATTATCAACATCAACCTTATATTCATCAACAACCGCATCATCAGAAACCATCACAGCAACCGATACAACAGCAACAACAACATCATCAGCAGCAGCAGCAGCATCAACAACAGCAGCAACAACAACATCATCAGCATTCACCACAGCAATTACATCAGTATATGCAAAAAACAAATCCATTTAGTATAAGTAATTTAACCGAAATACAACCTCCGCCATTAATTGGAAATTTAAATACATCATCTATGGATTATAATCAAACAACAATAATGATGCAACAACAACCAACAATATCAGTAAAACCTTTGTCATCGTTAACGGTGGCCGGAGCGGCCACCGTGACAACTATGATGACAACACCGCCAACAATAACAACTATTACGGTACCGATATCAGAACCACCAACATCTCGTACACCCAAGCCGGCATCCGAAGCCTATGGATCTGATGTTCCACCAATTCTTACATTGTCATCGTCACCGCCTTCCACTAACCGTTCATCACAACCATTTTCCATACCAAGCACTGGAACAAAACCGCCGATAGGTTCACCATCAAATGTAACAGTAATTTCTGCATCAGCGAATGATATTTTACATTCAATTAGTACAAATTCTAGTCGTCCATTATCACCTAGCCAAAATCATACGTTATTAACAACACCAGCTAAAATATGTACAATAGAATCAGATACAAATTCTAGTCCCGGTAAGTGTTTGCATATTCATTATTAAATTTTTACACAATCTTATAAATGTAATTAAATATTTATTTGTTTTTTTTCTTTTACTTCATTTCTATTATTAAATATAGTTTTAAAGTTGAATGTCAATAAAACAACGGGACCACGTCATTTGAAAAAAGCATGGCTTCAACGGCATGCTGGCGGTATAGAGAACGAAGATAGTGTGGGCATAACTGGTGGTGGTGGAGATTGTCTTAAATTACCATTAACATTGACACCGGCCCCATCCATTTCGACTCATCCGTCGTCTGTATGTGGACCAGAATCGAATTCATCAATATCGATTGGTACAATATCAAATAATTCCGCAATACCTAACAATAACAGTAATATCAGCAATAGTTATAATAATAATAATAATAATAATAATATGGATACTATGGTTACTGCAAAACCAACAACAACAACAAATAGTTACCCATCATCAACGATTAGCACATTAACATTATCAAAACCAAATCCAATATCAATACGTGCCGTAGGTTCAATGGGTATTAACAGTATTTGTAAAACAAAAATTAATAAACCATTGAAAAAATCACAGACCCGAGACCATTCGGCCTGTTTAAGTAATAATAATAATAATACAACAGATTCTGAAAATAAGGAGGATACATCGACAAGTTCTGATGATGTGAGTTTTTTTGTTTGTTTATTTTTTAGTTAATGTTATTTATCAATGCTAAATTATTATTATTATTATTATTATTATTATATAGGAAAGAGTTTTATCAGGAAAGAAAATGCCACCGCGTAGTAAATATCCGAAAAATAAACGTCGAAAAGTACCGGTAAATCGAAATAAAACAGACAATCATAAAAAAAAGGTAAGTTATAATTTGTTTTTCTTGTTTTTTTTTGTTTCTATATCATTACCCTGCCTTTTTCTTATTACATTTTTGTAATATAGTCTATGGGTGGCGGTGCTAGTGTTGGTACAGAAAGTGATCCTGATAGTGATAGTAATCTTGATAATTTACGCCATAGATCAGAAAGTCAAAGTGATAGCGGTGCAAGTAGTAGAAAAACAACAAACGGAGGTAGTGGTGGCGGCGGAGCTGGCGGTTGTAGTAATTTACCATCTTCAAGAGCATCGTCAACATCATCAAATACATCTCATTTACATAATAGCAGTGGTGGTGGTGGTGGTGGCAACGGTATTGGTGGAAATGTTACCGTTGATTTTGATATTGCCAGTGGTACAACAATTAAAAATACATCAAAAAGTAAAAGCGCAATAAAAAAGAAAGAACCAAGAAAACGTGGACGTCGTCCAAAAACAGCCAAAGATATTGCAAAGAAAAAACGACGTATTGATGGTGTTGGTGGTACTGGGCTAGCAGCAATCAATGATGATACGCTAAATATCAATTTAATTAATACCGCTGGTGGTG
This sequence comes from Dilophus febrilis, assembly GCA_958336335.1. Classification (NCBI taxonomy): domain Eukaryota; kingdom Metazoa; phylum Arthropoda; class Insecta; order Diptera; family Bibionidae; genus Dilophus; species Dilophus febrilis. The sequence goes on from OY284472.1 coordinate 30,195,029, forward strand.
GTGTTTATACATCATCAGTTTTAGCAAAATTAAATAATAAAATTATTCCATTAACATCATCAACAACAACAACAACAACAACATCAATTCAATCAAATGGGTTGAATAATAATACAAGTAATAATAATGGTAATACTAATAGTAATGTAACAGCCGAATCCGGTAGTGGTTCAATTACGGGGGTGTCGGCGGCGACGACGGCTACTGCTTGTGTTAGCGGTGTTGCAAACGCCGCTGGTGATGGTGGTGGTTCATCAATCATCAATACGTCAATTCGAGATCTCAATATACCATCAGTTACTGAATTAAAGAGAACCGGTGAAGCATTTTTACAAGATGGTACATGCATTGAAATTGCACCACGTTTACCAAAATGTCGTGAATGTCGTTGGACAGCCACACAACGCAATAAAAATACACAAAATATATTTTGTCGATTTTATGCATTTCGTAAATTAAAGTAAGAGTTATTTGTTTTTGTATTTAGTTTTTGGAATTGTAACAAACAAAAAACACATCCCGATTAAATTAAATTAACGTTTTTTTTTTCTGTGTTCAATGTATAGATACACAAAAAATGGTTCACTTGCAAATGCTGGATTTTCGGATCCGTTTAAAGATCCATCAGAAGATGATTTAAAATTGTGGCTACCCGATCCCGATTGTCCGCCAAAGGATTTAGATTTGTATCATTCACGTTTTCTATTAATTCATGTTGCCGATCAACTGTGTGATTTATTGACCCAGGAGAAAAATGCTATGGCCGAACATATGTCATCAGGTGTGCTAAATTTATTATTGGTTCTAAATCTAAATGTAGAAATTGTATTGGAATATTAAATTAATGTTATTTTTCTTTAATTACAATTAGATAAAACAATTGCCTGGAAACGTGTTGTTATGGGAGTACGTGAAATGTGTGATGTCTGTGAAACAACATTATTTAATTATCATTGGGCATGTGGAAAATGTGGATTTGTTGTCTGTATTGATTGTTATAAGGTAAAGGTTGTTTTTTTTTTAAATTATATATTTGAAATGGAATAGACAATTAATAAAACGACCCCCTTTTCTTAATTGACCATTTCATTAAGGAGACAAACATTTTTTTTAATTATTAATTAAATACCAAAATTAATCGATTATTTATCCTATATTTTTGATTCCTTACAGAGCCGTAAACATGGTTTTAAAAAATATTGGAAAAATAGTGGACGTGATCATGATGAATTCTCATGGCTATTGTGTAATAATCGTGCACTACATGAACAGGATTCATTGATGTTAACCCAAATAATAGCTGGTGATTCGCTGAAAATATTAAATGAATCAACGCATGAGGCAAGAGCTTTATGGAGTATACCACAATCATGTGGTTGCCAATTGAGTAAAGAGATCCCATCCAAATTACGTCGAAATGTATGCCATGATATTATGATGAAAACGTTACAAAATAATAATAACAATTCTATTTGTGATGATGGTGCTGCTGCTGCTACTACTACTACTACAACTGCTGCTGCCGCCGATCATCATAAATTATTTAATGGTTTAACACCAAAAATGGAGTATGTACAAAAAAATAATGTTGAAGATTTAAACATTCCTCATGGTGGTGGTGGTGGTAATCGTGTCTGTACATCAAATGATGATGGACGTTTATATGATGTAAAAACGGATAATAAAAATAAATCGGCATTATCATGGCTGGCCGATGTTGCATTACGTGAAAATGAAGATAACAACCATAATAATAATAGTAGTAATAATAGAATAGAAATGGCAATGGTAGTGGGTGAACAAAATGGTGATCACAATAATGAAAATCTACAATTGAAAAATGATTGTGATGATATTGAAAAATCAAAATTACGAAAACTGTTAATTAAAAATGAAATAACAGATGATAAAAATAATTTATCATCGACGTCGACGGCATCTGCATCCGCATCCGCATCATCACATGTAACTATTGATATTAAACATAATAATTCGACAAAAAAATTGGACAATAATAATGATGATAATAATAATATTGATAAAAAAAAGAAAAATCAAAATGATGATGATGACGATGACGATCATCCATTGGCAAATGTCATTCAAAATAAAATGAAATTAATGAATAATGAATTTGCTATGCCAGCCGTACGCGTTATGACATTATCCGAATCAGAGCTGATGTATCCAAATGTTCCACATAATTGGTTGTGTCATGGTAAATTATTACGTTTAATGGATCCACGACATAAAGAAAATTTAGAAATATTTCAAGAACAATGGAAGCGGGGCCAACCAATTCTAATTTCTGAAATATCCAAATCGTTAAATATGAAACTATGGACACCGGCAGCATTCGAATGTGATTTCGGTGATGAACGTTTTGATTTGGTTAATTGTGTTACCGGTAATGTTATACCAAAACAATTACTAAAACGTTTTTGGGATGGTTTTGATTATGTGAATAAACGGTTAAAAGATGAAAATGGTCAACCAATGCTATTGAAATTAAAAGATTGGCCACCGGCCGAAGATTTTGCCGAAATATTACCGACACGTTTTGATGATTTAATGGAAGCACTACCATTACGTGATTATACACAACGTAATGGTCGTTTAAATTTAGCCAGCCGTTTACCGGACACCTTTGTTAAACCGGATTTAGGACCAAAAATGTATAATGCATATGGGTCCGCATTGTATCCGTCAAAAGGTAATTAGAAAATGAACAATTTTATTTTATGATCTGCTCTGTCTATATTTTTCTATATTTAAACCAAATTATTATTATTTTGTTTCATTATCGCAGGTACAACGAATTTGCATTTAGACATTTCCGATGCGATAAATGTTATGGTATACGTGGGTGTATCAAAAGATTCGGGAAACGATGAGGAACACATAAAGGAGGCATTTCGTGCAATTGATGAAGCCGGTTGTGATATATTGACACGTCGTCGTGTACGTGATAAAAATGAATTACCTGGTGCTCTATGGCATATTTATGCAGCAAATGATGCCGATAAAATACGTGATTTACTGAAAAAAGTATCAATAGAAAATGGAAAACAATTGGAACCGAATCATGATCCGATACACGATCAAGATTGGTATTTGGATGCACCGTTACGCGAACGCCTATACAAAGAGTATGGCGTTGAGGGTTATCCAATTGCTCAATGTTTAGGTGATGCCGTATTTATACCGGCCGGTGCACCGCATCAAGTAAGAAATTTACATAATTGTATAAAAATCGCCGAAGATTTTGTATCACCCGAAAATGTTTCGCATTGTTTTCGATTGACCCAAGAATTTCGTGAACTATCCGATAAACATGCAAATCATGAAGATAAATTACAAATTAAAACAATTATTTATCATGCTGTAAAAGATGCAATTTCATGTTTAGCTCATTTATTGAAAAGTCGTTTATCGGGAAGTGGGAAAACACCTAAAATGTATTCAGCCGCATCACAACGATCACAAAATGTTTCTGGTGGTGTTGGTATTACCACTGCTATTACCACTGAATCAACAACAAAGGATGATAAAAAATCTATAATCAAATTGGAAACGATTGAAGATAAAAAAAAACTTATGGTGATGAACGAGACCGGTGGTGATGATGATGATGATGCTTTAAATCTAGAAGATATTGAATCTGCATTAGTTCATACAAAAATTGAAAAACTAATGCCAACAACAACCTCCTCAATAAATAATAGTCGATTATCGTCGACATCCACAACGATCACATCAACAACAACAACAACAATATTAACTTCTACAATATCTTCTTCGAATACGGTATCCACTACATCAATACCAATAACAAATAATACCAAATCGAATGCATCATCTTCTGCACCTTCTGCATCATCATCAGCATCTTCATCATCGTCTTGATGTTTATTAATGCCTTTAAAACTTAGGGGTAAACAAAAATTCGTTATTTAAAACTGTTATGATTTTTTTTTAATGAAAATTGAACTGATAATTGATTATTAGAGTTTTTTTATTTATTATTTTGTATTTTTTTTTCTTGATTATGAGAAGAGATTTTAATTCTTTTCACATAGAAAAAATTTAATTCGGTGCAATTTAAAAACAAAACAAAATAAAAACAAAAATTAATCAAAGCTTAATTTCTTAATAAAATAAATATATAATAAAACCGATTATATTTAAAAAAAATATATATATATATATTTTTTTAATTAAAAAATAGAAATATGAAAAAGAATTTGAAATATTTAAAAAAAAAAAAACAATAAAATAAAAGTGTAATTTTTGAAAACGAAATTTCTCTCATTTTCTTAAAAACATTTTTATTTTATTTTACGTTTATGTTTTTTTTTTTTTTTTTGTAATTTAATTTAATATTTTTTTCCAAAATATTTTTTTTATTTGTATTAAATTTATTGTTTCCTTTTTTCCTTTTTAAACCCAAATATCTATTAATATTTATATATATATAATAATTATTATATTTATAAAAAACATTAAATAAAATAAGCTTTGTGATATAAATAAATTTATTTTATATTAATATTTAATTAAATAAATGAAAAAATAAATACAGTACTATTATATTTTAGAAGAACTAAAAATCCAACCAATATATAGGAGTGGGGTGGGAAAACTACAAAAAAAAAAGAATTAAAATATTTAATACAAGTTTTTTGTCATAAAATGAATTAATTTTTAATTTTCAATAATTTTCTTCTATTGTTTTTTTTATTATTTTGTTTGTATTACTTTTTTTCTTTTTTTTTTTATAATTAGTAATGACTTATAATTATATTTTATTTTTTCGTTTTGTTTTTTCCCTTTAAGTATTTCTTTAGTTTTCTTTTTTTTTCTTTTTTAATTATTTTGATAATATAATAATAATAATTATTGTTATATAATAATAATAATGATTTTTTTTTTATATAAATTTTTATAAATGTATAATAAAATAAAGGGCAACACAAAAGCGATTATTATTAAGAATATAGTTAAGAAAAGAAACAAAAAACAATAAAAACTACTTAATATTAAGTAATTTTAGATAATAAAAACATAATTTTTTTTTTTTTTAATTTCATTTCATTTCTGTAATAAAAACAATGAAAACAAATAAAATAAAGCTATAAAATATATATATATCTATATATATATCAAAATAAATATATAAATAAAAAATTAAATTGTTTTTTTTTCATTTGATCCTTTTCGAATTCTATTTTTCCTGTCCTTTTTCTGTTTGAAACCCTAAAAAAATCAACACGAGTCCATATCATGAGATTTTAAAAATACCAAGCTCATATAAAAATAAATAATAAAAATTTAATTTTTCATATATAAAAATAATATTTTGATGTATTTAAAAACATTTAAAGGGATTGCGTGAGAAAAAAAAGATATATAAAGTTTATTTAACGATTTTAATATATAGAAAAAATATTTGTAAATTTTTGGTATATGAACTTATGCGATCCTAATAAAAAAAACTCGCCAAAACACAGGTTAAATCACTTAAATTGACGAAACCGATGACAAAACTGATGAGAAAAACATCACGGTTCAAGAACAAACATCAAGAAATTTTTAAAATACCAGGCACACATAACAATAAATAATAAAAATCAGAAATTTATTTTTTTTTCATATATAAAAATAATATTTTGATATTTTAAATGAACATTTAAAGGGATTTACTGAAGAAAAAAAGCTATACAAAGTTTATTTAAAGATTTTCATAATAAAATATTTCATATATAGAAAAATATATTTGTAAATTTTTGGTATATGAATTTATGCGATCCTGATTGAAAATAACCAAAACTCGGCTGAAATCGCTTAAATTTGGATATTTTGTTTTTTAAACTGAAAAATTCATCACCATTTCATATCAAGATATTTTTAAAATACCAGGCACGCATAACAATAAATAATAAAAATCAGAAATTTATTTTTTCATATATAAAAATAAAATTTAATATTTTAAATAAACATTTAAAGGGATTTACTGAAAAAACCTATATTTAAAATTACATTTAAAGGGATTTACCGAAACCAAGCTGTACAAAGTTTATTTAAAGGTTTTCATAGTAAATATTTCCATCTTTTCATATTCAAATTACATTTAAAGGGATTTACTGAATAAAAGCTATACAAAGTTTATTAAAAAATAATAAAGGTTTTCAAATGATTTAAAATTTGTTTTTTATGATTTTTTTCCAAATCATTCTGTCGATTTGAGAAATTTAGTTGTATTTTAACTTATCCAAGAAAAACAAAACAAAAAATTTCATGTAATATAAAAAAAAACTCAAAAAAAACCAAAGTAATTTTTTTTGTTTAAATCTTGTTCGAACATTGATAGTCGTACTATCAAAATTTGTATATTATTTGTTTAAACATTGATATTCGTACTATACGATTTGAATTTTTGAATTTTTGAATATTCAAATTTTCAAATATTAAGTATATATATAAAATAAATCATTGTTTTTATTAAATATTAAGAAGGAAGTACATGATTTTTAATTTTTTAAATAATTTACAGATAAAATTAAATTATATTTTAACAATTAAATCGACATTTTATCATGTTTTTAAACCATCTTTGAATATTAGAATTTTGGCGGCAAATTCCAATATAGTTCTAGTTTTGACCACCGTAGACGCTGTTGTATTACATTTTTCTTTATTTATTTATTTATGTTTTTATTATTATTATATTTTTCATTCCATTATTGTTTGTGCTTTGTCCTTTATCGTAATTTTTTAATTTTATTTTGTGTTAAAACGAAACGATTTACATTTCAATCAAAAAAATAATAAATAATTAATTAAAATATATATAAATAAAATAATAATAATGGAGGATATACTTAAATTAACACCTGAAAAATATATCACAAATATATCAGAATATTCGAAAATATTATCGGATCAAAACAATTGGTCAAACATTCCATTTGTACATTGTCAACATCCATCAGATTACACATTGGAAGAATTGGCGGTAAATCGAGAATCACGTTTGGTACGGTTTCGTGGAATGATTCAAGATATGTGGACACCCGAACTGTATTTGAAAAATTTTATTGTAACAAATACGAAAACAAAAGAAAAACATAAACAAACTGGTATGTACCGTGATAAATTAATAATTCAGGTTAGTATATAATATATGTATAACTCCTCGCTATGGACGAGTTATAGTTCAAAAGATCAGGCAAATAATATTTTACAATATCCATATATATAAATATAGGACGATGAGAAATTGGATAAAACGGATCCATTACATAGTGATAAAGGTTATCGTAAAATATATCGTGTTATCACTTTACCCGGACAAAATGATTGGGCTAAAGATATTGAACGATCCCAATTGTATCAGCGTACTCCTCCTGCTGAATATACTGATAACATTGCAGATGATGATGATGAGCATAATAATCCGGATGTGATTAAAACCCATAAGGTGTTAGATCCGAAAATCGTTGATCGAGAACAATTAAAGTGGTCACCGATAAAAGAACGTCCCAGTCGTTCATGTATTGTTAAATTTTACGATGATGATGATAAGCAATTTAAAGTAAATGCAATTGTGGATATTATTGGATTTTTATCAATGGATCCATCATTAGAAATTAACGATACGGAATTGTTACCATTTGATGATAATGATGAAATGTTAGTAAAACATCCATCGCCGTTCATTGTTCCACGTATACATGCTCTATTCATGTTTGAACAATACCATCAAAATCCATTATGTTTGACCATTGCCGATGATGAATGCCAAATGGGTGATCAACAGGAATCCATAGTAATAGCCAGTGAATTAAGAAAATATTTAGAACCATTATTATTTGATGATCAAATTGCTGTTGAATATTTATTATGTAATTTAATATCACGTACTTATGTGCGTCAACAAAAGGCTGACATTGGTGTGGGTCAATTTACATTGAACATTGCTAATGTACCATCAACAGAATTACCTGATTATACGAAAAAACTTTATGAGGTTCTACAAATGCTATTGCCAGCCAGTCATCATTTTCCCATCACCATTCACAATTTAAATAATACTAAATTATTGCCAAATGGTGATTTGGATACAAATACATTGGCAACGGGATTATTACAATTACCCAGTGATACCCATTTGATATTAGACGAAACCTATTTAGAACCGGGTCAATTAAATGAATACGGTTTACGAAATTTATCCATTCTTGGTGATGTAGTAAAATCACGAGATTTACATTATGATTATAAATATTATAATATTGATATTGACGCTGAATTTTCACTGTTAACATTTAGTTCGGCTTCAAAGTGCCTAATACCGGTAATTCATTTTCCACCCCCTCCCCCAATTTATTTTCATCATCATTTAATAATTGTAATTTTAATTTGATAATTTTTATTTTTTAGTGTGATTTTTCCATACCGTTAAAGGTGGATGAAGGTAGTGTAAAACGAATGGATGAAATATTTAAGGCAACAAAACATTTTCTACCAATTTCAATTAAATTGTTTCCCATACAAACATTTTTAACAATGATGAAATTTAAAAAATTCGATATGAATACATCTGTTGTAGAGGTAAATATATTGTTTACTGTATTTATATCGTGGGGGATCATAAATTATTTCCATTTGAATTTGTGTAATAAAATTCAGTAATTCCCTCCAATCTGATCAAATCTCCTTATTTTTTTTTTCGGGTTTTTGATTGTAAACAAATTGAATTTCTTCATTTCTTATGTGATTATTTTTTTTCATTTAGACACTGATTGAAAATGATTTTCGTGAAATTAGAAATCAAAATGGAACCATTGATGCTGAAATTTTTCATCGTTACGTTCTTCTGGCACGTTTATTATCAAAGGCCCAGGGACATTCAAAATTATTACCCGAAAATTATGAACGGGCTAAATTTCTTGAAAAAGAACGCCTGAAACGAATCAAAGAGCATAATTTATTAAATAAAAAATAATAACAATAAATAAACAATCATTTTGTGTATGTAAAATTACATTTTCATTTTACCTCTTATTTTCTATTCAAAGAATAACATCAAAAAAAAAAATGAAATAACTTTATTTTATTGTCTCAAATTATTACTTTTATAATACAATTTATCGCAATTTATTAATGCCGTAGTATATTAATTCAATGTGTATGTGAATGATGATGAAACCTCTTTCTAATCAAGCATCTCAAATATATGCATCATATATACAACCCGCACATTCATTTATTTAACCAAAAACTATTATTAAAAGGTATTAATAAACAAAAAAAAGAAATTGAAACTATTCCGTTTGTTTTTAGAAATTAAAGTGTATTAATTAAAAACAAAAACAACAAATTAAATGGAAGGAATGCATTAAAATGTATTAATGATAATAGAAATAAAAATTCTGATTTTTGGACATAAAAATATTTGAAAATGTCATGGTTCTTCTTTTGTCAAATCCCGCTTGTTTGTGGTGGGTGAAAATTTTCATTTTGTGAATGAAATGATCATAGAATTTGAAAAGATATAAGTGAATGTTAACATACGCACCCACCCGATCACCACCCGATCACCACACTACACAAAACCACAATGTTATAATCATAATAATAATATTATGGAACTTTCACCGACCGTTTCGTCTGATATGATAATTATTCCTGTTGAAAATTTCTATTACCAACATGTACATGCAAATAATTGTTTAATGGCCAGCGATTGAAAATAAATATGTGAAAACGGAAATCACTCAAAATGGAATGTGTATTTTAAAATAAAAATCAACACAATAATCCTCTATTGATGATTGGTAAATAAATGTTTATATAGAATTTTAAGAAAATTTACAAAAAATGTCATTCTCGAATACATTGGCGGACGGAATGGATTCTATACAGGCAGACACACATATCATTCATTCATTCATTTATTTATCCTTCTTAAATATACACACCTTTTCTTCTTATATATAACTATTCTTAAATGTTGTAAAATATATAATTTTAATAAATCTTATACAAACATAACAAAATAATAGTATACAACACATAATTATTTTCTCTCTCACTATGCTACTGAAATACACATATATATATATACATATATAAATATAAAAATTAACAAACATTTAAATATAATTATAAATTATCTAAATAAAAATATTAATAAACATTCATACTTAAAACGAATAAACAAAAGAAAATGTTATCAACAACCATTCAACCAAAAAAAAAACGAAATTGTTCGATGTTTAAAAAAAAAATCATATTTTGTTAACTATTTTAAAAAAACCGAATCCGTACTAATATCTAAATCACAAGTTTTTATTGAATAACCACCATTCATTTTATTATTAATACCAATTAATCCACTACCACCAACACCATTTTTTATTGTTTGACCACCACCACCACCACCACCAGTTGTTGAACCCAATGAATGATTACGTGAAAGACGTTTTTTATTTATTAAATTATCATTAAATAATTGGACGTTATTAATTTTATCACTACTGCCACCGATAAATGATGGATCACAACCGTATTGTCGAATACCACCAGTACCAATTCCAATTCCACTATCGCCACCATATTGTGAAGAAGTGGTTGTTGTTGTTGTTGTTAAGTTCGATGAATTATATGATTTTAATTTTACTAAATCATTATTTGTACCATTAATATTATAATTTGTATTTGTATTTGTATTTGTATTACTAGTACGCTCTTTACATTCATACACTTCAATCCATATGGGACAATGTTCGGATGCTGGACCACCCCATGACCATCCCTTTGGTATTGCCATATGACATAAACCTTGACGTACAATACCCGAATAACCTGGTAATAAATTATATTTCATTTGGTTTATTGTTTGATCATTATTTTGATTATTCGTTGAATGACTATTAAATACAGTTAACGGTGATTTTGTTTTATAGATTGCTTCACGAAATGCCGAACGTAATGATGGCATTTTATCACGACACAAAATATTACAATTACTTATTATATCGGAACGATTTAATGGTTGTTCTCTACTGTATGATGTTTGATTTTGTTCAAATATTTGATGATATCCTAAATTTTCTAAATTCATTGTATATGATTGTGTTGTTGATGTTGCTGTTGCTTGCGCTATTGCCACTGCTGTTGATGATGCTATTGATGTAACTGATCCAGATTTATGAGATTTTGATTTTACATTTGATGATTTTGATAGTTTTTGATCGGTACTATTATTATTTAATTTATTTTTTGTCGTTTGCGTTGTAATGTATGATAATTTTTGTGTTTCCATAAATCCATCATAATCAATACCGGAAAAATCACCAGCAACTAAAAATATATTTGATATTGAATTTTCATAATTTTGAATTGAGTTTGAATGTGATTGAATGTGCTGCTGTTGTTGTATGCCTTTCAGTCGTTCATCAATTTTATTTATAACATTTTCTATTTTATCCATATCATAATATCTTAAATATAAATTTAATAATAAACATGTCCAATCGTTAAATTTTATCCGAATTAAAAATGCACTTGGTACTACACCTGATAAATTCGTTGACTAAAGAAAAATAAAAAATAAAATATCAATTAATTAAATTAAAAGAATGTGATTAATTACAAAAAAAAACACTTGGGTGTTCGAGCAATGACGTTAAACATTATATAAGAAAATTTTATAATGACTTGATTTTTTAATTGTGCATTAAAAAATTTGTAAATAACAGAAACTGAAAAAAAAATACATACCGTTTTACAATCATCTAATGAAATGTCCATAGTATTTTGATTGTCAACCATTAGCTGGCATCGATCATTGTCATATAAAAAACCTAAACCATTTAATTGTCCTAATTTACATGTTGAATTTATTAGTAATTTCCATCGTCTACTATTCTCTTTCCATTCGTTAACGCGACGCAATGTTGGATGATTTAATTCATCACAAATGTTTTGCAGTGCTTGTTGATCACATATTTCTTGTAAGCAAACAATTGAAAATTTATTTTCCAATATTGTACGACAAATAACTTCTTTAACACCTAAATTCATTGATTTTTCAACGGTCATACGATCGAAATTCCACGATGCAATTCGCATTGTATTATGTCCATTACGTCTATAGCTATAGAAATTATTGCAAAATGTTAAAACCCTTTTGATCCAATCAAAAAAATAATAATGGTAAAAATATAATATACTTATAAGTTTCTTCAACGACCGGACGATGTGAATAGGCACCTAATAAATCAAATATATCATTTACTGGTGCATTTGAAAATCCATTTGTTAAATTTAAATTCATTTTTATCGGTACCGACATTGATTTACGATGTCCTAAATGATTACCCGCATTTGTATAACCATTACGGATGGGTGTCGATGAATGACTAAATTTTGGTGTTTTTGGAATATCTGGAATACAAAGTGTACAAAACATTTTTGGTGGATGTAATTATTAAATGTACTTAATAAAATAAAAAAATCTATAAAATCTAAAAAAATTACCATCATCATTTACACATAACGATGATTTTATAGCACCTAATCGAACCTGTGATAATCCTTTAACTTTTACCAAATCATCGAGTGATTTAAATTTACCCTTACGATTACGATAATCAACTAAATTTGCGGCTATCTCTTGATTCATACCATGAATTTGTTGCAATTGAAATACACTCGATGTATTTACATTTAATATAACTTTTTGATTACTTAAATTCGGTTCGGAAAATATTGAATCTAATGATGGGGTACGTGAACTTAACGATGATGATCTAAATATATTAAAAATTTGATTTAATTTTTGGAACTTTTTCTAATAACAGATATATTATTATAATTACCCGCCAGGTACTGAACGATTTAAACGTTTTATACATATTTCAGGACGTATTTGTTCTAATTTTTCGGCACCGATACCCGATACTAATGCTAAATCATCTATACGTTGAAATCGTCCACCAATTGCATTACGATGATCAATTATACTTTGTGCTATCCGTCGATTTATACCCGGTAATGTCATAAACTATATATATAAATAAATTAAATGTGATGTTTGTTGTTATTATAGATAAGGAATAAGGATGCAAACAAAAAATTTTAAATGGAATTGCTAATAAAAAACATATCAAAACGAGGTAATTTTCAGTGAGAAAATCTATCAGAGCGTATAAGAAATATCAGAAAATTTTATAATAAAAAGAAAATTTTCTTGTATGAATCCTTTGTCTGATAAGAAAAATTACTTTTTCATTGCATTTTTATTAATGTTAAAGTTATGTGGATCATTAAATTTGGGCAATAATGGGTTCTACCAAAAAGTTTTACTTTTCTGTGTAGTACAAATAATTAAAAGACAAATTACCTGTTCAGCGGTAGCTGCATTTATATTTAACGCTTCAAAATTACTAGTACATGGTACTTGAAATGTTGCACTTAACGGTTGTTTATGCTTTTTACGTCGTAAAAATGGTGAACGAAAACTTCGCCGTCGGCCTGTAGTTGCAACTGTCGTTGTTGTTGTTGTTGTTAGATTAGTATTTGAATGACCACCATGACCATGTCCACTACCAATTTGTCCATCACCATAATTATTATGTGAATTCATATAATTATTACTTTGTGATTGTCCCATCTTCGTGCATAAAAAATATTTATATAAAAGAAACAAAAAAATGTTGTTTTAATCAAAGAATTAAGTAAAAAAAAAAAACTATACTATAATTTGATTATAATTTTATTAATAAAAAAATGTATGATGACCTCATTGCCAAAGAAACTTTGAATTGTTTTGCGACATTGTAATTTGCCTATTGTAAAACACATTCCGCGTTAACCTGTTTCAAATGCGGTTAAAAAATTGACTAATTATAAGTTTTATATTTTTTCCCTTTTTTTTTTATTAAGATAAGATTTTATTTTTGTGTTTTGTTTGTTTGCTAAAAATTTCAATCGATAATATTTTGTATTATTATTATTATATTGAATATCATATATGGTCTTCGCGTATTACAATATATAGAGGAGTATGTGTTTGTGATGATGATAAGAATTGTTTTATTTTATTGATGTGTAAGTTGTATAATTATTATATTGTATTTATTTTATGCAAAAAAAAAAATAAATAAAAATACGATTAGTAATTGTGCAGGTTAATTCTTAAGAAATATTAAAATCATACGACTTTTTTTTATATACATATTTGTGTAATTGATGAATTTGATAAAAATATATAGACGAATATAAATTTTTATGTTCAATATAAATAGGAAAAAGAAAAAATGTGATAAAAAAGAATATATATTTAAATGATGATGGAATCATTTGTTTTTTTTTTTGGGATAAGTATAAATGTTATATAGATAATTGCAGGGTAATATGAGTTTCATTTAAAGTTGTTACAAGATCTTTAAAAAGGTATATATTATATTTACCTTTCAGTTTGAGACTATGAATCAACAACGGGGCTTGTTGCGGTGGTCAATGATAATTTGTAACAGAAAAATACATTCATTAATTTGGATCAATGATATTTCATAACTTGGGATACGAAAATGCTAGAAATAATGTTTCTGTGGCGCTTTTAAAGATTCCAGAATAGAATATATTCATCCAAATTTATGAGTTGTTTACGTTACGAATTCATGCGGCTTTAAGAATAATAAAGGGTATAAATTCAAGGCAAATACTTTTAAACTATAGAACTAAGGTTGAAAATATATTTCATTATGGAAATCTTAATACGGTGCCCGGATGACGTGTATATAAGCTATAATTAATTAAATTTTGTCTTCTGAGTAACATTCTGAATTGTAATCCGACTAATGCAAACATAAAACCTATTATTGTTCGCATATTGAAAATAGATTCATTTAATCGATCCCATACAATTTTATTATTAGTTTATGGTGTTATAAATTACGGTTATAGATACATAAATAATTGTTACCTAAATAGATTATGACATTATTTTATCATATATATATATATATCATTCTATGCGTTAATCACCATATAAATTAATTAATAAATACAGTAGAATGATGATTTATATATACGAAACCATTACATAAGAAAACTGTTTAAAATTGTGCTTAAGAGTATTTTGTATTATGTTCTTGAAAACATAAATAAGGAACGCTAAATATATATATGAAGAACCGTTTGCTATATAGCTATATAGAATAATAAATTACCCGCACATAATTGAAAATGATCAGACAGAATCTGGATGAAATTGGAATGAATTGACACATTGAGAAAATATTAGGGAACCACTCGTGAATTTTGCTTTCCGTCCACTCATCCCTAGTATAGGAGGAACGAAACAAAATATGTGGAATTTTTTTTCCGTGCTATATGAAAACTTCAAACGTCTTCAGGTTTCCAATAAATACCATTGTATTTCAAAAATAATTATATACGGACTGTTTGTTGTAATGAAATTATTATGAAAACTTATCATATAATAAGCAAATGCACACCCTTCAGCAATTAATTGTTTTATGTTATATATATGTTTTATGTTATATCACGGTTCTATACTGTGAGTGTAAATATATCAATATATATAGACAAATTATACTAAAATATATTCCATTTAAATATTATACTACAATTTTATGATACATACATACATATATATATATATATATATAATGTAATAAATCACGTATTTTATCATTTTAAATGTCGATCCAAATATTAATAATATACACATAAAACGATAAAAACCAATAAAATTATGTATTCGTTATGTTGTCGTCGGATTTAAATATATTATTCATATGTAGATTTTTATGGTGTGTTTATAATCAGAAGAATAAAAACATGTTTATATGTTAATGGCAAATAGAGAATTCTACCGGAAATTATATGTACATGTATAATATTAAAAATATATTATAGTATTGAGTAAAAAGGAAATGTTTTGTAGTAAATATACACCACAAATGGATATATCATATGGAATATTATATATAGTACATTAATAATAAATGTCATAATGGAATCGTGTTCCGTTCAGATTTTGTTAAGGCATAATACTTTTATATATAGGCATTCAAATCTTGAGATCGGATTATCTTTCGCACAGAACAGAAACAGAAATATAGAATTATCAAAAAAAAATAGGAGCAAAAATAGACAATATCACCACAATAACAATCCCTGCAATTTATGGATTCTCTTAAGAAAAAAACGTTAAACGGTTAAACAATATTTTTCTTTGATATTTTTGTATCGTTTTCTGTACCCTCCCACCCCTGTTAATTCATTATTAACCATAATAATAATAATAAAAATAATACAACAATTTTCGGAATTGGGACGTTGGATTTCGTGGAGGTGACGAAAGGCTAAGCTGATTCTGGAATGAAAAAAAAAATTATGTCTATCCTTTGATAATTTGAGTAATTTTAAACGGATCTTTAAAAGCTGAAAGGAAATCAAAAAATGTATAAGTTAAACTCGAAGATGAGCATGAAATGGTTCTGGAGTTATATAGCCTAAAAAATTGATCCATTCAAATGTTCTGATTTAATATACGATTTTTCGGGCTCTAGAAAGATGATCAAATTATAAAACAGGAACATCCTATAAGACTGCAGTTGTTACACAAATTAAAAACATTTATAACATGCATATAAAATTGACTTATATATCCAGTTCTTATTACTGCGGAGGTTTTAAATGGGTATGTGAATTATATATACATATAAATAACTTTAATATATATCATTTCTTATTTATATATCATAAAATAACTTAACGCTATATGGAAAAATTTAATCGCATTATATGACATATATATTATATATTAAAATTAGTTCAAGGTTTTTCCTTCTTAATATGAACTTGTTGAAATGCATCCAAATAAAATTTTATGTATATTATATATAGAACAAAAAAAAAAGTGTATATAATACAATTTAAAAAAAAAAAGCATAAATAAATCAATAATCTATAAATATATATTTGATAATAAAAGCATGAACAAGTTAAAAAATATATCATCATCATCATCAATATATGTATATAATAGACCAACCCTAAATATATTAATATATTTATAAATATTTGTATTATTTATTTTGGGGGGCTCTGAAGTTTGAACCTATTTCCTATTTAATTGTTGTATTTTAATTATAAATAATACAAAATATTCTTTACAACAAAAGTTATAGTTTGAAAATTTTCGGTTAAATCAACCCCCATTAAAAATATAGTGTTCAAGATGTCAAGATGACAAGGACGAAGAACTTGAATTCATAATTCTGAGGTGTTTTAGTATATTAGCCTTGTGTTTCCTCAATATTAAAGATTGATAGAATCAAAATAATTATAATAATAATATAAATTGCATCAAAATGCAATCTTAGATTCACGAATGTACATATATTATAAGCCATATGCTGATGAATGACTGACGACATTTATTTATATATTGAAATATAGATTATAGCTTTAATATTTTATCGTTGAACAGTAAACAAAACAAAATTAAATATACAAATTATAATATTTAATTAAATGAATGAATGAAAAAAAATAGATTATAAGATTAAAACCTATATAAAAAATTTAATATTTTATGATAAAACTTATCATTTTCAAAGTTTTTTTTTTCTATTTCTTTAAAATAAATACAATACAAAGTTCAATTTTTATTTTGTTTTTTGACAACTTTTCAATAGATTTTTAATATTTATTTTATTGAAGCGGTGTGCGGGTTTTCTGTATATGGTTTTCTTATAGAATATAACTACCGTCACTCACATTGCAAATTTCCCGAATCATTGTGAAATTATTAGAGACATTTCGTGTATAGTTTCCAATCAACTACTAATCACCGGAAATTTTAGATTTGAAGGTACACATTTTTTTGTATTTATCACAGGTTGATTTTTGGTGTGTGAAATGACATGAATCAGTTGGACTTCGTATATATTTATATTAAATTTGTATATAAATAGTAAAACACGGTAACAAAACCAGTCGTTACCAGTTGCAATTATCGTACATATATACTATACACAACAATGTTTAAAAGAAAAAACCCGTGTCCGTGAATATATACTTTTTTTGTTTTATAATCATAATGCAGTAACATTAACTTTAAATTTGATAATTTGCAAAAGAAAAAATATATACCTTTACTATATTTATTATATATATTATAATATATGCATATAAGGTGGAAAAGTTTTTATATAAATTCAATTAAAAACTGTGTTTATAAAAATATCATTTGGGGGATATCAACGGGGTTATTCGATTATGATCAACGTTAAACAGATAGATATAACCTGCTATGTTATAGTTTTACTTTATTCTTATTATCACGGAAATATATATAAAATTAATCTTTTGATTTATACCTCACTTTCTTTTTCTATATTCAATTAATTTTTTTTTAAAATGCTTTTTGATAACGTTAATATGGATTTTTTTATCATACATATATAAGATTTAGAGTTCATAAATCGCGCAGGGATTTAGTTCATGAGCAGGGATTTTTTTTTATTGTGTTTCACCATTGTTTAATAAAAATTATATATTATCGCATATATAGTTATTTTAAATGTTCTTACCTTTGTAATTTATAAATATTCGCGATATAAAGATATAATAAATATACTAGGTGTATAAATAAATAATTACCTGTTTTGTAATTACTTATTTATAACGCACCAACGGAATATAAACATTTTCTATATATTCAATAATAATTAAAGGTCGTGAAATTCATTAATTGACCAAAAAAACCCATTGATAATGACAAAAACACGTACCATAGAAAAATAGCATTTATCGGCATGTATTGCTGTTGTTTGTTTAATCAAAAAAAAAAAACCAGTGAAAGTCATTGTCTGTTGGTATAAAAACTTATGCTGAACACACTCCATCAATTAAACACGTGAAACATGGTTTTGACAATTTATAAATAGCAAATTATACGATTAAGATTACAAGACAATGAACGTTCTGTCGAATCGTAATGGGAGATGAAAAGTTGATATATTTTGAAAATCATTGACAAAAACGTAAAAAAGCAATATTATCACCACCATATCAAATGGATGATACGCGTTATCGAACCCTTCGTATTATCCGGACCTTGCCCCAACCGCCCAATCGCCTTTTTACATCAATAAGACAGCGGCTACTGGAGCGCACCACAACGCTAATTTCAAATTCAATTTCAATAATAACAATTTGAATTGTTTTGCTCAAAGGAAAAACAATTTCATTGGGATTGTATTCATAGATTGCCCGAAAGATGGTCAAGATGTATAAAATGAAATGGAAAATACTTTGAATAAAACATTTTTAATTATATATGCATTGTAAATAACGTATTTTAGTATACTACTGTGTACAAATATGGGTAAGACTTTATTTATAACTTTTGAAATCATTATTTATTCTTCTAAATCTAAATCGTCACCCTCAAAATGATCCCCGCCTGATGCAATGCAACTATGCCAACGCTTTTTCTAATTTTCAAAACATTGTTTATACTCGTCTTCCGGAATGACCATCAGTTAACTCTTCGATTGGAATTTTATCTCTTCTATCGTGTGTCCTATAGCGGTCCGTTAAGCTTAGCGAAAAGCCAGAAGTCACGATCCAAGTCGCATCTCCAGTTATGATGCGTGTCATTATGTCTTGATAGTCGAAAGCATTGTTTCACACTCTGCAACGCGACGCGCTTTTAAAATGGTGTTGACTGCGACCCATTTGAAATTCCAACAATATCAGCAAGCTTTCTAGTAGTCAATCGACGATTTTGCAGCACCAATTCTTTGATTTTGTTGGTGGGCAGCTCATCAGTATTAGTCGTTTTGTGGTTAGTCGTCGTGGTTCGTGGTTCGTGGTTCGTCTTCAACGCGTTCACGACCTTCTTTGAACAATTTGTGCAATTGAAAACACTTGCTCCGGACATCGACTTCTCACCAAAGGCCTTCTGCACCATTCTGAACGTTTCGGCGACCGATATTTCATTTCGTGAACAAAATTTAATGCTACTTCTTTGTTGAATAATTTCAGACATTATCAAAAATTAAATAAATCGAATAAACTACTTTTCTTTGTTCACACCTACACACGTAACTACTACAGCAATGAACCAATTGACGTAAAATTTGTGAAAAATTTCAATAACAGTACTGCGAACGTAAAAATAAAAGCATTTGTCCAAATAGATAAACCAGGGAAGTTTAAATTGAAAAGTCTTACTCATATTTGTACACAGTAGTATATAGTTATAAAAAATTTGTTTATATATATATATAGAAAATGACAATCGCAATCATCATATTATCATCCACCAGCTGTATACTATATAAATAAACATCCATTAAATTGTGAATGTGTAGCGAAAATTCATTTGATTTAATAAAAAATCTTATCTATAACAATATAAATTATTCACTATCCTATATTTTTAATTGTACAAAGTTTGTTATTGTTGAATTTATATGATGATAAACATTGAAAGTATATAAATGGATAAATGTCAATCGTAGAGGTATAATCAACATCGATATTATGTCTATTCACCGTATGTATATAAAAAAACGATAAGAACACAATTCTAAAATATATATAAAAGGTTAGGAGGCGCTATATAGTAAAATTGCTTGTATTTAATACAATAAACAATCAAAAAAATTTTTGATAAATTAATCCGTGAATTGGCTAATAATAGGATAATTTTGTAGGATACTTTCTGAGTTATTTATACAGATCTAACCACGCAGCCATATAGTTTAGAACAAGAATTTGGAAAATTATTAACCGATCTCATTTCATGTTTTGAATGTTTTGTTTCGAATTCGCTTGACAAAATAAAAGTTCAGCCCAGTTAATTCGTACTTTTTGATAATTCCAACAATCTGATGTACGTTCACTGTCCAAATTATCGAGCAACAATCTGTATAGTGGTCAATAATTATTATATATAACATATATAGAATATTAAAATATATTCTTATCATATATATATGTATACATATATAACGAACAATATAATTATATTAATGGAAAATATATCTATCTATATTTAATACATAAAAGAAAAGATTGATTTTATTGCCATCAGTATATGTATATATGCCATAAACATTTGAATTGTTCATTTTCACGAATGTTTGTCAAAATCATTTTATTTTAATATATTGACGTATGGTACCGACGTACGTAGGTATGTTATGTATACTATAAATACGTTAATTAATTATAAATTTTAACCATTTGAAATATCCCAATTTATATACCCGCAAACTCTACTACTAAAATCTATAAAATAATTATGTAATTTACAAAAAAAAAAAAAAAATAAAATGAAAACAAACACAAGTGGTGGTAAATTATCATTAATAATAAATATAATATACATTTTTTTTCCTGTAATTATATACAGAAGACAACAAAAAAAGCACAATGACCGTTTAGTACATATGAACTTATCTTGACCAATCTATCCATATTTCTATATATACTCTATAGATACATATGTTTTTATATATAGTTATTTATATTTATGTATATTTAAACTTAAATATATTGTTGTGTACTGATTTGTATTTGAATATATATATATATATATAAACTATAAATATTTTATATATAAACAATAAAATTTATATATATTATTGTTAGTGAATTGATTTTTTCGTGTCACCAGAATACAATATCTATAATAAATAATTTATAATGACATACATATCATCATCATATATCGCTAACTCAGATAATAGACATATATTTATACATAGTTTTTATACTTTTATAAAACGAATATTATTTATATTTTAAGTAATTGCTTTTGTAATAGGGTGATAGCAGTGATATAGTTATGTATATTTATATATAGTATATAGAAATCATAATTTTACAAAAGCGATTTCCAAAAAAAAAAAAAAAATGTATATAAACGCAAATATTATAAGAGATAAAAGTAATTTATGATTGCGGTTGGAATTCCTCTATTCTTCTATGAACTTATAAATAATTTGAATTTATATTAAAAAAAAAAATGTTTTCATTCTTTTCGTATATAGAATTTTTGTATTTTTTTGAAAAATTTAAAAAACCTTTGCTGTAACGATTTTATTTTATAATTGCATACTTGAAAAATTGCAATTACATTCAGATTCAATTTCAAATTCAAATTAATATTCGACAGATATAACAGAAAATATCGGTTTCATGTTATTCTGTAAAGGCTGTTTTGGATTCGAAACCACATATGACCTTAAAATTTTTATCAGAATTTTTGCCGATGGAATATAGTTTATCAACTATACAACCAAATCACAGTCACAAAACAAACAAATTTGAATTGTCGCACAAGTTATATACTGACTATTATATCTATATATATATAGTTAAGAACTTAACATAAACAATAATATATATATATAGAATTTTTGATTGTCATTCTCGTTTTGCAAATTCAACAAAAGAATTGAAAAAAAAAATCTTATTAAATTTAATGTTCAAATCACAATCTTCCTTCTTATTTATTTGTATCAGTTGTTTATTATATATTTTATTATTATTTTAATATGAATGAGTGTCTGTAAACATTTCAAACAAAATGATTGATTTCAAATCTTTTTTTTTTTTTTTATACAAAGTATATAATATTTTACTGTATAAAGTCTTGCAAACAAAGTAATTTATTATTGTTAAAATATATAGATTACGAATATTAGAAAATTATCATGAATATTGTACAAAAGTGTATAATATTTTAAAATATCATCTTATATCATATCATATTTATACGTATATATGCGATATTCAGATTATTAACCTGATCTTGATCTCGTCAAGGATCTCTCTCTATCTGCTATCGTAATAGTATTCAATAATCAATATTTTTCAAAACTCAAAAATATAATCAATTTTTTCCCAGAAAAAAGCACAAAAAAAATATTTAAATAAGTATTAGTAAAGAAAAATAATAGCAAGACCATGAGGAAATCACATAAATGTAAATTTTGTTAAAATTTATACATATGTATATATATATATATTTTTGGATATCATCCAATTATTATTGTTATATACATATTATATATAGAGTTAGGTATAGGAAAAAAATGGTTAAATAACAACACATAAAACACATCAACTAAAAATTATAATTTATATATTAATAAAAATATATACCTTATTAATATTATAATAATTAATATCATCATCATTATTGTTATTTTGATGCATTTTTTTAATCGTATTCAAAATAAATTCTTTTTTATTTAGTAAACAATAATGCAAGATAAAATAAATACAAAATAAACTATCACAAAAACACCATAAAACAATAATTATATATATATAATAATTTAAAAGAAGAAAAAAAAAAGAATTATTATTATTTATGTACATGCAATAAACAAATGTACAATAAAAAAAATGCAATTAAATAATGCAATTAATATATTATTATAATTAGCGTTTCACACACATAAAAATTCATTAAATTAAATTAATAATAGAAAAAAAAACAAACAAACAATAAAACACTATATTATTATATATAAATATAGAATGTGATATTTTCCGTACAATTGGTTTTTCACTTATTTCACAAAAACTTTTCAAATCAAAAGGCAATTAACAAAAAAACTGTAAGGATCACGAGTTTTTAAAAATATTTACAACACACAACAGACTCACTCACGCACAGTACAATATTGATAAAAATAATTAAAAACTATATCGGTTTATAAAAATATCAATAAAATAAAAATATTTATTTGTCACCATTTATTTATAATTGCATATCATATGAATGCTATTCAAATACTAAATACTAACTAACTAACAACAATAACTGAACTGAATGAATATGAAACAAATATTTATTTTTTTTATATAAATAAAAATAAATATACAACAAAAAAAATAAAAAAAATTCGATAAATAAAATAAAAATCATCATAAACATTTCAAAAATATATAAAAAATAATACAAATATATAAATAAATTGACGAACTTTATACAAATATAATACTACTACTGTATACAAATATGAGTCAGACTTTTCAATTTAAACTTCCCTAGTTTATCTATTTGGACAAATGCTTTTATTTTTACGTTCGTAGTACTGTTATTGAAATTTTTGACAAATTTTACGTGCTTTCGACTATCAAGACAAAATTAGACGCATCATAACTGGAGATGCGATTTGGATCGTGAATTCTGGCTTTTTGCTAAGCTTAAGGGACCGATACAGGACACCATTTTGACACGATAGTAGAGATCGCAAAAGCCGAATCGAAGAGGGAACTGATGGACATTCCGGAAGACGAGTGTAAACAATGTTTTGAAAATTGGAAAAAGCGTTGGCATAGTTGCATATTTGTACACAGTAGTATAATATACAAATCGTCATCGCACGTCGTCGAGATATATATACACATTGAGCTTTTTATTTATTCGTTATTCTTCATATAAATATAATATCATTCAAATTAGTATATATATATATTATAAAAAATGTGTAACATACACAATTTGTTATTTAGGAATAAAAGGTATATTATAATAAAATAAATTTCAGGCGGGTTTTTTTTTTGTATTTTTATGTACTTATTTAGAAAAAAATCAATAAAATTTATTAGGAAAAATAAAACTCCCCCCTCCCATCAAAATTGAAATGAAAATGTTCAGATTTCACGCAAAGTCAACACTATAATATTTAATATACATACATATGTCTATATAGTATATAGAATAGAAGGGATTGGGTGTAATATTTAAGTATATTTTTGAATTATAGTACATTGAATAGATTTATGTAACAGCATTCTGTTAATTATTCTGAAATTGTAATTAAAATAATTCATTTGGCATTTTTGTTTAATGTTTTCCCAAAACACGTATAGAAATAACCTTGTAAAAGTATATTGCATTTAAACGATATAGTGTTTTAGTGGTCAGAAAAGAACATATATTAAGAACTTTTTGTGGTAAAAACAAATGTATTGAGGTCTTTTGTTGATAACTTTTATCTCTTTTGCTGCGAGACTTATAGAATGTCCAAAGTAATTGAAAAAATGCATGAATTAAAACTAAGAAGAATATAGAAGATGATGGACGTACCTTTAACGCGTGAAATCGCTTGTAACTAAAGTCAATATAAAAGAAAAAAAACCATAAATTGGTTAATGATGAAAAATATAGATACTTCAGAGGATAATCCTTTTTACACACACACCGAGGACAAAATATCCTTGTTTTGTTTAGCATTACAAAAGACAAAGTTCGCGAAATATTTTTGGTGCAATATTTTATTAATGCACCGAATTTTATTACCCTTAAAGGGTATATCCAGAGATGTAATATAATTTTAGATGGAACAAAAAACGGCAGTCTGTATAGCTATACATATATAGACCTATAGAGAATGCATGCAGTAGAAAACGATATACAACTTCATATACCGATTTGTAAAATATCCTGACTTGAGATTACCACATTAACATGTGTTTGGAAGAGAGAAAATTAAGCAAAGAATTTGGATTAAAAAGTTGTTTGTTTTAGAATCACATTTGATACAATCAGTCAAATTATCGCGGTGGTTTATATAGAAGAAAATTGTGGGATTTTTACTCTGTCGAATTTAGTTGATAAAACTTCAAAACTTAACATTTTGAAGTCATGCTTTACGAATCCTATATTATAAGGTAGGCATTGATCATTGTTTTCCTGTTTCATTTGTATGCAAAAATATGCAATTCTACATGAAATTTATTTTTGAAAATAACAAAAAAAAAATAGGAAAAAATATTTCATGTCTGCAGTACGATTTCTAAAACCTCATGACCCCATACAATTTAGCTTACGTTTAATTACCAAAGACCGTATAAAAAATAAAATAAAAAACAGTATGAAACCAACAACAGAGAACTCTTTATATATGTTATCGGATGATAAAACCAATGTTTGATTGTAAATCATGCAAATATTTAAATCTAAGTTTTTCGTAATGACTTCTGAAATTATATATAAGTACTTAAGTAAATTTTATTTTATATATTAAAAGAAATTTAGTGATACACGGATATACAAACAAACAAACAAAACGTTTGATCATCCGTATCGTCGAACACAATATAATATCTATCTATACTCCTATATCAACATCGCGTATATAATAATGTTCGTGTAGAAAACATAAATTGCGGACAAAGAAATGATTGTCGTATATAATAAATAGATATATATTTTTCTAATTTTATTTTGAATTACGCAAAAGAATTATATAATTAAAAATGAATCAAACAAATTAAAAATTCGTTATCTATATCGTTACAATATAATTATTACAATATACTAGTCTATAATCACTGATTGTTCTTAATATATATATAAATAATTACAACACGAACCAATAATTAATTATATGCAGCAAAAAAAAAAAAAAACAACATGAATTATTATTAAATAATATATACGTAGGTTCAATATTATATCATTTAATATTGCAATTTCTTTTAAAAATTTGATTACCTAATACACGCATTTAACGTGACGATTATCAATAATAAATATTATAAACTTTTCTATTATAGATATTAAAAAAAAAAAAATTGTTGTATTTATATTCAATGAACAATGTTTAATTTAAATTATATTCAATACCAGGTATATAACATTAAAATTCAATATCAGGTATACCAGGTATTTGAAGTGACAGTTAAGATACGTTTACCTATGCGGATTGTCGTCCGCGGATCCTTGCATCCTTATTTTATTAACTATTTTTATAACTATAAACTATTAAAAGATAAAGGTTTCAACGG
Organism: Dilophus febrilis; assembly: GCA_958336335.1. Lineage (NCBI taxonomy): Eukaryota > Metazoa > Arthropoda > Insecta > Diptera > Bibionidae > Dilophus > Dilophus febrilis. Next base: position 30,221,900 of record OY284472.1, read on the forward strand.
TTCAGAGATAATAATTTTGATGGGTAAAATAAAGAACGTGAAAGACTACTTCTAAAAAAGTTTGAAGACGCCGATTAGCAAGCAATATTGAATGAAGATGACACTTTGAATCAAAAACAAATGGCAGAAATGTTAAGTGTTGCACACAACAAACAATTTCTTATCGGTTAAAAGTCATTTGTTTTCATCAATGAGACACACGTTGTCTGAATAGGACTTTGATTCCTATACGAATAAGTCGAAAATTGAAACCAATCAGAGATTTGATTCAAAAGATGACCAATTCTATTGGCTTCATATCCACAAATTGCCAGAAAGATGGTCAAAATGTGAAGAAAACAATGGTCAATACTTTGAATAAAATCTTTTTTACTTTGGCATTTAACATTTGTGTTTTATTTTCATACAAAAAACTAACAATCCGGTATACCTAATAAATATAATAAGTTGAATGAAGTCAGGTGTTTTTTGCATTATAAAAAAAAATATTTATTTTATATAATTAATACAATAAAAAAATTAATAAATTATTATATCTATACAGAAATACAAATGTTTATATAATAATAAAACACATTCTAATACATTCAAAACAGTTTATTATATTATATATAAAAAAAAATTAAAAACATTGTAAAAATAAAAATTAAATATTTCTCTTTCAATTTTGAAGTATTTTATGTATTATATATAACATTGAAACATTCTTTGTTCATTCATACGACATGAACTTATGATTAGGTACAGGTGTACTTATAATTATAATATATATACTTATACCTGCGTCTGGTCTGGTTTACATTATTATTATATTTAAACACAGTAAAATATCTTATCTCATATCATGCAATTTAAATAATGCATGTTGCCATAGGTAAGCATCTGATCAGATGCGAAAGGTTAAATTTATCACAAATAAATTTTACATTCCAAATTCTGAAAAAAACACCCTTGAACTAAAACTTTAATCTTTATGGGTGTAGAAGGCTCAGAAGCCGATGGATCACTTTCATTTTCCATCTAAACTCCGAATCCATTACATTCAAGTCAATTGGTATCTCAATATATTGAAAAAATCCGATGAGTAGTTTCGGAGAGAAAAAGTGGAGATGAAAACCGAGCGAAAAAAATAGGTAACTTAAAATCCATTTTTCCAAAACTAAAATATACAAAGTTACATGTGATATGAATGTATACGTGCTTAAAACAACACTTACGAAACTCTTTGATATCCATATATAATTATATGGTAATCTTAAGAAATCCAGTTTTTTTCTATAATTATATAAAATCAAAAAAACGTTGTGCATTATTTTTTTTTTATACAATCGATGACATAATTTTTTATTTTAATAATATTTTATATATGGTTATAATGACCTTAAAATATAATTAAAATTAAAAATAATAATAAAATTATTACAGTCAGAGTCAGTAAAGTCCTCTGAAATAAATTAAAGAATGGGATTTTAAAGCGTATCCGGTAGATTAATGCCCAGTTCCGCAATCAATCTGTATTTAGATGAATCTACAGAAATTTATAGATAATTTATATATAGATTTGCAATCGCAGGCAATATTTTATTTTTAATTAGATTTACTTTCGGTTTCATTATAAAATTTCTGGATATCTATTGAATGAAACGTAAATGAAACGAAATGAAAAATTAATAAAATTTTATCAAAACAGAATAAATAATTTAAATTTACAGCAAAACACAAAGGGTAATTATATTGTAACTGTTTTTTAATTATAATTAGAAATTATAAAACGATTTCATTGTATATATAAATTCATATATGTATATTCAATATTCATATATTATAATTGTTTATTCATATATAAATAAATACATTAAATTAATATCATTATCTATCGCATATGAACATATTATACTATCGTCAGTATAAATATTTTTTTTTAACATATGTATTATCACAAATCGAAATATAAATTTTCATTCACCTAAATTTATATATTACAACTATCTCGGACCTGTATATGTTAGTAGACCATTTATATATTAGACAAACAACAATATTTGATAATCATATATACAACTAATTATATATCGATTATATTCGTATTTAAATAAACTCAATATTATTATATTGAAAAAAATTAATCTTATTTTGTTAAATATTTATCAGATCAGAGTATATACACAGTCAGTATAAACAGTTAACTCTTTATTGAACGATTTATTAAAGGAATAAAACAATACAGAGCAATAGGCAATATCAAGAGGATGTGTTAAAATTATGCGATTTCACAAAAAATAACTGATTATGTTTTTTATTTTATTTATTTAAACCGCGTTATAATCAATAATCATTATTTTCAATAATTTTATTCAATAATTTTATTGGACTATTTCCATATATAACACGGGACACCCCACGGGATAGCCAACGGGATAGCCCACGGGATAGCCCCCGGGGCAGCCCTCGGGATACCCCGTGGGGTAGCCCTCAGGATACCCCATGGAATAGACCACGGGATAGCAAACGGGATAGACCAAGGGACACCCCACGGGATAGCCCACGGGGTAGCCCACGGGTTACCCTACGGGATCGCCCACAGGATACACCGCGGGATAGCCCACGGGGTAGTCCACGGGATAGCTCACGGGACACGTATGCTATAAGTAGGCCATACGTAGGCTATCCAACAAAAATATGTTATTTGATGTTGTGTTGTGATTGTGTTTTATATGTTTTTTTTATTCATTTAAACCGCATTATGAGCGTTTTTGTATAATCATTATTTTGAATAATTTTATTGGACTATTTCCATATATACCACGGGATAACCCACGGGATAGACCATGGGGTAGCCCACGGGATAGCCCATGGGGTAGCCCACGGGATAGACCACGGGGTAGCCCACGGGATAGCCCACGGGACACGTATGCTATAAGTAGGATATACGTAGGCTATTCAACAAAAATATATTCTTTGATGTTGTGTTGTGATTATGTTTTTTATGTTTTTTTTTTATTTAAACCGCGTTATAATCAATAATCATTATTTTCAATAATTTTATTGGACTATTTCCATATATACCACAGGATAGCCCATGGGATAGCCCACGGGATAGCCCACGGGATAGCCCACGAGATACCCCACGGGATAACCCATGGGGTAGCCCACGGGGTAGACCACGGGATCAAAATATATAAACAAAAACAATTAACACAATCGAATATTGTCTATATTTTTTCGTGATAATTAAATATCCAATAAAACACCGCAACAATATGTATAATAGATAAATGTAAAAAAAAATAACCAGCATATTAAATATAGTACATACTCAAAGATAACAATAAAAAATGTATATACATACTTATAATACAAATAGATTTATATGGAAATCAATAAACAAACAAATCCGCCCAAAAAAAAAACATAAATTTTTGTTTTCATATTGAAAATTGAATGTTGTCTTCTATATAGTTATTATATAAATATGATAGTTAATAATTTTAATAATCAATACATATTACGTTCAATATATTATATTGTATATAGATTAAGTTTAATAATAATATAAAAAATTTGAAATTGTGTGTGTCTATATTATTTATTTATAATTATTTTGAACAAGGGTTTGAATTTTAATGAATATTTTCAAATCATCGGTATGGTATATTCATAAAGGGTGAATCAATTGTTATGATAGATTGTCAATTCATAACATAACTACCGCCTATATAAAAATATAGATAACTTTTCTGATGTAATTAATTAGTTACCGAATAATTAGTAGTATTTTATATTGTTATAGGACTAGGACAGTTGTTAATGTTTTACTTTTATATAATATGCCTTATATATCATATATATTCAAAAAAAAAAAGAGTATATTTTTGAAACAGGGCGTAAGCATTACTGATCATGGATGAAGAAACTGGATGTCTTCCACAAAATTGTAGTTAAAGGTAGTAGAATACAGTGGATTGACCCGAATCGTGAATAAAATTCATAACAATCAATAAGTTAAAGTGTTTATTGATGCGAGAATAGTTTGTTTTTCTTTTTAATAAACACTATATACACTATATATGAGGTATTATAAAGGTAAACAAGTTTTTTTCTTCGAATTACAAAAATTACTCAATCAACAAAACAATAACAGTTTATACACCTAATGGATTTATATTTTTAAAGCTTGGTAAATTATATATAATTAATTTTGTAACAGAAAATATCCAACAAAATCCATTTTTATAATGCATGATAATCTTTTTTTTTGGTCAAATGTGATATAATATACAAATATAAAACTAGGCCATTTATAGATTTGTTGTATGTTCTTAATTGATATTAACTTTACTATAAATCATCTTCTTTCGATAACAAAAACCAACACATTTACATAACTATTTTAAAGTAAATGTTTAAAAGATAATGCTGGTAAATAAAATCCCGCAATTTTAAACAAAAATAATAATTTCATAGCTCAATAATTAAAATTACAAAAAAAAAACCATATGATCTTGAAAAAATCTATTGAACTACAAGAAATAGATAATAATACATTGGTTGGCGGGTAGCAGAGTAAAAACAAAAAACAAAAGATAACGCGTGATAACAAAAATTCAATGAATGAACAAATTTTTTATGCTTGTGATAAAGGTAGTCAAAAAGATTATGAAAAAAAAAATTGGTAAAATGCATTGGTAAATTTAATATTTTAATAATTCCTCATACCTTATTTTTATTGTTGTTGTTGTATTATTAATTAAATATATCCTGTAATTTTGTTATTATTTATTGCTGTTAAAACGCCCGCAATTAAAACTTTTATTATATTTTTGCTTTTTGCATGCACTTTTCACGTTTTTGACACAATTTGCTTTTATCACATGTACGAAAAAAAAACAAAACCAACAACAACACTTTAGAAATCCATTTTTTTTTTACAAAATTATAAAATATCAATGCAAAATCGTGTTTGGTTTATTTATCTAAATAATTAATTTAATTTATTAATCAGTATTATTAAAAAAAAAAAAAAAGAAACAATTATTTATTTTAATTATAATAAAAATAAAAATATCACTAAAATGTTTCTTATCACAAACAAAAAATAAAGAAAAACAAAAATTTTTTTTATTGCCACACGCAATGCAAAAAAAAAACAAAACAAATGAAAAGAAATAATGATGATCGAATGACAGCTTTACATATGTTAAAAATGGCGCGGTATGCGCGCGGTGTTTGATGACAACAATTTTTCTTTTTTTTTTATTTTGGTGGTATTACCTGATTAAAACATTTGTTAATTAAACGGGTTTTTTCCTCGGTTAATTCATATTTTCAATAAACAATTGCATTTCAAAATATAATTAAAATTAAATTAAAATTGTTTTGTGTGGTTATTAAATTATACAAATTAATTTGTATATTAATTAGAAATAAGTATGGTCAAAAAACATATAATTAAATGAGCGTCATCTACAAAAGCATAACTGAAGTACAATGTTAGTTGCAGCATTTAAGCAAAATTGGCAACAACATACCATTTCAATTTAGGTCATTAACTTTTGCCATATATAATATAATTTCTTTTTTTTTTTTTATATTATTATTATTTATTTATCATAGTTTTTTGCACTTAGTTGTTTTATACTAAACAAAAAATATATAATTGGAAAATTTCCCTTTAAATAAAATATTTAATAAATCTAAAATTAATATTAATTGTTATTCCGTTTTAACAATCAAGATTAATATATAAAAATATAAATAGTGCAAATATGGCCGTATTACCACCTGATCCAATTTTTAAATTACGAAATTTAGAAATGGGGCCATTAAATTGTTTATGTTTTCATCAAACTGAACGATTATTTGCGGGTACACAAAAAGGAATGGTTTATTTATGGGATTTACAGGTAAATTTGCATTTAATTGATATATAATTGCAAAATATATAATATTGCATCATATACCGATTCAACTTCAATCCCATTATCAATTTCGCGCACAGACAAATCGTACAACATATCATTTTCAATTGGATCCCACGGAAGCATCATCATCAACATCAAAATCATCATCCCCATCGTCATCACCATCACCATCATCCCCATCGTCTTCGTCGTCGGCCGTCCGAACAATTGTCCATCGAAATGATGAAGATCAATTGATAACCCAACAACATGGCAGCAATATAAAATTATGGAAATTAATAGATTCAAATTATAAATTAACTGATACGATAAATACAGAACATATGGGATATTGTCGTATTCAATACGTTGAAGAACGTAATCTATTGATGTGTCCAAAATTTGAAAATCAAATTGATGTGTATACAATAAAAAGCAGTACAATAGAACACCAACAATCGTTAATTCCCACAATTAATTTAAAATTAGGCCAATTAATGTGTATGAAATATTTACAAATACTAGGACAATCATACATTTTAGCCGGTTATGAATCGGGACATTTTTTAACGTGGGATTTACGATGTAGTAAAGTTATAAATATGGAACAATTTCAATGTGAATGTCCCATTGCCATCGATTATGATGAATTAACAAATCGTGGTATATTTGGTGATACAACAAATCAATTGGGTATATTTAAGTATGAACGTGATACCATGGAAATACAACATTCAGGTAATATTATTGTAAAAAATGCCGGTATAAATTGCATAAAAATACGTAATGATCAAAAAGTATTTGCAACCGGCGGTTCTGATGGACGTATACGAATATTTTCATGGAAAAGTTTACGTCCATTGGCTGTTTTAACCGAACACAATGCATCAATCATTGATATTGCCTATTCAAAGGGTAAAGTTTCACTATGGAAAGCACCAATAATGGCTGTTGCCGGCCAAGATGGTCTAATTTCATTATGGAATTTATACAATTAAAATGTTATTAAATAAGCTAATTGATTGTATATACAAACTGGATTAATTTGTTGTTTTTTTTTTGTTTTTTGTATTGTTATCAGCTACATTTTTTTTATGTTTTTGTCTCTGTATTGTAATTATTCTGTTGAATATCCTTGAATGTTCCATTCGTATTATTATATTGGTGTTTTTTTTATCAGTACATCGTCTGTGTGTTTATGCTATGTGTGCCTTTTGTTGTGTTTGTAATCCTATAATTATTATTTATACAATATTTATTTATTATTATCAATATAATAATTAATATAATATGAAGAAAGATCAACTGCTTTTTATGTTCTTTTGTTTTTAAATATACAATTATCATGTATTGGGAAATGTATTAACAGAGGCAAAAAAAAAAAAAATAAACGACTGAAAATAAATTATCAGTAATTTAAAATAAAACATTTATAAGGATTTTTCTTATATTTTCATTTTGGCCATATGTCTGAGGGAAAACATTATTGATATTCCTTTTATAATTTTTCTTGGTATTTAATCTCATCACAGTTGTGTTCAGTAGCATCACAGCAAATGTTTCTTCTGATGTGAATGAATATTAATCGTAAAAAATGCAATCAATCAACCAGGGATGTTAAGGAGCATCAATATTTTAAAGTTTATCTTCCAAACAATACTATTTTTCTTCTTATGATCACTTAATGTACTTATAACATACACATCAATTATAATAATTGAATTGGTTTCTAACAGACATAAGAATAAAATACAAAAAAATTATGAAAACAACATAATTTTTAATTATTTAAAATTTTAAACTTATCATCAGTCACCCACAAATATACATTGTGTTTGGGTATATTACTTTTTATAAGTTTTATAAGATTAATTTTCGTTTTCCATAATATTAGATAATACCTTAATAATATGGTTTTTTTTATGTATAGTCTTACATATTCATTCTATTGACTATTGACACACACAGGATAGGTATAAAATGATTGATTTTTAATAACAGCAGAACATCTTATATTATTATTATTATAATATAATAGATATAAAAAGTTCATGTCGTTCTTTCTTTCAATTTTTTTCCCATTTTGACTTTTAGCATTCATTTCATAATTTTAATTTAAAATAATCACAATCGATAATTCGTTTACGTTTACGTAATGGACGACTATTTTCGGATTGTGGTGGTGGTAATTCTTTGGTAGACGAATGTTGAACACCGCTTGAAGACGACGAAGATGATGATGTTGCCGTTGTCGTCGTTGTTGGTGTGGCCGGTGTATTCGCAGATGATCCAGCAGTGGCATTGGATATTGAATTACTTATAGATGATGTTGTAATTAAACGTTTTGAGGCAAGTCTTGTAATTTTAAATTTTGGTAATTTTTGTTCAGTATTTTGTGGTGATTCATCTGTTATAGATGTTGATTGTGATAATTGATGTTCCGGTCGTCGTTGTGTGTCTTCGGTATTCGTTGTGTTTGCTTTCGTTGATGTGGAACTTGTCATGGCATTTGTTATGGATGTTTTAGATAGAGTATTTGATTTTTTCATAGAATTTTCTATGATAGGTTCTATAGGTTCTATAGATAAGGTAATTTTTGCTGTACGAGTTTCTTTTTGATTCGTATCCATTTCATTTGATGGTGGTTTCGTTGTTGTTGTTGTTGTTGTTCGTGATTTGGTAAAATCTAAAGGTTCTTCATTGTTTTGTGGCTCTTGAAGTGGTTTTTGTTGTTGCTGTCGTTGTTGTGCTGCAGATACCAACGACGATTCTATTGTAGATTCAATAATATCATCATCGTGTTCAATCTCTTCAATGTCATCGTCTAACGTTAACGTTGATGATGCTACTAAATTTGGTTGTTTTTCATCAGTCTTTAATTTGTTTAATTTTTTATCTTCATTTAATTTAAATTGTGCTAATTTTATTAATTCCGTTAATGGTACTGGTATTGGAATTGGAATCGGTAATGGTATTATTATTGGATATGGTACAAGTATTGTTACAGGCGGTGGCATGACACCAAATAAACTGGTATGTTCAAATGGGAATTGAGGTTGCGGTTGCGGTGATTGTTGATGGGTTTGCTGAGGTGGCAAATGAATGGGAATGGATGATGGTAATTGATGCTGAGTTGACTGTGATGCGGCAATAAAGGGAAATTGTTGTGACATCGAATGATGTGGTGGAATTGCGTGCATATGAGAATTAAATGATAAATGTGTTGGTAAGTGCGACGGCATTGTATTATTAAAAAACTGGTGCGAAGGTGATGGTATTAATCGTGTTGTTTGATTCAAAAGTGATTGTAACGATGGATGTTGTTGTTGTTGTTGCTGTTGTTGCTGTTGTTGAACTGCATTTCTAATTGGATATAAATTTGGTGGTGGAGGCAAAAATGGATGTGATGAATTATTATATAATTTTTGTGGTATTGTTGGTGCAGAAGATACATTCATGCCAGAAATTCTGGACGCCAACATTGATTGATGAAGATTATGTTCAAGTGCTGATGATACATTTGCGGTGGTTGTCGAGACAATAGCAATTGATGTTGATGGTAATGTTGTTGTTGTTGTTGATGTTGTTATTGTAGTTGATGTTGTACTTAAATCTGGTGAATATGATATGCTTTGTTTATTTAATACTGCATTATTATTATCATTATTACTATTCGTATTATTGATATTATGATTGCTATTACTGTTATTATTATTATTATTATAAGTATTCGATAATCGTAAAGAACGCCTTTTACGTGTCATCGACGATGGTTTTAATGCTGATAAACGTACAGTGGACGGTAATGTTACGGACGATGATGATGAAGATGTTGACGACGATGATGGTGAAGACGTAGATAATGTAGTGGTCATTGCCGGCTGTTTTGGTGGTGGTGGTGGTGGTGGTAACAATTTTGAAGTTGGTGCAATTGTAATTATTGGTTTACGGTGTTGTGATAATCCGTCCTGTGAGGATGACGGTGATGGTGTTGGTGTTGGAGCATTCATCATTGTTGCTGAAGATGATGACGACGATGATGATGACGATGACGACGACGATATTAAATTAGTTAATAATTTAGTAGAGATCGGTGAAATTTGTTCGGAATTTTCGGAATTCGGTGATGTTGATCGGCTACGACAATTTTTTAACCATAAGTCTGGTGTTATAAGATTTCCTATAATAGATTGGGGAACAACAAAAAAAAGGAAATTCAAAATGAAAAACAAAATTATTACATTACATTACACACTATACTTACCACTGCTTAAATTTCCTTTTTCCTTTAAATGTGGATTCATATCCAGATGGGCTTGTGTTTCTTTACAAAATATTTGCATTTTATATTGATTCAAACATTTGTCCGAACAAAATTGTAACTGTGATGGACCATCTTGAAAATCCACATAACTTACGTGTCGTATATGTTTACACCAATCACACGTCTTTGCCCGTTTAAATGATGCACGACGACTTTGAGCAAAACACGATTCAGTACAATACCGTGCACCACTGTCTGGTGTGATAAGATATTCAGGTGAATTTAATGGTACCGGACGTCGACACCAACCACATTCAATATCTGAATTCAGTTAAAAAAAAAAAAAGAATAATAAAGTTATAAAAATAAATTAAAAACTACAGTATATAGAATAAGAAAAGTTTATATTATCTATTATTATTTTTGTGTTTTTTATCATTATGTGCATTTCCCATTTTAGGTTTTCTGTAATTTTATTATGTAATCAGAGCTAGTGCGTATATATTTTTATTACCATAGCCAACATCAAACAAAAATTTCCAAAACCAAACATTTAAAAACATATTATCGATAATACTCGAATAAAATTAAAACTTTATTTATAAATGAAATATGTATTACGCTATTTTATTTTTTTTCGTGTATAATATACAATCCGTTGTTGTTTTTTATACTTAACTTATCATCATCTCTTTATATATATATATATATTATATATATAAAACAAAAAGTTATATGATATGGGTTACAATTATTGTAAAATAATACGTTAATAATTATTATTATTATTTTGTGCGTTGTATGTATTCACATTTCAAAAATTGTATATATTTTTATTAAATAATCATCAATATCGTATTTATATAATACTCCACATAGTATATAATACATAATTTACCATTTTTGCTAAGGTTTTTTAATTTTTTTTTATAAATATCATTCAATATTTCATTCATTTGTATAGATGTATTTTACATGAATATCCCCATCGTTACCATCACCACCATCACTACCCATCACATTATTATCAATTATTATATTTTATTTTTCATATATTTAATTACAATAATATTTTGTTGCGATGCTGCGAATACATTTAACATTTTCATTTCTCATTTAATTAATTGGAATCCTTGCAATATATTAAACAAAATTTTATAGCTATAGTTTTATTATACGAACCAAATATATATAGAAAATATATTTATAAAAGTTAATGTAATTTAACTCTTTTTATAACACACACACACACACACACACATACACACGCACACGCACACAAAAAACGCATTGGGGCTTTTTTTTCTATAAGCGACCGACCACGAATTATACAAACAATCAGTAAAGTAATTTTCAAATTTAATGATAAGTTTCAATTTACATACAATTAGTTTTATGTATAGATAGATATATTATAATATATATATCGTTTTATAGATAAAATAGATTAATGTGAATTATTAAAATGGATTTCCCTTAATGAGTTTATATACAAAAAATAGGGAACAATTTCAATTTAATTTTGTGTGTGTGTGTGTGTGTTTTCTTTATAATTTTAAATTGTCATTAGTAATTGTTTAGATATTGTTTAGAAATAATGTGATACTAGTGATACTGACGAAAAACCTCAATTAGTTTAAAATTCAAAAAATCTCATTGATATCTATGCGTAAGAACCTATGGGCATCTAAAAACTATGAATATTTTTAATTGTCCACTTTCCAAATTTAATAACATAATAAACATACCTTTTACAATAGTTGGACTTCTTGAATTTTCATCTATAGTACTGATATGATCATCTTGTTCGGATGGTGGTGATGTTAATAAAGATGAAAAATGTTTTTCATTAAATATAATATTATTTTTACTATCATTTATATATTTATTATTATTATTATTAGAATTATTAATATTTGTAGAATTATTATTATTATTATTATTCATTAATTTACTATTAACAATCGAATGATGTACAATTCCATCTTGTTGTTGTAATCGACCACCACCACCACCACCACCACCGCCATTTCCCAACATTTTATGATTCATAGTTTTATTAATCATATTAATACTATTATCACCGTCTGCAATAATGATTGATTCAATACGATTATCATCACTGCAATTATTCCTATTATTTCTACGTCCATCAATATTACTTCCTGTTATACCAGTCATTCCATTATTATTATTATGAATCGCAGATGATGTTGTTGCATTTGTATTAGTTGAAATACGTTCAATATTACTATATCCATACCATCCTAATAATTCATTCATTGCAGTTTCAGCAAAATCCTGATTAAACAAAAAGAAAAAAAAATGAACAATATTTTAATATTAAAATGAGAATTATTATTTATTTTACATATAAAATTCTAATTTAAAGGTTAAAGATTTCAATAATATTTATAAAATGTGCATAATGAAACTGAACTGAACGTCTATGATCCAATAATTCAATGGGATTTGTTATAGTTTCATTTCTGATCAGTGAGAATGAATGCTTTTCGCTCCTGTAGTGTTTGAAATTGATGAACCGGCCCATCTGTATTAGAATTGTACACTAGAAGTGCGGTTTTATGCTTTATAACTTATAGTGTTCGGTTTCCAGAAATAAGGAATTCCTTGGATCTTCTTAAAAATCCAATGCGATTAGCCGCCTTTTTAGCTGTAATATTTATATTATTGTTCCATGTAAAATTGTTTGACAAAGCAATTCGCAAATTTAATAGGTCCTTATCGATTGTGGAATAAGATTATTATTCATAATGATTGGTGGGTTAACATTTTTATGGATCTTTTGTTTGAGAACAAACATGCATTTGTTTTAATTCCACTAGGTTTATCCTTGTTCATAATTTTAATTAAATATTCTAATTAGATATTGATTCTAAATCTTTGTTAATTGAAGAAATCATATTCTGCGGCATAACTGTGGGGCATTTGATTCGCATTATGATTCTGAGGTAATTCATACGAATGAATATAATAGAATGTAACTTACTATCGTCAGCATAACCATGTAAAGGGATTTTCTGTTACTGATAAAAGATCATTAATGAAAATTTGAAAAAAGGGTGGGTGATAGAACAGAACCTAGTTGAACCGTGGAATAGACTGGATATAAGAGATCTGAATTAACCTTAATATTTCTATTGGCTAAAAAGTGGTCAATATACATTTACAAAATGTGACTCCTAAAAGAATGGCATTGAATATTAATGTATTATGTGATGTCTGAGTTTTGTTAGTTTTAGAGTTGGAATTAAACCCTGCGCCGCCGTTTACCTATTATCTAATATTTATACAGATATAAACATTTTCAATATTTCTATATAAATGGTTGTATAATAAAATAAAAATTACTATACCAATATAATGGTATATATACCATATATATAAATAAATGCAATAATATTTTTGTTTCTATATTTCATATAAATACGTAATTCAAAGAAATTTGATCTTCATCATATATACATCGTATACATATATGAAATGGATTTTTTTACATATATAGTTGGAATGGAATGGATATTATCCTGTGTATAAAAATAATATTACTTTACTGATGATGTGTATTTAGAGATACGATGAGGTATTAAATTGAATGCCACTATATAATATAAAAGTATAAGTAAAAAATATGTTTCTATAAATATATACAATACCAAATTGGTAAATAAATATATATACAATTCGTAACATATATACAAAATATATTATTAACTGCGCGGATAGATCAGTGATTTTCAACAATTTTTTTTTTTTTAAATTGATGCCGCAACGGTGAATTTTTTGTTTAACCTTTAAGGATTTATTTAGTGAGTTTTCACATTTAATCTAAATGTGTGCTCTATAAAGCATATATAAATTTTCACCGTTTCAACAACCAAAACGCGATAGAAAATTCTGTAGGAAAATTTCAAAATTTCATAAATTATTGCAACATATATGTATCAAACAAAACAGCATTTGTTATTTTATGTATATATATACGTTAAAGACAACGGATATCGATGAATTTGTATTCACGCATATAAAACGATTGAAAATCACTGATATATTATTATATTCATATAGACATATATGTGAATGTATATAAAAGAATGTTTAAGTTATACTTTTTTTTTTTTACTATTCTATATACAAAAAAATTAACATTTTTTTTTTGTTTTTCTTTCGTCTTCATCGATTTAATAATCTAAAATATATATATATATATATATATATATATAGTGTGACGTCAACAGATATTCTATTTCAGTACATCTATGAAAGATTATATCAAATTTCGAATTACACACATGAATAAAATGCGTGTGCTCTTCTTGTGTATTTTTAAACATTATTTTAACGTGATATTTTATATAGTTTTTCTTGCTGGTTGTTGAATAATATATATAAATATATTTAGATATATATAGAAAAAAAAATATGTTTTATATAAATGTAAAAAAAAAAAATAAAACAGATATATAAAGAAAAATGATGAAAATTTGTTTCACGCATTTATATTTTAATGTGTATGATGATATTTAATATAACAAGAAGACGAATGTAATATTTTATCAACTATTTCTACGAATAAACTCGCATATATAGCAAACGTCAATATAGAAATATTTTTTTGATAGTAATTCTATTCTGTTTAGAATACGTATATATAGAAAAAATTATTACACAGGACTTCACTAAATTTAAATTTAGGATAATTGCGATAATATGTTATAAATATCTATATGGAATACGTAATCATTTGTCTATCCATATATATATAGATGAGAAAATAATAAATTATGAATTTATATTTATACCATTAGTAAACAAAATAAATATTAAATTGCACACATCATAAAAATATATATATAGATATATAGAGAACAAGATATAAAAAATAATGTATTACATTACAAAATATCAAATTTATATATCGTTAGCTTTTATATATTCTTCATCTATTTTTGTATATAATATATAATACCTTTATATATGTACATTTATCCGCATATATATCAACATTTTCTATATGAAATATATATACAAATGGATACATGATACGATTTATTTTTATATATATATGGTATAAAGTTATTATATATATTTAGATACTTCATTTAAAATATGCATTTTTCATACCTCGTATATTTGCTTATTGCATATTATCATATATACATTAAACATTGTACAAAACTGCAATTGATATATATTATTATTATTATTAAATTTCTTGTATATATATATCGATGATATCGCAAATAATATTATATATATATATTTATTTTTTTTTTTAATAAAAGATATTAATGTGTTTGTGTGTGTGTATTTTACTTTTATAACATAATATTACAATTTTGTAATATATATATATAAAATAACTATAATTGTAAGTCAATACCACCATCCCTATATATATATATATATAGTTTAGTTTTAATATCAAATGTATACCTATCTATTTAACGATTAACTTGTTTCAATATATGGTATATATTTATAAAATTAATCAAATGACTTTAACTATATATATATATATATATATATATATATATATATATATATATATATATATATATATACCTATATATAGGTTATAAAGTAATACAAAACTATATGTATATATATAAGTTATATAAATTAAACAATAAATGTATTTATATGCGTTTTTATTACACAAATCAATAATTCGCATTTCATTCTCTATTGATTTTAACATATCATATTCATATTCATATTCAACATTATATATAATATATATAAATGATTCACAAAGCGGAAAATCAGTTTTATTTATATGATTAGATATTACCTTACAAATATTACATGCGATTTGAATTGAAAACTTTTCAACCATGTATCATATGAAAAAATGATTATTGATGATGTAAAGCAAAAAAAAACACTTTGTTTTTGTTTATCAGTTTCGAAAAATAGTAGTTAAGGAGTAAATATATAAGTGATTCACTTATAAGCAATTATATAAGCATTCTCATATATATTCGCAGATAATTTTCCAGACCCCTAAAAATGTATGTATAGTTTTCTCATGTCTATATGCATTGGTAAAATTTTAAATTTTATGTCTTATATATACCGCAGAGTTTATTCTTAATTTAACATTCCTTTTAAATTTTATCATTAAAATCAAATCTCACCGGGAAATTCCTATATATATACAGAACATTATGTATGTATTGAATTGCCTTATCTCAAAATGTGAAGAATTTCCTTAGGAACATTATAGGGAATTTTCACAGAAAATTATAGGGAATTTTCACAGACAATTCACAGACAGAAAAAAAGAATTTCCCTAAGAAAAATATTTAGAATTTCCCTAAGAAAAATATATAGAATTTCCCTAAGAAAATTATAGGGAATTTTCACAGAAATTTATAAAGAATTTCCCTAAGAAAATTGTATAGAATTTCCTTAAGAAAAATATATAGAAATTCCTTAAGAAAATTATACAAAATTTCCTATACAGAAAATAATACAGAATTTTCTTTCGAAAACTATATACATAGAATTTGGTTAAATAAAAATTATTTAGAGATATTCCTAAAGAAAATATGAGTTTCAATGTATTCCCTTAAAGAAAATAATCCAAACTCTTTTGTCCCGAATTCTCCACAGAAAATTACAAAGAATTCCTTATAAGAAAAGTATACAGAAAATTATATATAGAGAACTTATCCTTAACAGAAAATTATAAAAAAAATTCTTACAAAAATGACAGTGAATTCCTTTAAAGAATAAAGGGAATAAAGAAATATGGAATAAAAAATTTCCATATAAGAAAAGTATATACAAACTTTTTATACAGACAATTAGAGAGAACTTCCTATGTATACAGAAAATAATTTAGAATTTTCCTATATATAGAAAATTATAAAAAAATATCCTATATACAGATAAAAATATAGAATTTTCCATATAGAAAATTGTACTTAGAAATTAGTAAAGAAACTATAGTAAATAAAGTAGGATATAGTGTGGATTTTCTACAGAAAATTATATAGAATTTCCTTTACAGAAAAGCATATATATACAGGACTTCCACAATGTACAGAAAATTTCCTATACAGAAAATTATAGAAAAAATTTTCTTAACGGAAATTTTACACCATATAGGTCTTTATACAGAACATTATACAGAATTTCTAATCGGAAAATTATATCTAAAATTATTTCCACATAAATTTCCTATAGAGAAAATTTATACAAAATTTTCTACAGAAAATTATATATTGAATTTTCTATATAGTATATAGTAATTTGTACAGAATTGTACTTGTCGTGGTCCTATACAGAAAATTGTACAAAAACGCCGAAAAAAAGAGAAAAATTTTCACAAAATTATACTGGATTTTCTACAGAAAATTATATGGAATTTTTTATAATAAATTGGACAGAATTTCCTAAAGAAAATTGGGCAGAATTCTCTAAAGAAAATTGTACAAAAATCTTCTATATATTTATATAGAGAGAACATTGTATATAAAATTATATCGAATATATTTCTATGTCAAAACAGAAATTGAAATAGAAACATTTTCAATATTCCAATACAGACAATTATAAAAATATCAAATTTCAACCAGAAAATTAAATATAAAAATTTTATATATACAGTAAGCTTATATAAAGTATAGACCGCGGCGATAGAGCTAAAATATGGTAATTCTATGATGAATTCTATAATTGGAAATTACTCCATTCAATATATTTTTGATTAAGACCTCTATAAATTGCAAGATCTGTCCTCGAAATCTATATACAGTATTTTTGAAAATCAACACTGAATTCAAAAATCAGTTTAAAACTTAAAACACAAATATCTATATGTAATATATAGCATATATATAGTTCTTGAATAACGTTTTCTATAAAGATTACATTCCAATTAACAAAAAAATAAAAACAAAAAGGATTTAATTATAAAGTAAATTCATATATATATATATATTAATAATAATTATTATTAATTTTATATATATCGAATGTTTTTTTAAACCAAAAAAAATGTTGAATTCTCATGAAACGAAATACACACAAAATATATATTGGATATATTTTATTACAATATATAAATAATAATAATAATTTGATGATGGCGATGATGATGATGATGGGTTCTTATTTTTGATCATAAATATAATGCGTATATAAATATTTAAAATACAATTATATATATATATACTTATACGTGTAAAAATGTGCGATGATACCGTTCTGAATTTGCAAAATACATAATAATAATAATAATATACACTTATATATATTATTATAATTTAAGTAATTTGATATATCGCGGTTGGTCGATTATTATTAATACATTTTATTTATATTTTAAACGTATATATATTTACATTTGTATATTGTATAAATTAAAAAAATATATATATATACAATATAAATAATATATACAGCAACTGAAGTCTAAACTAACTAACTAAATATATATGACTTTTTATATATATATAATAGTATACGATTAAAAATATATATATATATATATTAATATCAATGCGTATTTATTATCGCGCCATATATATATTTAAACAAAAAAAAAAATAAAACCTTTGCTCACCCAATCTATATTGGATCTGAAAATGTATTACATATTTATACGAATATATATTCATTCGCAGTATATATATATATATATATGGTATG
This sequence comes from Dilophus febrilis, assembly GCA_958336335.1. Lineage (NCBI taxonomy): Eukaryota > Metazoa > Arthropoda > Insecta > Diptera > Bibionidae > Dilophus > Dilophus febrilis. The sequence goes on from OY284472.1 coordinate 30,240,746, forward strand.
GTATGGTATGGATATAGTATCAAATTTCCAAAGTGTAAAAAAAAAATATAGGCATCCATCGCACAACAACAATTATAATTATAATAAAAAAAAATGTATTCTTGTTCATATATAATATCATATATATATAAGAATTTATTTATTTTTTTTAATATTAATTTTGTTATTTTATTCTTTTTTTTTTAATTTTAAACTTGCAGAGATCCATAACATAATCTTTATATAAAAAAAAATATAATGTTTGGTTTTATAACGTTTTATATAGGTATATAGTATTTGTATGCGGATATTTTCGATTGGAGATATCAAATATTATATATATACAAAACGAACGATGAATTATTTATATATATTTATGAAATTTTATATAATATATTTATATACAGTTGTGTCCATCAATAAACAATATTTGAATCAACGCAAATAAAAGGATATAAATATATATTAAAGCAATTGGAAATAATCCCTCCGATCCCTATTTCGGCTTCCTTGAAAATGTGTCCGAATTTTTGCGGTTTTGTTACATTCTCATTTATATCTCCTTAAAGTTATATATTTTGGAAATTTTGGATTAGGATTTTGGCTACCAAAAATGAAGAAAAATTACTATATAGACCGAAAATTTATTCTGATATACCACTCCGTCAATCTACTATTATACAAATCCTTGAGATTAATAAAGATATCATGTGTGTTTTTTAATTTCACTATAGAAATTCACTATAGAAAATTTAACTCTGTGGTGTACATGTTAAAAATGCCAACCTAAAGTTCTAACGAAATTTTGGGGTCGTGGGTTCGAATCCTACTGAATATGTTTTGTGTTTTCGGGTTATTTTTCGAATCTGAATTTTAACACAGAGTTGTATTTTCCGCTTGTGGTTGGTCGTACGGCTAATTACCGACACCGACAAAAGGCACAAATTAAGAAACTATAACAACAGAAGGCTGTTGTTGGACGCTAAAACCCGATTGTTGGTTGTATAGCCAAAAATTTATTTTTATTATTATAGAAATTCTGCGTGCATTTAATAAAGTTGTAATTGTAGATATATTATTAAAGGATTTCAGAACATTATAACAAATGTCTTTCTTTGGGCCATAATTAATTAGGTCGGTTTCGTGAGTTTTTTTTTAAGGATTTATATCAAGGATTACTTATCACGGACTTTCAGATATAAGTTTTTTTGTGAGGTAATTAAAGTGAAAAACCTAATTTTTGATTTATTTTATCAATACCGCATACATTTCTATATTAAATCATTTACTATATGGACACTATTTTCTATAAGCACAATCTTTAAAGGATATTTTAGCCAATTTTTTTTTGTAAATTTTACCATTGAACACAAATCCGCAAAAATTCACGAAACTGTTCGTTTAAAAAAATGACGACTTTAACGAATTTATCAAGTAAAATACATTAAGATATCTTAAGTTTCCTATTTCCTCTTTCATAAATAGTCAAAATTAGTTCAATTCTTTATATTGTAACAGAATCGTTTCGATCGATAATTCTTTTCTTCTTTTCATAGTCCGTGGCCACTCAATTCAAATCATCGTTTAATTAAATATCAACGGTGTGCGATAAATTTGCTGTGAATTTTTGTATGAACAGAACTGTAATTTATATATATGATATATGTAAATAAATGAATAAATATATAATAATATATTCCAAAATTCATATTACATTACATTTAGTGTATAAGTATATATACATAAAATTTTGCTCATTATACTCTCATTGCTTCATATATATGCGTATGTATACTAACTATATACATAAAATAATTAATATTATTATTATTATAATTAATATAATTTTTTTTTTGCATATAAAATTGTGGTTATAATTCAAAAGAAGAAAAAAAAAATTCCAAATTAATGTTATAAGTAAAAATATACATTCTTTTTTTACCAGTGGTATATTCATCAATCGAATAATTATACAGAAAAAAAAACAAGTATAATAATAAAATAGCTGAAATTATTTAGAAATCGCATCTCACACCAAAATCATATATACATATACTGAAAATAATAATTGCAGTATATATTATCACTTGTATATATAAATAGAAAATTAATCTATTCAAATTTTTATCTTTGAATATATATGCAAATTTTTTTTCTTTACAAATACAGTCTAGAATATTTATATAGTATTAAATAACGATTTATTTGCATTAATATATATACTATATACTATATAGAGATATAGATGTACTTATTTTAAAATATATGATAATATCAACATTGAATAATATTAATTACATATATTTCCCATACTTTACTTATAAATTTGTTTGTTACATATATATATGGAATATAAATATTCAATATAATAACGGTCTCATGTGATTTGGATTTTATACGACGCATATATATTTTAGCAGAGACTTCTATATATGATATATATATTGAAAATACAAAGGTGTATATTTAATAATAAAGGTATTATTTTATATTTAATGTATGTTATATGTATGTAAGTAAAGTATAAAATGTGAAAATGCATATTGATGATAAAGTATCAAAGAATCAACAAGAGTATGTAGCACAACAATCTCAATTTACAGAATATGTCTTAAATATGTCAAAAAAAAAAGAAACAAAATTACATGCATTTTATATAGAGATACACAAATTTATATGTTGATTATATCATGTTTTATGTATGTATGTATATATAATATTTTACATATAACATTTGATACTATTATTTACATATAATTACTCCATATATATATAGTATAGTATGTCTTTATACTAATCCTTTATTATACCGGGTATTTATTATACTATATAAATATATATATATAAATGTGTTAGTAAATATCTAATGTCCTGGTTAATTATTTGAAAAGTTTTCTGGAATTACTCAATATACTTATTAAATATCCTTACAAGATCATCCTTAATGATATCAAAACCATTTTCGATTAAATTTCAATGAACGTTAAAGTTTAAAGACATTGCTGAAATCAAATTCGGTTAGTTGTTTATTAAATTAATTATACAACATGAAATTGAGGTATTTTGCGTTTTCATAAGAATTCTATAAGCCCCAATGGTTTTCGAAAGAACGCAAAAGAACAATTTAACAGTTAGAGAAATATCCGGATTAGCAAATTATTGCTTATTCTTTATCGCCAAAGCTATGTGATTTCAACATACAGTACTTCTGGACCTTTGTATACACAAACACCGGATTATTTAAATTGTTACAATGAAAACATTTTCATAATCCTCTATAGGTTTGGAAAACCATTGCTCAATTCAGACCTCTTTGTGGCAGTTCAAAAAAACAATGCTATTGTTCATCATTTTGTGTGAATGCGTATGGATTAATGATAACTCAAAACAAACGAAAAGTTTTTGATAAATTGTCGTTTCATTAACTAAAATTTAGATATATAAACACACCTATAAATATTCTATTGTTTTTTTTTTTGTTGTTGCGAATCGCTCCTATATTATCAATCTAACATCTTTATGCAAAAACTTCTCAATTGTCACATGTATATAGTAATTCAGATACATGCTGATCTATATGTATATATATAGACATATTAGATATAGGTATCAAATTCGTTATTGTATCCTCAATCCTGTTTTTATTTTTATTTTTTCTTTATAATTTTTTTTTTTTTTTGATTATACAAAAGAGTATAAATAATAATTGTCTTGTATATAAAATACACAATACACAATATATGAAATTGCAACAACATGCTATATATTTTCTTTATGATATCTATATATATATATGTTGAGAAATATATAGGATAGGTATAGGTATATAAACAACCGTTAGTATATATATATATAAATACAATGTAAAACTATAAACTTTTAAAATAAAATTGTCTATATATATGTGCAATATTTACATAATTTTAGGAACTTGGATCCTTTACATATTTATTATATTTATATGTACACACATGTTATATAGATATCATATGACAATATACATTATCTAACATACAACAAAAACTTGGGTGTTGTAATTTAACACACAAATAATAATATTCTTCAGAACCTTACATGTTTTTGCCTTATAAACACTATATAGATACAAAAAAACCGGCATTTTACAACGAATTTGTCATGAAAATTATATATAAACTTAACCACTAAGTTAATTATCGATTATTTATAGCTGATAGCTATTCAATTAATTAAAAATATGATTTTTCAGGTTCACGATAAACTATTTGTCTAATTTATTTTCTGTGGTCAAAAATATGTTTTAATAGCCATATAGTATCGGTCAACATTGGGATGGAGATGTGTGTATTGTATATATATTCCCTTTCCCTATGAACCTCGCATATTCGACCAATGGGGAATGTTATTAGCGACATTTTCCATACTTTAGATCTTATTGGATTAAAACAATATCGGTTTATTTAGTTATTTAACACTTATTCTCTGTTAGAACATAACATTTCCAATAGAGATAAAATTTGGGATAAAATTGAATTATTTTTAAGAATTATAGAAGAAGAAAATTCTATTAGTGGGAAAATTAATCAAGGTTGGCAATAATTTCTTGCATGGCAATAATTTCTTGCAATAATCAACAATACATATTTCGTTCTAATATAAGTACAAAATTATTCCATTCCTTGAGTTATAATTTCATTATTTCCACACGCAATTTAACAGATAAGTTAAATAAGATATGTGCTCTACAGTTTAGAATTCTTTTATAGTTCGCCAGATTGTCTGATCTTATGTTAACATTAACACGATATTATATTATATAGGTGTATACTAAATAATAAAATTAATTTTTCGCTTTACAACCAACAATCTGGGTTTAGCGTCCAACGATAGATAGCCTTCTGTTGTTAGTTTCTTAATTTGTGCCTTTTACGGTGTCGGTAATTAGCCGTTCGACCAACTGCAAGCGGAAAATACAACTCTGTGTTAAAATTCAGATTCGAAAAATAACCGAAAACACAAAACATATTTTATGCATTCAGTAGGATTCGAACCCACGACCCCAAAATTTCGTTAGAATTTTAGGTTGGCATTTTTAACATATACACCACAGAGTTATATAGGTGTATACATTCTTATAAATCTCAGAAATTGTAGTTTTATATAAAATTTCCATAAAATATCCCATATACATATATAAGAATTTAAATATTGAATCATATTATCGCAAATATATATTAATTAAATTAATAGGTTTTTGAAAAAAAAAAAACAAATTTGATATATTAAAAATGAAAAACAAAACGTAACAAAATATATAATATGATGAGGTTCATTATAATGTATATATATATATACAATATATGTATATGCAATGGAACACCAGTTAAAAAAAAATCACTGATATCGGATAGATATATAACATTATTTATATATATATAGTGGAAGCAGAAAATATATAGAATGAATAAAAAAAAAAAAACGGGCGGCAGTAATATAAAACACACACACACACACACACACCAGAACTTGGGGCTGAAGAGGAATAAATACATCACAATATTAAACACGATATGTACAAATAACTTAACATATTATATATCCAAAGATAGATATATATATATATATATATATATATAAATGGATATCTATACGTTATATAAATATACAAATATATATATATATATATAGACTAATATTTGTTAAAATAATGAGTTGTTGAAAACTGATACATGAAATTGAATAGGACGTTATATGAGAACATTAGCGCATATTTTATAATAATAATATAAATACTAAAATATGTATATGTATATATAAAAATAGACGTCATGTATATATAGAAAGAAAAATGTATATAAAATATTAAAAAAAATTATGTATAAATGATCACATTATTCAATATATATGGAATTGGATGAATAAACATAACAAAATTTTATTATAGTAAACAAAGTCTATACGTACATTCGAAACGTAACTAGAGATTTTTTTCTATACATTCTTTTATGTACCGTAAAATTTCATTTTAATTAATAATTTTTCATTTCATAATTAATAATTGATAATTAAAAAATGTGATATGGTACTTAATTTTAATAAACTATATATATATATAGTAATTTAAACGTTAATAACAATATAGTAATAACATTCGGTACATACCTTAATTTCATCACTAGGTAATTCTTTCTTAACTTTAACAATTAAAGATGATGATGATGATGATGATCCAGAGGATGTTGTAATTACCTCGCCAGATGTTGTATTAATATTATTGTTGTTAGTGGTTGCAATTGTTGCAATTGTCGTTGTAACTGTTGTAGCTGTTGTTGAAGTTGTTGAAATTGATAATGTTTTTGTTGATATTTCATTCATTATTATTTGTTTTTTTATTTTTCAATTTAAAGATTTCCACCAACATAAACTCCGTTTAAATCACTATTTATAGATATATATATATTATATGATGATTTATTAATAAATAAATAAAAACAGAGATATATTAGATGTCTATATATAAATTTCTGCGTGTAATATTTTGTAATAATATAATAATTTATTAAAATTCTTATAATTTTGTTGCCCTCCTCATCGCATCTTATATATATTTATAATAATAATTTCTTCATATAATATAAATATTTTTTAAAGAAGATTTTTTTTTGCTATATGGTTATTTATAGAGTATAGTAATTTTACACTTTGTATTTTTCTTTAATTATATATATATATAGAAATTGATAGTATCACATCACAACCATCATCATCATCATCATAATGATCATGATCATCATCATCATATAATAATAATAACAAGTTCAAAGAGAGAAAATAATTAAAAAAAAAATACTTTAAAAAAATTAACACACAGCACAAAATAAAATTAAATTTAAATGTTTGGTTTTCTTTTTTTCGTTTTTTGTATTTGAAAAGTTAAAAATAACTATGAAAATTGCACTCGAATAATTTTCCTTTATATACTTTTTTCTTTTACACCATCGAAAAATTTTTTAATATTTATATACAATATATAAGCAAATCGACCGACCGATCAACCGAACTATATACACTCTATATATTGTATTGTATAAATGTATTTTTAAAAAATACAATAATTTTATATGTATATACGATTTTTATACAGTGAATTACAATACGTAATGATGAAAATCAATCCCCAAGCAAATGATTTTATCATTTATATTTTAAAACTTCAAATATGTCAATCAAAAATAAAATTTAATAATTATTAAAAATTGAATTTGATTTGAAAAATTTATCGAAAAATCGCATCCAATTCGCAATTTTCACAAAATAGTTATTTTTTTTCAATTTAATTTATAAGCAAACACATCAAGGACACAAATTAAAAATTAAATTCTATGTATTTATAAATAAAAATTATTCATATATTATTAATGTTTTCATGAAAATTAATTAAATTTTTATTTTTGTATTATTGTGTATTAAAATTAAACATTCGTTCAATCGCAAAAAAAAAAAAAAAAAAAACAAAAAATCAATTCACATTTATAGAAAATTCCTTATTATTTTAATTAACCTTTTCTATTTCTTTATCACACACTTTTTTTTTTTGTTTTAAGGAAATTTATTTATATAATATTAATTTTTTTTTTTATTTTGTATGTAAAATACAATGACTCGCAGATGCATAAATGTAACTAAACTAATATACACACTCTACAAGTTATTATTAAAAACAAAAAAAAAAAAATATCAAAAATACACATTTAAACACCAAAATAATATTCTTCTTTTTCTTAATTCTTTTATATAGACCAGAGAATCAACACTAGTAACAACCATCCATACAATAATATGGTTGTATCACTACTATACAGAGACTGACTGACTGACGGATGAATCTGTGAATAATTTATATATGTTGTATAAATCGCGATTTGTAAAATTTTCATATAGTATATTTATATTTTCTTTTACATACAGTCATCAGTTTTGAAATAATCTATATATATATATATATATATATAATGATATATATATCATTTGAATTCATATATAAATGTAGTAGAGATGATAGGCAAACGTCGCCCAACGAACGAACACAATGAGTTGATCCTTCCAAATTTTATATTTCATATAATGTTGTGGTGTTCTGTGTTATATAGACTGCGCTGATATGGATGGATACTGATACTGAATGAATGAATAGAAAAACTGATGGGTATATGGATTGAATTGAACTCTGAATAGCATATTACTTGTTTGTTAAATGTTAATATATAATCGAATGATATATATATATATACTATTGTGTACAAATATGAGTAAGACTTTTCAATTTAAACTTCCATGCGGTTTATCTATTTGAACAAATGCTTTAATTTTTACGTTCGTAGTACTGTTATTGAAATTTTTGACAAATTTTACGTGAATTGGTTCATTGCTGTAGTACAGTTACGTGTGTGTGTTTGTGAACCAAGAAAAGTTGTTTATTCGATTTGTTTAATTTTTGATAATGTCTGAAATTATTCAACAAATAAGTAGCACTAAAATTTTGTTCGCGAAATGAAATATCGGTCGCCGAAACGTTCAGAATGGTGCAGAAGGCCTTTGGTGAGAAGTCGATGTTCAGAGCAAGTGTTTTCAATTGCACAAACTGTTCAAAGATGATCGTGAAGCGCGCGTTGAAGACGAACCACATCAAAACGACTAATACTGATGAGCGGCATGCCAACAAAATCAAATAATTGGTGCTGAAAAATCGTCGATTGACTACTAGAGAGCCTGTGTGATATTGTTGGAATTTCAAATGGGTCGCAGTCAACACCATTTTAAAAGATGTTTTGTGCCGCAGAAAAGTCAAATTGCGATTGGTGGCAAAAATGTTAAATTTCATGGAAAAACCGCTTCGCGTTGCAGAATGTGAAACAATGCTTTCGACTATCAAGACAAAATTAGACGCATCATAACTGGAGATGCGACTTGGATCGTGACTTCTGGCTTTTCGCTAAGCTTAAGGGACCGATATAGGACACCGTTTTGACACGATAGAAGAGATCCGAAAAGCCGAATCGAAGAGGGAACTGATGGCGATTCCGGAAGACGAGTATAAACAATGTTTTGAAAATTGGAAAAAGCATTGGCATGGTTGCATTGCATCAGGCGGGGATCATTTTTAGGGTAATGATTTAGATTTAGAAGAATAAATAAAGATTTCAACAGTTATAAATAAAGTCTTACTCATATTTGTACACAGTAGTATATTAGTATAAAGTAAAATTTTATTCAATATCAGTGTCTTGTTCAACCAAAACAGACAGTGAGACAGAGTCAACCAGCAGCAGTGTATAATTTATTTTATAATACAATGTATTTTATTTATTTTTGGTTTAATATCATTTGTGTATAGGTCAAGTATTGATGCAATATTTTATTCGAATATCATACAGAACGATAAAAGATAGTACAAATAATATTTAAAAACCAAATGTAGCTATAAAATAATTTGGTATAATAAAGTTTAGCTTTTAAATTAACTATAAAAACTCCACAAAATCCACTTAATTAATTAGTATCCATAGTATTAAAATTATATTTTAATCATTCACACAGATCAAACAACCAAATAGGAAGAAATGGAATAATTAGGAGAGGAATAATTTGTAAAAAATTAATATCCTTTTTAATCTAATGATATTATTTGTATGATGATATTCAAATCATAATTCAACAAAAAATTAAACCAAAAAAAAAAACTATATTTAAAACTCACCAATTTCAAATGTATTGATAAAATGAATTCCATCAATCCATTAGATGGTTCCATGCTCCATTCATTCGTTAAAACATTTGTCTTCAATCACAAAATACTTAATATATGGAAAATTACCCACTTTTTCCGTAAAGTTTACCTAATTTAGACGGGAAATAGCAACATAATAACTATTTTGATTACTTAAAAATTATAATATAATAATTAATTTATAATAAAATGAAAATAAAAAAAGATTATTTACTTGTTTAAATCATTTTTATGGAATGTTTTCTTATAACTATTCTATTAGATATTTTGATTATGTCAAATGTAAAATTTAAAATGAAAAAAAAAAAAACTAATTCTTTTTTTCGTCTTAACTACTATACAATTTTCTTTAAGGATTATTATAAAACACAACCCGAAATATTACTTGTCTTTTGTTGCACTTAATTTATGGCATTTTTTCTTATTTTTTTTTATTGTTCAGGTTTAGTATAGATATTAAAATAAAATAAAATATACTTTATTTTTTGACATTTTTTCACATATTTAAAAAAAAAAACACAACAATAAAAAATATTTTAACTATAAAAATGTTACTAATAAAAAAAAAATATTTAAGTAAAAAAATTAATTTAAATAGATTTTGTATAAAAAAATATATATACAATTATATATGACACAGCCAATAAAATTGATTTAAACCAATTGTAGGTATTTAAATGCAATTTAAATCGATGTCAAAAAAATATTTCATTATTATTATCATCATCATCATCATAATGATCATCGTCTTCAGTACTATTGATAGTAGTTTTTTTATTGTTACTTTGATGATTCTGATCATTATTTTTAACACTATTATCACTCTTATTTATTTTATATTCATTTAATAGATCTAATGTATAAACATCACCCTCATCGTCAATGGTAATAAATGTGGTAAAATCACTGTTGGCAAATATTTTCTCCGCTGAATTACCAACAAATTTGATACACGATAATAATTCGGATTTATCGGATGGTCCCAATTTTCCAATCCATTGATTATATGAATTTGTACAATTTCCATTAGTATTTGGATTATTATTAACATCATCGTTATCCTTATTAATAATATTATTATTATTATTATTATTATCGTTAATCAGATCGATGTCACCTAGTGGTATTGAAATTTTTTTCTTATTAAAACGTTGACTACGTCGTTGGCTTTGTTCATTATTACGATTCATTGCAATTGGATTATTCATGGCATAGGAAATATTCCAAAAACATATTTGTTCAGAACAACTGACTAATATTAGCGGTGGTGATTTTAATTTATTATTATTTAAATCCGCTTGTGGTAATATTTTTGTTGAATCATCATTTGTTGTTTCACTTGTTGATTGTTTTTGTTCACTTTTGTTTTGGCTACTACCGCTTGACGATGTATTGGCCGTCTTGATCCATGGTGAAAATAACATATCATTTATTTTTGTTTTATGTGATACTAATTCATAAAATAATTCAGTTGATGGTATTTTATATAGATTTATTGCACCGGTATCAAAACCAACAGCAAATATTGTTTTATCCGGTGAAATTCGAATACATGTTATATAACCCAATGATTTTGATGCAATATGTACATTAAATTCATATAATAATTTATGCTGTGGAGCTTGTCCACTGCCAATTCCAATTTTGTAAATCTATATATATGTATATATAAAAAAAAAACTATTTAAATTTACATTTCCTTTTAATTATTTTATGATAATAAAACAGAATAGAAACCGAAGATTAGTTTCTTGATTAGTCGAAAAAAACTGACTGACTACTTACAAAAATAATACGTGATGAACTTATCATTAAAATATCATCAACCATAGCCGATGATGTATATTCCAAATCTGATGATTCATTTCCATTCATTATTGTGGTGTCAACAATTGATGTCATTTTTGTTAAATCAAATATCTAAAAATAAAAAAAAAATGATCGGCAAATAAATAAAAGAAAATGTAAAATGTGTTGTAAATGAAATATCATAATCGAAAATCTCCTATTTTTATATTAATTGTTTCTTACAAATGAACACCTACCTCAAATGTACAATCCTCTTTAATTAATAAAATTAATTGATCATTTAATAAAATTGTATTTACTAATTTCGATCGAATTGCACAATGTTTTGTTACATTTTTAAAACGTATACAATATTTACGTGCCGTTCCAACACAAAACAAATCATCCAATTCATAACATTTCAAATACGAAACAATAATACATTCTACCGTTGATTGACGATTCATTTTATCATAAAAGCTAATCAATGGTGTTGAAGATTCATTCAGTTTCCATACCATACCATTATCACAACCAATTAAACAATAATTTTTCGTTGCCGATATACAGGTAATTTTACCACAAGACAATACATTATCGTCGGTTACGGTTACATTGGCCATACCCGAATTAAGACTTTGGGCCGCCGCCAATGGTTTTGCATTCCAATTATAAATCGGTCTTAAATTATTAATTTGTTGATAAATTCGATTTGCCGAATCAACAGCATAAATTTTAAAATCTGATAAATCATCGAAATTATATATAACATCAAATAGTTGACCGCCGATTAACCATGTATTTAGCGTATTACGACCATTTAAATTATCAACGCTAATCGGTGAACCCATACGATCCGATGACCATATCATACTTTCTCTATCAAAATTTGAATACTCTAAACCGTAAATATTCAGGCAAGCACCACCCAATTTTGTAATTGCCATCAGTACATATTTATAAACGGCATTGTCCAACGTAAACACATCAATATCTCGAATGTAATCACTAACACTACTTCGTATTTTTTCACATCGTTCATTTATATCAAATACAATAATACCCTTTTTTGTACCTAATATTAAATATTTTTTATCATCTGTGATTGTACTGCAGGTGATTTGATTTCGGTCATCCGAAAATTGTATAGAATAAATTATCGAAAAATCTGTATATAAAACGGTAAAATCACTATTTAAAAATCGTATTTCAATAATGTATTCGGCAAATACAATGGCAATACGATAATAGCATTTGGAATTTTTCATAGATTTTGGTATTGAACGTATGCTATTAAATGATTTTGGAATTTCCGGCGGTTTCGTTCCATTTGCATCCGTTTCATCAATGTCAATATTATTATTATCATTGATATTATTCTCAAAATGTGTTGTATTAACAACATCAATACCATTAATTGAGGAGGACGACGATGATGATGTTTGGGATGATGATGAATCACCTTTTATTGAACATGTTGACGATATCGAATCATTAAATGTATCATGTACTCCAATTGGTGTATCATATGGTTTCCAATTCGATGTTATACCAACATTTGATTGATCCATTGTATTGAAAAAACTTATGCTACCCGATTTATTTAATGTCATCAAATATTTTGGTGGTATAAAATGGGTTGCCATCGTATTCGAAACATTCGTTGGAAAATGTATCATATGTTTCATAACAAATTGTTCTAATAGTTCATCAAATTGATATTTTACAATATGACCCGATTGTGTTATTAAAAATAATTCAATACCTACGATGCCATTCAATAGATACATTGATTTAAATATATCATTTTTATTATGATAATATAGCTGTTGTTTCCATGTTTGTTTACTACAATTTTTTATATTAAACGACTCAGTTTTATGTAACTGCTCTTTATTATAATTATGATTTTGTTGAAAGTTGTTGCCATCAAGACTATGATTACTAGCGGCACCACCACTTGCTGTACTGTATGAACTCATACTGTTTAAAATTGATATTGATGATGTTATTGACGGTGACGTGGATATTCCATTCATCGATACGGACGATGCAGACGACGAAGAGTGCTGTTGATGATCTCTGTTGATACGTTGTGAATCATTATCGGAATACACATCCGAATGACGACGCAAATCTATTGGTGTATTTTTCATTGACCATAATTTACAAATTCCCTGTTGATCAATTGTTATAAAATATCGTTTTAGAAATATTTGTAAATCGGTAATCAAATATTGATGTCCTTTGTAAACGGTTGGCTCTATTGTATAATACGGTGACAGATCTGTCAGTAAAATTGTATGATTTTGTAATACTGTTATTGCTGTATTTGCTTCGATAAACCGAATTAGATATGGTCGATCAGGTAATTTTATGATTTGACGTCGTTTATTTGAATGATCTCTGAAAAATTTATATTTATGAAATCATCAATTATTATTATTGTTATCACATAAGAAATATATCACAAATAAGAATTTACTTACTTATCAGTAAACCATAGACGATTTTCAAATGTTTTTGCTTGTCGAATAGCCTCCTGTTGCATTGCACCATTCGTTGTCATTGCATATTGTATTAAGCATGTATCAATGGATTTTATCATTGTTTCTTCAATGTTCGGTAAAAATTCCAATAAACCATCAATAAATTCAAGTTTTCTTTTATCTTTACCTTGAAAATTTCAATTTAAAAAAGTATTGTTAAATTTAAATATCGTTGTTTAACATTCAAATGATATATTGAAAAAAAAAAAACAATCATTTACCTGCAATTTCCGAACGATATAATAATAAATCACCTAATGTATTCGATAGACCACTAATACGTAATTTACTTTCAAGAAAACCAAAATCCAAATATAATTCGGAAAATAATTTCCATTCCATTGACTCTTTCAAGTGATAACCAATATAATAGTAAAAATAATCATCATCTGGTATTTTTACCAATATCGGTTCTTTTCGTTCGGCCAACGCCATTGGAATGTAATAGCTATTCACTAAATTACAATGTAATTTCTTTTTTGTACTACCATCAATATGACTATTTAAATATAAATAATAATGATATTGTACTGTATATGTTTTATAATCAAGTTGATTGATTGTTGAATGATGATGATGATGGGATTCAATTAAATACAATTTTTCAAATTCAATTAATATCTCTTCACAATATTTTTCATTTTGATTCCAATACATTTGTAAAATTCGTGATGAAAATGAAAAATCATCTTTAAATATCACCAAACTATTAAATAACTGTAGATGCTCTTCGGATAAATCACTTAACGACAATTTTATTGGTTCGTCAATGCTAACAAAATTTGATGAACTAATGAAAAATAAATAAAAAATATACTATATAGTGTTATCTTATATATATATATCTATACACAAATTAATTTTCAATTAAATTACTTATAGTCACTGAGTGTTTTAATCCATTCAGCCCATCGATTTTTATTACTTTTATTACTGCAATAATTACGTAAATTTCTAGCAATTATCGATAAAACAAATGGTGAACCTTTACACAAATGCCGTAACACATTAATATCTTGTTCTTCATCAACTAATTTCTTTTTTAATATTATTTCAAACAATTGTAAACTTTCATTTGGTTGAAATCCATTTGTTATTTGTTCCGTATGTATCAACATACTCGGCAGTGCATTCATAATTTCTTTATTACGTGTTGTTATTAATATTTTACATCGCAGATCAAATGATTTTAATATACGAACACTTTGTACATTGGCTAATATTATTAAACAGTCTTTATAGAAATTATCTTCTAATATTTCACGTAAATTTTGAAGTAATTCAAAAATCTGATTGCTTTTATCGAGGAGCGGTGCTCTCGATATTTTATCAAATCTATCGTCACATTTTAATAAAATTTTCAGTCTGTAATAATAATAATAATAAAAACAAAATATTAGTTAAATAAAAGTAAACCACCAAAATACGCAAAATTAATTAAACATATTTCATTTCATTTATAACCTTTGCAATTTCGATAAAACATCATCTTGAGTTTTTATTTTACCAGCATTTATCCAATAGATTTTAAAATTCATTTTTTCCATTATTGAATAATTACAACAAGCGTCCATGGCAAGCCAACGTTTACCAGCACCTAAATTACCATGTAAAACATAATATTCTCTACGTTTTAATTGTAATAATTTTCGTTGCATGGTTTTTAACTATGAATAACGAAAAATCAACAAACATAAAAAACTATTGATAAATAACATATTTTAAAAAATTACTGTGTGGGGGTTTTTTTTCTTTGTTGAATAAAATTAACTTACATATAAACATCGATGTACATTATAATCAAGATGCTTTGGTATTTCACTACGTAAATCACATTCGGCACTTTCATAAAGACTTAGTAAACGATCAAGTCTTAAGCCAGAATTATCCACGGTGGATGCTGTTAACATACAAAGATCATATAACCAATTGTATTTTGTACGTATTGCATTCAAGAATTGTAATACATCTTTTTGTGCATATTTCAGTATAAATAATAATTCATTAATTTGTTCATGTGGTTGATATGATTTTGCCAATATTGAATCAATTTCATTTTGTGTAAATAAAAATACAGTCTCTGATTTAACATCGGTAAATTCAAAACTTTTTATAAACTCTTCTTTTAAATAATATAAAATATCTACAAATTGTAATTTTCCCATTATGAAAACATTCAGTTGTTTTTTTTTTAATTTGGTTCTATGGTTTATTGTTTATAATTAAATATTATTTAATCTGTAAATAAATATGAAAATTTATTAATTATTATATTTGCAGATATTTTGATTTAACTCTACATACGAATTCAATATAATTATTTATTTATTTCCGAAATTAATAAGATTTTAATTTTACTTTATTATTACGCTTTTATTTATATAAAATGTTATATAAATTTATATTAAAATCTATTTTATTATTTAAACAAACTCATTTATAAAAAAACAAACTTAAAATACCGATAAATTTGCAATTTAATATGTTATTGTTTAATTAATATAACGTAATTGTTTATTTGTTTAAGTTAATTTATAATAATAAAGACAAAGACAATTTGTAATTAGCCTATTAATAAATAATCTGTGTTTATCACAAAATATATTATAACACATATTAAAAAAAAAAAAAAATAATCACAAACAGAAAACGATAACATAATTATAATGATGTAATTTAATACACACCAAAATGACTATTATTGATAATATTCGGTAAACCAAAAAAAAAAAATTTTTTAAATATTAAATAATTCATATGATTGTTGATTTTGTTTGATTATATTAATATTATGTTGAAAAATAAACAGGTAGTACTTAATAAAAAATAAATATTTACTAATTGTTTAAACAAACACTTGCGGCTTAAATGTATTTATTTTTTTGTATTGCTTATATATAAATTAAATAAGAAATATACATAATCCAAATTCACCTTGAAATTTAATCAATTTTGAACAAATCAAATACAAATAAAAAAAAAAAATAAGGTCAATGTACTAACACGCGACGGCATATAACAATAATTCGTCATAAAAACAATAAAATATTGTGATTGTCAAGGACTTCATAAAATATTTGCAATTATATTTTATAATACATTTATAGTATTTTTTATGATTATTTATTTATTGTTAAAATCTTTATTTTTATTTAAAAAAAAACACTTTTTAAGCAAAAAAAAACGGCAGGTACCAATAATATAATGACCCACCACTTGTTGTTAAGCAGATGATAATAAAAAAATAAATAAATAAATAAATAAAAACACGTTATTTTTTTTTTCTTTTCTGTCTAGTACAAATATCAAGTTTAGGTGTATTTGAAAACAAAAACAAATCAAAATATTGAGAAAATGTTGAACAAAAAAAAAAAAAAAAAAAAAGAAAAAAAGGTACAGGTAAAAATTTTCTAAAATAAATGAAGAAAAAAATAATCATGCGCTTGCGTGTTTTGTAAAAATTTAAAATAGGCGGTAAAACACTGGTAAAACACAATAAATTCTTTTATAAAATTAAACATAAAATAAGATTACTCACCTTTTACAAAATTATATTATAAAATTATTAAATATTTTTAACTATAAAAAATTGCCATATTTCGTATTATGATAATAAATTACAAAATAAAAAAAAAAAACGGGGGTGCAATGATTTTCTGTTAAACTGAAATGGAGAAATGTTGCTGGTTGATGCTGTTTATATGATTAAAATTTACCGTTTTTTTCTGTTCCTTTATACTATTAATTTTATTTCACAATTCACATTTCACTTTTTCATTTTATTTAATTTAAATTAATTGTTTTGTCAAAATTCAAAATAATTTAATTAATTAATATTTATTTTTTTCTTTTTTCAATTAAAAACTATTTCTTTTATTTGATTTGTTCTTTGTTGCTTTTTTTTTTTTAATATATTCTTTTTATTTTCTTTTGTTATATGTTTTTTTTTGTTTTATTCCTTTCTTTTTCTATGCGCAGCAAAGCAATTGGAAAATACAAAAAAATTATGCTTCCTTCTGATATGAAATTGAAATATAACTATTAACTACAAATGATGAATAATGTAAGAAAATGATAAATGAATAAAAAATATTACACTAGTAGACCTCACTCACTCACACACTTTCCCGTCGTGCAACATTTTTTTTGTACAAGAAAAATTCTTCATTTTTTTTGTGTTGCCGTTGATATGTGGATATAAAACGGGAAAACTGCATTATCATCATCGATATAAAAATTCTATTACATCGTTTTGTAAAATTTTATAGATTTTTTGTAATTTATCGGCATTTTCCTGGTAGTTAATAAATAAATAAAATATTATTGAAACTTCTACCAAAAAAAATTTGTTAAAATTGTTCCAGGGCATTTTCTAATTTATTTATTCTATTTTTCAAGTTTATTTAAACAATTTCAGTAATAATCTAAACATCATTCGATGGGTGTTTAGATTTTTGATATGATGCAGATTGTCCAAACTGTGAGGAATATAAAACATATGGTTAATATTTTGTATTTGTATATATTAACAAAGTGAAAACAAAAATTGAATCCAATTGAAAGAAATAAATTAAAAAGGAATTCTCAAGAGTTGATTTGTTTGCAACAAATATTAATCCAATAATGAAATAATAAAATTTAATATATCCAGGAATTCTAATTGAGTAATGCTTTGGAGGTGTGATCGTATGCTCGATGGATTGCCAAGAAAATTGTGGATCAGGCGGATGAAGAATACAAAAATGTTTTCATTTTGTTGTTTGTGGAATGATAATTAGTTTTTAGATTCTAATAAATGGAATCGCTGAAAATCACCAACCCCGCTCTTACCCGCAATCCAAATGGAATAGTTTTATCATTGAATATAAATAATTACATTGGAGCGTTGATTTTTAATTAATTAGTTTTTTTTGGTTTTCATTCAATATATATTTTAATAATATTTATTTTATTTTTTTTTTATTTTGTTTTCCGTTTGTTTATATTTTTATAATAATAATAATAATAATAATAATTAATTAAGGTATATCAATATGTAATTTTTCAATTTTATGTGTGTTTTGTTTGCATGGATTTTTGTTTTTTTTTTTTTTTTTATATTGATAGGTAATTTTTTTTTTATATATTATATTTAATTAAATATATCTATTATTATTATATTAATTTATATGTGTATAATAAGCAAAAGTTCCTACAAAAAAAAAAAAAAAACATTTTTATTATTTTTAATTTAATTTTTTCTTTTAATTTAATTGGTTGCTAGTTTTATTTTATTTGTGTATGTGTGTGTGGGGGTGGGGGTGGGGTGGTGGAGTGCAATAAACACCCACCAAAATAATCTAATTAATTTGTTTTTTCATTATTTTATAATATTTTTTTTTTTAATTTAATATATTTTCTGGGAATTTTTTTTTTTTATTTTTTTCACTCATTATTATATTCCTAAATATTTAAATATATGTATATTTTTTTAGTGCTTTTTTTCCCCCGTTTTTTTTTTATGGTTTATTTTAAGAATCATATTTTTTTCTTGCTATGTATAATTTTACATAAATAATAGGGAGGTTTTTGTTTTTTAATTTTTTTTATTTATTATTATTTTTAAAATTTTTAATTCTTATTTATTTTTTTGTTCTTAATAATTTTTTTCGGTTTTTTATTTTAACTATATGAAAAATTTTATTTTTAATTATATTTAAGAAAAATGTATATATTTTTATTGTAATTTTTTTTTTTTCGTAATGTATATTAATTTGTTTTCTAATTTTAATGTTTCCGTTTACAATAATATAGTATAATAATAATAATAATAATAATAATATAATAATAATATATATATTAAATATAAATGTGTTGCGATTAATATAATAATAATAATTTTTTTATATAATAAAAAAAAAAATAAAAATAGTTATTAGCAAAAAAAAAAAAAACAAAAAAAAAAAAAGAAAGAAAATAAATTATTTTTTTTTTAATTTGAATGTAACGGCTGCTGCTGCTGCTGCTGCGAAAAAGAGAATCTTTTTTTTTTTAATATTTAAAAAATAGTAGGTATTTCTTATATATTTTTTTTTTTTGTAAATCTAATTGATTTTTACTAATATTTTTTTTTTTTTAATTAATTTAACGTTTGTATTACAAACACAAAAAAAAAACTATTGGAATATAAAATTTAATAATTTTTCCTTTTTTTTATATATATAAATTATTTATTTGTTGTCACTACTGGAACAATATGTTTCTTATGAGATGGGTTCATTCAATTTTTTGTTTATGAATTTTCAATTGATTATTAATAAAGAAAAAAATAAAATAATAAATAAATAATTTTAACATTCGTGTGTTAATTTAAATTGTGATGATTACAGCGATATAATTTATTTATATAGAGTTGTAATTTTATTGTTGTTTATATTATTATTATTGTTGTTGTTGTTGTTGTTGTTGTTGTTATTGTGGTTGTTTTTTGGTGGTCTATTTTAGATGACCAATATTTATTTACTTTTTTTTATTTTTTTTTTATTATTATTATTATAATTTTTTTTTTTCACAAACACACAAATGCGACACACACATCCACGCATATAAAATATTATACGTGCCATTGCAATTCAGCTATCGATGACTTTGTTTTTGTTTTTTTTTTTTGAATAGAGATATAGCTAACAACGAAATTAACGACTGTATGGTAATTGTTGTAATGGTGGCATTTTCGTAGTCGGTCGATGAACGTTCGCAGCATGGTTCAAATACCGATTATCCGGCTGCGGTTGCACAGTACGGATCTGTGTTACCTGTGGATTATAGAAACGTTGCGGTGGTTGTGGCAATGTTGGAACAAAATAACCACCAGCATTACTTGTCGGCTGAAATATTTGTCCCATTTGATGGACACGCATATTTGTCATCCGTTTCATGTATTCGGTGGCCAATAACGCTTTACGATCCTCTTTACGCTGTGCCAATGCAACGTACAATGGTTTTGTTGTGCCCAATAGGCGACGACCATTCATAACGGTCATTGCTGTGGAAGCCTCCTCCGGTGACGTATAACACACAAAACCAAAATGTTTGGAACGTCCGTTTTCCATCATGACCTTTGCCGATGTTATCGTACCAAACGGATCAAATTCTTTACGTAATCGATCATCATCGATACTGTCATCCAAATTCTTTATATACAAATTTACACCTTTATTCATCACTTTGCTGGTTGTTGGATTAATGGTGCTATTAGTACTGGTTGCTGTTTGAGTTGTTTTATTACCACCACCGCCGCCGCCAAATTGTTCGCACATAATATTATTATTATTATTGAAATAATAATAATAATACGATGATGAAGCA
Organism: Dilophus febrilis; assembly: GCA_958336335.1. Taxonomy (NCBI): domain Eukaryota; kingdom Metazoa; phylum Arthropoda; class Insecta; order Diptera; family Bibionidae; genus Dilophus; species Dilophus febrilis. The sequence goes on from OY284472.1 coordinate 30,262,175, forward strand.
GCTGCCGCGGACGATGTTGATGTGGCTGAAGTTGTTGGTAAAATTTTGACGGATCAATGTATACCTGAACAAACGAGAAAATATACTTATGTTGTGTGAGTGTTGTGTGTGTGTGTGTGTATACAGGCAAATTTTTACAATGTTACGTATACTTTATTGGTTTGATGCCGGGGGGGTGAGGGTTGATTTGTTATATGCTTCTTTTTTTCCTTTTTTTATATTTTTGGAAAATTGATTGAAGAAATAATGTTGTGGGTGGGTGGTTTGCTGCCGTTATATTACAATATATATATATATGGTTTATATATATATATATATATATATATATATATATATATTTATATTATATACAAATATAAAAAAAAACAAAAAAAACAATCTATAGGCACACACACATCAAAAATAAATTAATAGAATTTACTTTTAAAAAAATGTTTTCTTTTTAAATGAAATATGTATATGTAGTGGTGGGGCCCACCATCCACTTTTGTTGGTAATTTTGTTGTTTAATTATAATTAAATCCCAAAAATCTGTGTTTTTTTTTTCAATTGGTATATATATATATAGTGATTTATTATCCGCTACTTCTTCTGCTCTATCGACTATATATTCCGATAATAGTCAAATTGCACCGCACAACAAACTATATTCACAAAATAATTTATATACAACACATAATTAAAAAAATAAAAAAAAAACTTTTTTTTTTTTTATTAAATGTAATAACAAATTCAATAAAAAGAAGAAAAAAAATATTAAAGAATTAAAAAAAACACGTACTTGTACTTTCTTGTGTGTATGTGTGTATTTGTGTGTGAAAATGGTTGATGAAAAGAAGGAACAACTACGCGACCGACAACGACCACGACGATGGCGGCTGGTTGTGCTTGTGGCTGGCTGGCTGGCTGGTTGGTTGACTGACTGGTTGGCTACTACTGTACTACGCAACGATGGCGACGTAAAGGGAATCCACACACACACCAATTTTTAATAGGAAAAAAAATAGTAAAAGAATTTTACTTATGATATTTTCCAATGAAACATTAACTGAATATTATCCATTTTAACAAACAATCAATATTTGTAAATGGAATTAATTTGAATATTCAGTGAAAAGTTCAATTTTGTCTTTAAATAAATTATGCCGATATATTTATGAAGAAAAAAAATTAAAAAAAAAAAAACTGCACTTTACACCATAAACACACACAAAAACACACACACGACGACAGAAAATCACCAACCAAGTACACAAACTCCTTTTGCGGCTCTTCTAAAGCTTCTAATTGAATTGATTTATAATTTTTTTTTTACTGCTGCTGCTGCTAACTTTTATGTTCGATTTTTTTTTTTCAGTTTCTTTTTTTTTTTTTTAATACTCTATAAATAACCGATAAACACCCGACAATAATAAAATACTTGATTATGTTGTTTATTATTACTTTTTACATACTTTTATTTAATTTTATTATTTATTTTTTTATTAAACACCACCATGAGAAGAAAAAAAAACACAATAAAAAAATTCAATTTCTTTCTTGCTGTAAATTTTTTATTTTTTTTACATCAACAGAAGAAAAAAAAATGGAGTAAATTTTTTTTTATTTCTGGTGTATGAAAATGAATGAATTTGAATAATATACAACAACAAGAAGTATGAAGGAAGAACGCACGGGGAATTGTGAATATTTGAATATTGATAGAGTTGATAGAGTGTGTATGAGTATGGGTGTGCGGTGCGGTCGCGTGCATGCATATATAATATGAAAAATGTATATATATGAATGCGTGAATATATGATGAATGGGATATGGTTTGATTGTGTGTTGGTGAGATCGTCCGATAGCGAAATTATGCGTAAAAATTATTAAAAAAATAAATCATTTTTAAGGTGCATATGCGGTGAAGGGTGTGAGTTATTTATCAATATGGACATTATTTGTGGTTAAAATTAATTATTCAATTTTGTGTAAAATAATATAATTAAAAATTTTGAATAATTTTCACTCATTATTATGATAAAAACGTATATAGTTATGTAAAATGAAAAAAAACTGAATTCAAAAGAAATTGGAAAAAATGAATATGTAAAATAATTTTATTCCATGAATATAAATAAAAATCTAACAAATAGGTGGCAGACACAGCAAATGATAAACAAATATATGCAAAATATTCATAAAATGCGTAATACAAAAAAAATAATATAATATACAGTGTAGGTATGGCAAAAGTGCTATTTACAGTAACGCTTTGATTAGCTATATCTTTTATCTTAATTTAATATTAATATTTATATTAATATTGAAATAATGATATATTAAATTCGATAGTATGTTAAATATAATTCAAATAATTAAACGTATTTTTTTGATTAATTATTGATAATATGAATTTAAAAATGAAAAACGGTTGAAATGTATGTAGTTGATGAGCGAATATTAATATACGGTACGGCAATAATGGTTTTTAAAATGCATATTTATTTATTCAATTTAACAATCAGCACCACCAGAGGGAGAAATTTCAGTGTAGTGCGCAGTGCATTGCATTTTTACATTGATAAAAAAAAATTCAATTATTTTTATATTTTTCGCAACACAATTTTTTTTTTTATTATTTTGATTTTGTAATTTTTTAATATAAAAAATTGAAAAGAAAATTAAACTACTTTTTTAAGTACTATATAATTTTTGATTCAATTTAAAAAATCAATAATTTTTCTTAATTATTATTGTTTATATTGACTTTTTTTTTTTTTTACTTGTTGGAATATAAGAAAAGAAAAAAATTAATATTAATTGTATAGGTAAACAGTATTTTGGTAAGTGTATATAACAACAACAACGTAAAAAAAAACAAAACATAAATTAAAAGAATAGAATATTAATAGGAAAAATTCCCCAAGATAAACTTAAATTTTTTTTAATTATTTTTTAACTATCTGTGTTGTGTTTTTTAACATTATTTTATCATTTTATCATATTTTTTTTATTTACTTATTATCACGTTTCCGTGTAAAGTGTATTATCATCATTAGGAAAAATATTAATTTTATATTGTACACGTCAGTTTTGTAACTATAAAATTATTTTCAACGCAAATTATAAGAAGAAGTCTAAATTGATGATTTTATGCAATAGCAAATTAATTGCCATTATCTTAAAATATATCATTATTAGAATATATATGTTATATTATCTTATAATTTATTAATTTTATACAGAGTTATATATCGTAATTATATTTAAGGATATAAACCAGCAGTTGATAACATTTATACCAGAATTAATATAAATAAATATATAACAATATATCGTAAATGCAATAACAATAATATGGATCAACAACAACAACAACAACCGCAATCACCACAAGAACAAAAAGGATCACAACCGCAACCAGAACAACCACAACAACTACCAGAACAACAACAACAAGAACCACCAAAACAACCGATAAAAAAGTTAAATACAGCCATGTACCGTTTGCGTCAAGATTATATGAATTTAAAAAAAAATCCTGTACCATATATTGATGCTGAACCATTACCATCAAATTTTTTAGAATGGCATTATGTTATACGAGGACCAGAAAATACACCATATTTGGGTGGTTATTATCATGGAACCCTGTTATTTACTCAACAATATCCATTTAAGCCACCGTCAATTTATATGCGAACGCCAAATGGACGGTTTTCCATAAATCGTCGTTTATGCTTAAGCATATCGGATTTCCATCCCGATGAATGGAATCCCGCATGGTGTGTATCCACAATATTAACTGGTCTATTAAGTTTTATGTTGGAAGAAAGTCGTACATTGGGTTCAATTGAATGTTCTCGGTATGAACGTATTGTATATGCCCGTAAATCATTAGAATACAATTTAAATGATGAGGATTTTCTAACATTATTTCCGGATGTATGTGATGAAATTAAAAAAGTATTAAATTATTCAACAAGTACAAATAATGGTGATAATAATAATAATAATAATAATGGTCAAAATAGTACAACATCAGTCACAGACGGAAATACCATTGAACAAAATAATAGTACAGCAGTTAATAATGTTAAATCATTACCAGCAGCAAATGGTAAATCGTCTATTGTTATGTCACCAGCATTTGATATGGTTAATGGGAATACATCATCAAATGGTGTCAGTAATGTTAATAAGTCAACGGGACTATCGGGATCAAAAACAAGAAATAATCCACATAATAATAATAATACCAATAATAATCCTATTACTAACAATAATAATAATAATAATAATAATAATTACGTAAATTTAATATTCATTATATCATTCTGTATATTTGCATTAATTGTAAATCATATCTATCAAAATTTATCAATTGAATAATAAAAAATGAATGATTGATATAAAAGTGATATAATATTATATAATAGTTTATTTTTTGTTTTCAATTTTATACTATATGGAAATAATCGAACGAACGCACAAACTTGTTGAAATATTGGGACACAAAAACACATATTTTTATAATAGTAAATAATAATTTTTTTTTTCTAAAGTCTTTAAGGAAAATCTTCGGAGTTGTTAATAGAATTAGTTAAAATATAAACATAATACTTTAAATCTACTGATTAGGGTGAATTAGATATATAATAAATATATTATTATATATGAACATCTTGAATTTTTGCTGAATGTATTGCTTATTAAAGTTTTGACTTTAGAAAATTATGTTCTTTTAAGGAAATTATAGAGAAAGTTCCTTTAAGGAAATTATAGAGAAAGTTCCTTTGAAGGGAATTATACAAAAGGTTCCTTAAGGAATAGATTATATAAATAGAATTTCCATATAAATTATATTAAGAATCTCTTTGCGATTTGATTATGTTTATTTTTTATTTATCAATAGACTCTATAGTCATAGGATAACAATCCCATTGAATAAATTTATATGTCGTGTGAGATTCACAAGTATGGCATAAAATAAATTTCATAAATATATAGAATTGGGTGCGATTGACTTATAAAAAAATAAATAGTTTTTCCATTTGAATGTAGGTCAAATGCGAGAGTAATCATTATTATTTTCTATTATTAATATATAGTTATGTTATGTATCATTTTAGATAGTATCTATCATATATGATATGAAATGGTCCATTGAATTTTTAAAACATATATATATATATATATAAGGAAAATCGTTATATATTTTCACCCGAAATATATATATATATTGTCGGTGGTATGGTTTATATATAAAATTTTATAAAAATAGGATACAGATATATAAAATATACCACAAGTACACACACGTTACTGCCTGCATGTACCGATAACATATTTTTTGTTTATATATAATATAGAAATATATTTTTTATATATCCTTTTATTATTTCCTTATATACTTTTATATACGAAATAGTTTTTATTTTACAATATTTGAATCTTCTTATATTATTATTATATTTTATATATGGTTAGTAGTGATTTAGCAGCAGCCACAAGAAGACTACGCCGAAAGGATGCATTGCATCTCTTACCAGAAATATTTTGTTTAAATTTCTTTTATATATAGTTTATTATTTAACAGTCGTCGGGCATTCATATTATATATAAAAGAGCAAAATAATAATGTGTTCAGCATTTCAGATGATTCTCGTCGTGGTAATGCAACGATGTGGTGATATGTTGCGGTGATATTATATAAGAAAAAGGATACAAAAACAGTTATATACTTGTGTTTCGGAAACGGCAAAGAATAAAAAAAAGAATTCGAAATTGCACCAAATTGCATGTATAGTTGCGGTAGTTTTATAATTCCTTATTTAATGTTGTGATTATTAAAATATATTTATATTTTTTCTTTGGATTTATTTAAATTTATATAAAATTTTATTATAAAATTCATGTATTGTGTGGAAATTTATTATTATTAAATAAGGGATTTTTTAAGGGATTAAATAATATAATTCAAAAATGCAGTCTTAATTTTTTTTTATATATATAATAGTACTTATTATATTACGGGTAATACAAAATTAAATGTGTATAACATAATAAAACATTGGTTATTTTATTATATACCATATATAAATGAAATGAATTGTGTTGTGTTTGTGATAAATACTTTATTTAATGCGGTAAAATTTTTTTTTCCACATCGCATTGATTGTTCTAAAATAATCGGAAATATACAAAAAATTGATTATCGCATTTATTATGGTATTTTTTAATGTAACCATAACATCATCATTATTAGAGATAAACTTTTTTGTAATATTATTATGAGTGAACGTCGACGACATAGCCGTGTTAGTCCATCACCTGGACGTGGTTCTATCATTGCCTATTCATCATGTCCAATAAATGATCCAGATTATGGTAGTAATGTTATTGCTATACCATTATCAGCTATACACACAACATCTCCATCATCACCTACACCACCACCAGGTATTTATTACATAAATTTTTGAAACATATAAAATAATTTTAAAAAAAACTATATACAGACTAATATATAATTGTGGTGTATGTTTTTCTTATATATATATATATATGAAGGAAAACTATATTTAAAGAGATACGCTATGAATAATTTTCTGTTTCTAATTTTCTGAATTTGTAAAATCCAAGTATATTTTTTTTTTGATTGTTAATGGCAAAAATAAAATAATAATAATAATATTTATGAATGTTTTTATGATTGTTCAGAATGTTGTTTAATGATAATAAATATATATAATATAATAATACGTAATAAAGAAAGACGATATATAGTGAGTATAATGAAATGGAAAAAAAGTATACAATAAATGCAATTGTTTCTATAAAAAAAATAAATAATGAAAGTATCTTATTTGTATAGTTTTAATCTCTGAATGGATATAGAATAATATATGTGTGTGTGTGTATTGTTGATGAAACAAATATAAGGATGCATATTTTATAATTGGATATGCATATAATATAATTGGAAAAATCTATTTGTATCAGCAGCTATAGGTGTAATTGTAAAATCATATATTATATTCGTTCCGGAAGGAAATGAACACTATATATATATACAGAATAGAATTGTAATATAAAAAAAAATGTTTTAATATTTTATAGTCTTCTATATATAAAAAAAACAATTATTTGGAGTAATTTGGGTATTTTTTTCCGGTGGGTAAAATTTTGAAATCCTTAAATAGAATATTAATATTTGATCTATCTAACAACCGCTACGAGAATACATAAAAATTTATTAAAAATATTATAATATATATAGATACTTTAAATTATCAATACTATATATATAGTAGCAACTATAGGATTTCCCGGTCAAATGAAACCGTTTCCTAACCAAATGAACCCATTTCCAGACCAAATGAAACTTTGTCCAGATCAAATGAACCCATTTCCAGATCAAATGAACACTTTTCCGAATAAACAATTTCGACTTTCGAGTAAAAATATAGAATTTTTATAAACACACTCTGTTTTTTATAATCAATATCATTATATTTATAATTAATATTAATTATTTTATACAAATAAATCATTTTCTCTGTTAAATCATCATTCATTCAAAACACTTATAAAATACGACAATAAATAAATATCATATATGGTAAATAAAAAGGTCAAGGGCAGATATACGCATCGTAATAATAATAATATAACACTCAAATAGAATATGTATATATAATTTTAAATATATGCAAATGTTCTTTATAAAATACAAATCTTCTTGAAAAAAAAAAAAATTAATTTAAAATGATGCGAGGATATATGAAGATATTCCTCATACAGCCATATAAATGAGGAGTATTTTGTTTAATTTTAATTAATTATGTATATTTCTCTATGTATATAGATAGTAACCATATAAGATATAATGGAAATATTGAAATAATTATATATATAAATATATAGACATGTTTTTATATAAATAAATAAAAAAGATTTTTTTGAAAATATTTCAAGAAAAATTTCTCTATCTCTATCCTTTACATATATATATTCATAAATATACAATAAATATAAATAATAGATTATTATTTCTAAAATATGTCTATAACAATCTTTTTTCAAAGAAATAAATTAGAAATAATTTATTAAATTTTCACTTAAATTGTGAATATAGGAACGTTTTTAAAATCAGTTCTAAAATCTCCAGCAGGGTAAAATGGAAATTTATCTCTATAATTTAATTACAATTTTTTTTAAAACTAGTTTTCTATTAACCGATATTTAACAAAAATGTTCCTTTATATATATGAGTATTTGATACTTGCGTTCTTCAAAACCATTTATGGTCCATTTCTATATGCGATATATAGAAATATTTTTGAAAGGCGTCTAATATTGAAATTACAAACATTCATCTTTTTCACAATAATATATACATACATATAGATAATATAATATGTGTATATAAAATTGATATTGATTCTTAAAGATATTTCTAACAATTTGACCGGAAGCATCATAAATAATGAAACATCCTTTTTATACTATATATTTTTATATATATTAAATATTATACATATAGCACTTAACTATATATATTTCACTTCCTCAATATTAATATATATTTGAATGAAGATTTAAAAATAAATAAACAAATCAAAAGTTCAACTTAACTATAATAATAATAATAATAATAATAATAATAATAATACGGATGCAATAAAATATATAAAGATCATATACACATCAGAAGTTAATATATTGTACGTGAAAATTGAATTTCTATAAAGATATATGATTTCAAAATTACAATACATATGATATATATGGAGTTATATACCTCGGGGTTATATACACTTAAAATGATTTCTATTATATATAGGTACCTACTCAACAAATATTATTTATTGTGTTAATTTGTATAAAGGTGAAATTCATATATAAAATTAACTATGTATATATTTGAGGTAATAAAGAAAAAAAAACAAATTTTATAGTTTACAAAAAGGATTTACGCAAAATTTTAACTTTTTGAAGATAATATAGAAAATTAAAATAACTATTTTTAACTGGGGTTTGTGTATTCATCCATTTATATAACAAATATGTACTATAAAATATTTATTTATTTATTTATTTTTTAAATTAGACTTCCGGTGAGCCTCACTGGTAGGAGTAGTATAATATATATGATTTTATTATATCCTTTTATTTCCTTTTTTTTTATATAAAATTAATAAAATTAAATTAAATCATGGAAAGAGGCGTAAAGGAGTAAAGGATTCTGATAAAATATTTACTGTATATAAGATTCAATATAGAAAATTTGTATTAAAAACCAAGAAATTCGTATCAAAAGACATAGATTTCTAGAGAAATTAGAAAGAAAAATTAGAAATTGTTAGAAAATTATATCCTATTATTAGGATCGTTCTACGGTAAATGTATATAATATTTTTTTTTAAATATAATAAAAATAATATAAATTATTTTTATTGGCATGTCACGTATAGATATACAAATAATAATAATGTTATGAATCAATATATAAGAGAGAAAAAAAAATAATGTTGATTATATTTCATATATAGAAAAAAGAACTGCATTTTTTTTTTTTGTTTTAACTTTCAAGTTCAAATTCATGAACATATATAAATAAGTGAGTACTGTTCGGTATCGTGTTATGTATATATATATTTAACAAAACGCAGCGGCATATTTCAGTTTAAAATGCTTTTATATATATTTATTATATCGCATAATGTATGTATATGTATAAAAAAAAAGTTTATTTGATTTAATCATTTTTTCATATGTTTTTATGTAGTAAATTTCACATGCAAATCATATTTTTTATCATTTTTATATATGAATTTATTTTTAATACATATTTAATTTATATTTTATATATATTTTTTTGTTTTATTGACATTGTTGAATTTATTCTAAATAAATATATATAATAAAGAAAGACAGTGAAAAACAGTATGTATAAAATATATATATATATATATTTGTTATTGAATTTTATTCTATATATAATATAATATGAATAAAAAATTATTAGAATTTGAATATATAGGGATGAGAAAATATAATCATCATAACGAAAATATATCCGCAGTCACGTAAAAACGTACTTATATATATATAGATAGATATATATTATTTCATGGCGAAGATATAGAGTCTGCCTAATTCAAATCTATTAGAAATTTATATATAAAATTATATATAAATAACTACTCGACAGCTGAGATGAGTGGACAATAAAGGATGAAAAGAAGACTGGTAGAGGGGTAATTTGAAGCCAAAGAGGTAAATCGCGTACCACAAAAAATGCATCGAAATGTTAGATACGCGCTATAATGAACGTATAACTCTTATTGAAGGAGAATAAATGTGGTTGAATCAATCTGAATTTTCCCTAAAACTTGTTGTTTCATATGACAATCCCCATATAGGTTATATGACAAAGAGAAAGAATATAGTAAGATTATGAAAAATTATGATAAAAGGCCGGCTTAAATCATTGCATTTTAATATATATAAATGTTTTCTAATATCGCAAAGCTATAAAATGTAATTTAAAAAAATACAAAAACTATAAATTGTTTTATAAAAGTTAATAATTAATGGTTTTTGGTTTCGCACCATATAAATACATAAAGATTATTAATTGTGAGTTTTATAGGCGACGTCGTTTCATTATTTATAACGAAATCATAACTCACTCTCACTCACATATATATTTTAAACAGGATCATATAATATTTATATGAATTTTCCCAAAATTGTACGTTTAAAAAGAAAGAAAATCCGTTTATGTTATAATATAAGTTTTAGCAGTTTTTTTTTTAATGTTCATTTCTATATATCTTTGCTGATTATCCTTTATATAGTTTAATAATTTGCAATTTATATGGATTATATATAATATATGGATGGATAATAAAAAAAAAAGTATAATGACATCGATGAATTCTTATATATTCATATTGTGTTGTTATATAGATATTCTATATATAAATATATTATAATATAAATTTTTATTATAATTTTCCATTTTCTATATAAATAATATAATAATAATATAAATGAGCATTTTAAGTTAAGGTTTAAGAAGGATATAATAATATAAATAATGTGTTTTTCGTTTTTCTCGGTCAAGGTAAATTGTTTTTTTTTTTAATATACATAAAAATAAAATTGGGAATTGAAAAATTATTGCGAAATTAATACACTTATAAAATATTTATAATACTTAAATATGTGTTTTATTGGTTATATTATTCGATAAATTGATATTTAAAAGTATCGAATCCGCATATACCCATGAAAAGGATATATGAAAAGTTTTTTTTTTTTATTTTTCATATTTTTGTTATATAGATAATATGAAGAAATGATAAAAACAAATTGCATATATTAAAAGATATAATGAATTTTTATTTCGTAAATTTCATTTCAAAAAGTCTATAACTTATATTAAGAATTATATACGAATGTAAAGTATATGAAAATGATATTGTTTTTCTACATTTTTTTTAAAAAAAACACATAAGTAAAAATGTAATCAAAATCAAATATTTCTAAATCTAAATATTTTATTGATATATCTGCAAATAAATGTAAATGCGGTAAAACCATATACTATATAGTACAATCGTAAAAAAATATAAGTGTACCAGCGGCAGATGTTATGGGGTTTTTTTTTCTTTTAATATTACACAAAAATGAGAAAATAAAAAGAAATTTATTAATAATATATGGTATATATACGAAAATAAAGTATTTGAATATTTGATATCTTTTATTATTTCCATATACATATATAAAATTTTCATCTGTTCTTACTATCGCATTTTTTTGCAATTCAATTGCAATTTTTTTAGATTATTTATATATTATTCGAATATTTTTATGAAAAAATCCAAAAAAAATATATATAAATGAAATTGCTATATATGTATATAGGAAATTCTTTCGACCATATATGAATAAATATTTATTTATATTTCTGCCATATATGAATAAATATTTATTTATATTTATTATATTTCTATTTATTTCTATTTATGAGTGGTTGTGTCTTTATAGATAGGTAGAATTGCTAAAATACTGTAGCTGACTATAGAATGGGGAAATACTATAGCTCTGGAAGACTATTCCATACAAAGTATTGATGTTCTTAAAAAAAAAAAAAAAAAGAATTTCAAAATCTGTTGGTTTCGTAAAAAGTTAATATAGATATATTGAGTTTGAATGTCTCATTGGCGAATTTCTTGAATTATAAGAGAAGTTAATAGGTACAGAAATTAATTTGAAAATTATACATTAGAGTTTCAATTCATGGTGGTCGGTAATGCTTATAAAATGTGAATAATGAAGCTGAACTGAGCGTCAATGATCCAATAATTCAATGGAATTTGTTATATAGTTTCATATCTGGTCAGTAAGAACGCATGTCTTTCAATCCTGTCACTAAATTGTATAGTGTATAGTAATTGGTGAACCGGCCCATATGTAAGAATTGTACTCTAGAAATAAATGCTTTATAAACTATAGTATGTTAAATTTTTAGAATTTACAATGCAACTAGCTGCCTTTTTATCCGCAATCAATAATTATATTATATTGTTATGTAAAATTGTTTGACGATAAGACATTCCGAAATTTAATACGTCCTTATAGATTGTTGAATAAGATTATTGTTTATCAATCTCATTGGGTCAACATTTTTATGGATCTTTTGTTTGAGATCCATAAAAATCCCCTTTGTTTTAGAAGCGGATTCAATTCCACTATAAGTTTATTCTTCCCCATAAATCATAGATATATTGATTCTAAATCTTTGTCAATGATTTTTTATTATCATATTTGGGAAAAATAAATGTAATTTTTGACTATGAACCCTCAAACTATATAAATTTTAATATACAGGGTGTCCCAGTACAGGGTGCCAACCCGAAACAGGCAGGTTCTACACCTCATTTCCAATCAAAAATTGTATGGCGACCCCATGTCTATCTCCCTTGGTTTTCGAGCTAGCCCGAAAAAACGATTTCGTTGAAGTTCAAGGTAGTACGTAGATGTTATTTACCATATCTCAGCAACCACTTATCGGAATCCAATAATTATAACCTTCATGGAAAGGTATTTTAATTATCTTTAACTCTTTCGGATAACACAAACATCGGAGACAGCCCGTTTTCATGCTATAGCTGGTCAAACACAGAAAATTTCAACGGCCTCAAATATTTTTGTTATTTTGCAAGCCTAGAACTATAGAACTTTTGTGTTTATCAACTGTCGGTTTTTAGAAAAACTTCTTGGATGTTTTAGCTTTAATTTGATGTACAAACTTTTAAAATATGTAAACGCGTTCTAGAGATATAACGAAAATAATATTGAAATATGACGAAAATAATGCAAATTTTTCAAAAATTTAAAACATATTTATTAAATTAAATTTAAATCTTTATTACAAAAATTGCTCAAAATGGTGTCCATTATGTTATCGACATATTCGACACCGTTTTAATACTGCCCTAGTAGCCGATCGAATTTGATTCGGATTATTTTTTAAAACTTTAAACGCATTATTAATGCCATTCATTAAATCTTCCCTGGTATGAACTGGTGTTTTATAAACCATGTCTTTATAAACCCCCCATAGATAAAAATCTAATGGTGTGAGGTCTGGCGACCGTGGTGGCCATTTAATGGGGCCATTTCTTCCAATCCATCTTTAACCGAATGTGTCATTTAAGTGTTCTCTTACACTTCGTGCAAAATGTGGGGGTGCACCGTCATGTTGAAAATGAATGAATCGCAAATCAGCTAAATTAACATCATCGAGTAAATCGAATACCCTATTTTGCAAAAAAACTAAATATGAATCTGAATCCAGCCGCCCAGGTAGAAAGTATGGACCAATTAATTGATTTGCAATCATTCCTGCCCATACATTGACTGCTATTCGTTCCTGAAATGCGTGTTGCCGAACTGAATGCCGGTTTTCCTTTAACCAATGATAATTATTTTTAGTATTAAATATCCCTTCACGTGTGAACATTGCTTCATCCGTATATAAAATTTGATTTAATATCCTGGGATCTTGTTTATAACAACGAATCACCCAATCACAAAAAGTTATTCGGGGGACGTAGTTTATTTCTTTAAGTGCTTGAATTTTTTGCAAATGTAAACCAGCAGCCTTCTTTGCAAGAATGTAAACCAGCAGCCTTCTTTGCACACCAAGCATAGTTTTTACTTACACCAATTTGGATGGCTGCTTTTGAAATTTATTTTTTACTGTTTTTTACCGTTTCAAACTTCCGAATTATTCTTTATAAAACAAACTTAATTTTCTAATGAATATTAAACGTAAAACAACGTACAAATGCCGAAGAAATGTAGCACAAAAAACAAAAGAATTGAATGAATTTATGACGGTAATAGATTTAACTGTTTTTATTTCTAAGTAACCATTAAATTAATTGCAATCCCTGGAAGTTATGTTACCTAGATAACGCGATAACAACAGAACATTGAACTTTGCAATGTAATAAATGTGTGTTAAATTTTTGAAAAATTTGCATTATTTTGGTCATATTTCAATATTATTTTCGTCATATCTCTAAGACGAGTTGACATATTTTAAAAGTTTGTACATCAAATTAAAGCTAAAATATCAAAGAAGTTTTTCTAAAAACCGACAGTTGATAAACATAAAAGTTCTATAGTTCTCGGCTTGCAAAATAACAAAAATATTTGAGGCCGATGAAATTTCTTGTGTTTGACCAGCTATAGCATGAAAACAAGTCGTCGCCGATTTTTGTGTTATTAGAAAGAGTTACAGATAGTTAAAATACCTTTCCAACAAGGTTATAATTATTGAATTCCGATAAGTGGTTGCTGAGATATGGTAAATAACATCTACATACTACCTTGAACTTCAACGAAATCGTTTTTTCGGGCTAGCTCGAAAACCAAGGGAGATAGACATGGGGTCGCCATACATTTTTTGATTGGAAATGAGGTGTAGAACCTGCCTGTTTCGGGTTGGCACCCTGTACTGGGACACCCTGTATATAATATAACATTTATTCTGTATTTAATTTGTAATTTAATATATAAATAAACATGAAATGATGTCAATTTCTCTAAATGATTATGAATATTTTAATTTTAATGAATTTTTTATGATGAAAACGCAATCTAAACATTTTATTAAAAATAATATATTTACCTATATCCATCCGTATATTATTATAAAAAAAAAGGAATTAATTGTTATAATCATAATTATATCGTATTTTTTTTTTTTACAAAATATATGTCATTTATTTAAATCATTATTTTTATCTGAACGAAACTGTGTGTTATATAATATTTGAAATATAAGAGCAGTGTATATAAAATATAAAAGATAAATAAATACAATATTCCCGTACAGTATAGACTTGCGATAAAAGGAACAAATAATTTATTGACGAGGTTGCGTTCCCTATTTATTAAGGGTTCTATAAAAATTATAACCTATTTGTAATTATTAATGAAAAAACATTTTATTTGAAATCTGCGAAGTGGTCTGAAGTTTTCGTATAGTTTTTTTTTTCTTAAACCTTCTGCAGAGATTTTCCACTTTTGTATCATTAAAATGCTGTAATACGTTTTCCTAAATTCAAATGATTCCATATTTCGCGCGAGTCTATACTG
The DNA here is from genome assembly GCA_958336335.1 of Dilophus febrilis. Taxonomy (NCBI): domain Eukaryota; kingdom Metazoa; phylum Arthropoda; class Insecta; order Diptera; family Bibionidae; genus Dilophus; species Dilophus febrilis. The sequence continues at coordinate 30,277,847 of OY284472.1, forward strand.
TACATGTACAACACAATTATAAGGAACAAATTTTGAAATATTTGATTAATTTAAAAAGCAATAAAAACAAAAAATCAAATAAAATTTCATGATATGGCAAAATTCTATTTTAAAATATATTAAAAAATAAAATATGAATGAATGAAAGAAGATTTATAAATATAAAACTATATACATACAATAGATATTATCATATTATATATACCTCTCTGATTATTTGTACAGATATAAATATTTGATTTTCAATTTGTTTATATAATTTTCCTAATGTCATAGATTTGAAAAATGTATACGTTTTTAAATATATATATCTATATATATATACATACAATATAAAGTTTTAAATCTTTTTCAAATCAGATTGAGGTTTGAAATATATTTTTTAATGGTTTTTTTTCTATATATCATGAATATATCGTTAATATAATCGAATGTCATATTTATAATTCATATATATATATAAATATTCGAAAACGAGAAAAAGAATCGATTAATTATTGATTTTTATTATATTTTAATTATAAATTAACAAATACACGATGGTTTGTTTGTATGCATGGTATATATATAATTTATATACATTTATATAATAAATATACAAATGGTCGGCGAATATATATGCGGTTATATTTTGTAATATATTTTATTTTCTATATAAACATAGATAACTTTTTTTTTTTAAATGAAGGATATATAATTAAATAAAGGATATATAGAAAAAAGAATAATAATAATAATAATAAAAATACAGGTATTATATACACGCAACCAACTACTGATGCTTTATGAAAAATTTACCACTCCTTTCATAACTTTCCTTATATTTTATCCGATTACAGAATAGAAAAACAAAAATACGTACGTGTGTATCTGTTGTTATTATAAAACAGATTTATGAAAATGTTAATGAATTTTATACGTTGATTATAATTTATTTAATTAATTTAGACACTATATACATATATGTGAATGTGATTATATTTTAAATAACTATATAATATGTGAGAAATATTAAAATAATTTTCATGTGTTATGGGTACGAAAACTGCGCAAAAAACGTTGTTAGCCGCATCAGTCCGATGGGATATTACTGAGATTTTTTTTTGTAAAAGAAAATTTTCCAATAACAACATTTGATCATATTCGATTTTCCAAAATTTGTGCGTGCAATGAAAAAAATGCGTGCAAAACTTATTCCAAAATTTCTTCTATACAAAATTCGTCGATAAACCAAATTGTGAGTTTTCAAATGATATATAATTAAATAAAACGGATGTAATTATGGATGTAATTTGAAAAACTGATTTTTCCATTTCAAATTTGAATTGAATTTTCCCGGAAAATTTTTTTATATTTATATAACTTTCAGAATATATAACCTGTATCGTTTTGGTAATCGTATAGAATCGAGACAAATTTTCACAAGTTTATGGTCCTGCTCCTGTCCCCGTTATTATTATTATTTTTTGATAATTATATATTTTATATCCGCAGGTGATTCAATATTTGTGTCTGACTCGCTTCTTCTTTTTTTTTTTAAATGAATCTGTCTGCGTATTTATTTATTTATTTAACCCAAAATGTGTTTATCATTAAAGTTTTTCATTTTTTGCAACTCTTATTATATGCGACTATAATACATAAACATCATAAGCTCTCATCTTCTTGTAAATGTATATATATATATTTTCTGAAATAATCACAACGATTTAAAAAAAAAAACATCTCAATCTGCGATGATTTTATTTACTAAAAAATATTTTCGTTTTACAAAATACATGTATACAAAACAACATATACAATACAATATTTGAAGATTTTGTAAATGTATTATGATATGATGATGAACCAAAAATAAATAATCAAAAAGAAAAAAAAAATTTGAACCAAAAATCTTTTATAAATAGAAAATAAATATAAAAAAAAAAAATCTTTTTAAAGAAATCTATTTGTGTATTTATATACTTTTCAACTTTATTTATATGTATATGGATGAGTGTGTGTGTTGTTTATATATAAATATATATAAAATAATTAATTTAATTATAATTTAAAATAAGATTGCAAATTATACCGCATCGCATTCATAAAAGTCTAATTAAAAATTTTTATATATAATATATACCATATATACTATACGTATAAAACACAAACAAACATTTTAATATAATATACCAATTTAATATATTGATCTCATCTATATACTTTTATTAATAAATCACCTGTATATTTCTGGTGGTGGTGGTGGTGGTGGTGCGTGAGAAAATTTCTTCAAATCATCCAAATAATATACAAAGGAAAGGCACATTTGTCTATAATTAGTTGATTTATGGAAAAGAATTTGGCGGAATAAGGCATTATATTTTCCGGAAAAATTGTCTTTTCTAAATTTTTTTGCTTTTTGGCACAGAAAGAATAATTTGTATTTTCTTTAAAAAATTTGAAAAATTCAATAAATTTCTGCAATTTCATAGAAGGAAATTTGAAAATCGCCCATTATATATATATAGCATATCAAAATTATCCATTCGTCTGAAATCGCATTCAACGCACTCAGGGAGCAAATCAATTAAAGCAAAATTAATGAATTATATATGAAAATTATGATTCGTAATTTAAATGTTATATTTATATATAGAAATCGCATATAAATTGTCAATATACATTTTTCAATTTGTTTGATCGTCATTTTACAATGTTTTCAATGCTATATCGGACAGGACAGGTTATTTAATTTTATTATCTTATATATGTTTATGCTATCCATATAAAATGTAAACATTATTTTTATTACAAAAAAAAATGCCATAAAATGCGGATATCTATAAAATTTAACACATATGTTTAGATATATATATATATATATATATAGATATACTAAAAGGTCT